>OY728146.1:182449598-183074598 GCA_963277665.1 Viscum album | reverse complement strand
TGGGACGACATAAGGGGGAAGACAACCTTCCAAATCAAAAACCTAAGATGGTCATACTTAGAACTAAACTGTTTTTTTTGCATTGATGGCACATTTGACTCATGTTATAAATGGTGGTGGTATCCATGTACGAGATCAGCCAGATCAACCACAGTGGAACCTATCATTAGTGGATCATTTCATGAGGCAACATCCCATATCATTCAATGTATAATCTGACCTGGTTCTAGCATAAGGGTTGATTAAATAACTGGAAAAGATTTTCGATGTTATGGGTTATTCAGAACATCAAAAGGTTAGTCTCACTATTTACCATTTTGAAGGTGAAGCTGATTAGTGGTGGTTGATGGTGAAAAATATTAGGGATGGCGAGGAGATTGATGCTCTCGATTGGGATGAATTCAAAGGTATGTTTCTTGAGAAATATTTTCCTAAAGTGGTTCTTCTATGAATGGAAAAACAATTCCTAGAATTGAGGTGGGAGGATGAATCAATGCCTGTTTATGAAGAAAAATTCACTCGACTAGCAAGGTATGCTCCAAATTTCATATGAGATCATCATATAAAATCAACAGTTTTTACAAAAAATTAATTCTAAAGTATCGAAGGGCTTTATCTTATAGTAAGTTAAAAAGTTGTGAAAAACTTATTCTTTGTGTGGGGAATGTGGAAATGGAGTTTCTTGATGATTAGGTGTTCTTCAAAAAACAACAGAATAAGAGGTTGAGGTGGCAGGCGAAAGGGAAGAACTCTTCAAAAAGACTGATGGCAAGAAACTTATATTTACAATTTGTGAAGATTGTGGTAAAAATAATGATGGGGAATTTTTTTTTGAATTTTCGTAAGTGCTACTGATTTGGTAAAATGGGACATAAGGCTCGTAATTGTAGGGGAAAAATCAGGGTAATGGTAAGACCAAATCTGATTTACAGTCAGTAAAATGTTTTAAGTGCAATGAAATGGGTCATTATGCAAATGAGTGTCCAACAAAGAACTCAAGTAAGTGAAAGAAGCCAGACTACAAGTATAAAGGGGTGGTGAAATCCTTTGTAACTACTTCAGAAGATGTTGGGCCATCAAATGAAGAAGTATCAGGTACACTGTTTGTTTGTTTAGATTATAACAATGTGTTGTTTGATTCAGGTTTTACACACTCTTTCATTTCTGAGAAGTTTTCTAGAAAATTGGGAATTCCGTCTCAAAATATGAATACAGAACTTATGGTAAGAACACCTGGAGGAAATGTTGAGACAAAACTAAAACATAATAACTTTCATGTCCTTATGTGCGGAAAGAATATACCTGCAAACCTTATTGTTTTTCCTCTAGTATAGTTTGATGTTATTTTGGTTATGGATTGGATTTTTTTATCATTCTAAGATTGACTGAAAATCTAAAGAGGTTTCTTTTCCGAATTAGTTTTAGTTTGTATATAAGAATGAACCCTTTCTTTTGATAACATGTCTGGAAGCTGAAAACTAGTAAAATATGGAAATTAATGTAACCTTGCACTTATTGTTGAAAATAAAGAAGTTTTGAGATTAATGATGTGACAGTGGTAAATGAGTACCTTGATATTTTTTCTGATGAGTTTCTCGGTATTATACCTAATCGGGAAGTTGAATTTATTGTTGACATAGTTCCTGATGCTAGGCCAATTTCAAAACCCCCTTATCAAATGGCTCAAATTGAACTTTTAGAGTTAAAGATACAATTGAACGAGTTATTAGATAAAGGTTTCATTTGACCTAGCACATCACCATAGGGTGATCCTATCTTATTTGTTAAAAATAATAATGGTTCAATGAGGCTTTTCATTGATTATAGAGAATAGAATAACATCACTATTAAGAACAAGTATTCATTGCCTCATATCGAAGATTTTTTTGATCAGCTCCAGGGAGATTGGTATCTTTCGAAGATTGATTTGAGGTTGGAGTACCATCAATTGAAAGTAAAGAAAGCATACATTCTGAAGACCGTATTTCGTACGAGATACGGCTAGTATGAATTTGTAGTTATACATTTTGGTTTAACCAATGCACCTGATGTATTCATGGATTTTATTCATAGTATTTTTTGTGAGTTCTTGGATAAGTTTGTGGTTGTGTTCATTGATGATATTTGGGTTTATTAAAAAAGTAAAGAGGAACATGAAATTCATTAAAGGGTTGTCTAGAAAACCTTAAAAGAAATGAAACTGTATGGGAAATTTAGCAAGTGTGAGTTTTTGTTGAAATAAATTTCTTTCCTTAGTCACATTGATTCAAAAAATGGCATAACTGTTGATCGTGATAAAACAAAAGTTATTGAAGAATGTCCAAACCCACAAATATAACCAATATTCGTAGTTTTCATGGTTTGGAAGGTTATGACGGGAGGTTTGTTGAATATTTTTCACTATTATCTAGTCCATTGACTAAGTTAACTCAAAAAGGTATTAAGTTCATCTGGACAATATAATGTGGTGATTTTTTTCATGAATTGAAAAGAAGATTGGTGAATACTCATGTTTTAGAACCGCCATCTAGAAATGGTGAGTTTGTTATATAGAGAGATGCTTTGTTGAAAGTACTTGGTTGTATCCTAATGAAGAATGATCTGGTAATTGCTTATGATTCACATCAGTTGAAACTACATGAGTTAAATTACCCTACACATGATTTGGAATTAGTTGCTGTTGTTTTTGATTTAAAAATTTGGAGGCCTCATTTGTATGGAGTAAAATATGAAATTTATACTGATCACAAAATTTTAAAGAATATATTCACTCAAAAAGAATTGAATATGAGACAGAGGAGATGGTTGTATTTAATCAAAGATTATGATTGCATAATCCATTACCATCTAGGAAAAGAAAATAAAGTGGCTGATGACTTGAGTCAAAAAAGTAATGCTTCATTAACCATGTTATGTTTGGAACAAGATCCTTTGGGTTTTTATTTGATAAACGTTGGCGTAGAAGTTGTTGGTGCAGAAAATTATTCTGTTTTTTATCAGGTGTCAGTGAGATCATCTCTATCAAACAAAATTAAGCAAGCACAGAAGGAAGACAGTGAGTTACAAAAAAAGAGAGAGTTGTTTCAGAAGGGTAAGTTTCCTGAATTTAACATTGATAATGACAATGTTTTTACATTTGGAAAAAGATTATGTGTGCCTTGTGATTCATAGTTGAAGAATGAGTTGCTATGTGAAGCTCATAGTTCCCCATTTTCAATTCATCATGGCAGTACTATGATGTACAGAGATCTTCAGGAGTATTACTGGTGGGATGTAATGAAAAGAGATATTGCTAATTTAACTATGATGTGTTTGACTTGTCATCAAGTTAAAGCAGAGTGGCAGTTACCGAAAGGGATGATTCAGCCTTTACCGATGCCAGAGTGGATATGGGAAAATATATCCAGGGACTTTGTTGTGGGATTACCAAAGACATCTCGAGGTAATAATGCAATCTGTGTTATTGTTGATCTATTGAATAAATCGTCTCATTTCCTTCCACTTTGAGATACATTGTCTCTAGATAAACTTGCTCAGTTGTATGTTAAAGAGATAGTCAGGTTGCATGGAGTTCCCCTCTCAATTTTATCTTATCGTGATCCCAGGTTTACTTCAATCTTTTGGAAAGGCCTTCAGAAGTAGTTGGGTACTGAATTAAATTTTAGTATATCTTTTCATCCTCAATCATATGGGAAATAAAAATGAAAAATTCAGAACCTAGAGGATATCCTATGTGTTTGTTCACTGGATTACCAGGGTTGTTGGGACCAATATCTTTCATTGGTTGAATTTTCATATAATAGCAGTTTTCATTCTATTATACATATGGCTTCGTTTGAGGAATTATATGGGAAGAGTTGTCGAACACCATCTTTTTGGGATTAAGTGGGTGAAAGGAAGTTGATCAGACCAGAATTACTAGAAGAGATGGAAGAGAACGTTCAGTTGATTCAGAAGCACATGAGAACATCTCAGAGAAGAAAAAAAAGTTATGCAAACAACCAAAGGAATGATCATTCTTTTGAGGTAGCTGATCATGTCATTCTCAAAGTTTCTCCATGGAAAAGTGCAATGTCTTTTGGTAAGAAGGAAAAGTTGAGTCCGAGGTTCATTGGAAATTATGAAATCCCAGAGAAAGTTGGATTAGTTGCATACACTATGTCTTTACCTCCAAGCTTATCCCAGGTACACAATTTTCTTCATGTTTCGATGTTTATAAATATATGCCAGATCCCTCTCATGTTTTGAGCCCAGAGTAAGTTATGTTGGAAGAGAGTCTCTCTTATGATGAATAACTAGTCCAGATTTTTGACCGAAGAGATCAAGTGTAGTGGAATAAGGTAATTCACCAAGTAATGGTTTTAATGAAAAAACATATGGTTTAAGAGGCATCATGGGAATCTAAAAATGTAATGAGGGATAAATACCCCACTTATTTTGATAAGTAAAATTATAAGGACCCAATTCCCAAAAAGGGGGAAGGATGTAACATCCCAGGTAAATGAAGAAAAATACATATTTCATATTTATTATAATTTGTGAAATAAATATTAATTTTACATTAAAGGGGTTTCTATGATCGATATCGTACTTCATATGAAACAACAGGTTTCTTTGAAATCTTACATTTCACACTAATAATATATTATTATTATTTTAAATGGTAGTTAAATACTAGCTATTGTGTTGGAATTAATGAACAAAACTAACTAAAATATGATTATACATGTTTGTTAAATTTATTTACAATTATACAATAAAAAGTTAGAGGCTTAAAATGTTAATGAACCTAATTTTAAGCATAATTTAAAGTAAAATGTAGATTTACCACCTTTTAATGTATAAACCTACTTAAATCTAATTTTTGTTGCTTTAATATATTATATTTGATTAAATAAAATCCTTATTTATAATGGGTACATCGAAATTTACTTTCTGTAAATTTTTTGTAATTTTTCTGATAAAGATCATTATTTAATGAATAGTAGAAATACTGTATTTTAATTCAAAAATTCCTTTTAATCTAATTTATTTATATGGTTATATTACAGTTTTTAATTTTTTTAAAGTTTAATTATTATATATTTTAACCATTTAATCTAATGTTGGTAATTATAATTAATTTCACTTTGAAATTGGACATAAACAAGTGTATTTGTTTTACCAACAGGAATTAATGTAAAATTAATTAATGCCACATATATGTTTTCAATTTGGTAAAATAGATATCATTTTTTAATTTGGAATATCAATTATATCTTAGGCTTAATTTTTGGTAGTTTTCTGAAAAACATTAATTTTTTCATGAATAGTGAAACCACTTAGTAGTAGTTAAAAAACTGAATTTTTCATTTAAATGAAATTTTACCACTTTTTTTAATTAAATTTTGAAAATATGACATACATGGTTATTATTAATAAGTAAAATGTGGTTCAATAAGATATAAATAATTTTTTTTGAATAGTAAATTTTGACTTTTATTTACCGCGGTTAAATGTAAATAGGGTAATTCAAGGTAAAAAGAACATTATAATAATTCAAACATACCTTAACACTTATCTAAACCTTATTGGTTGAGTCATTTACGACCATAATCATCTTTGGGTAGATTTTGGGACCCCATTGAGCCACTTGGGAGTGATAATGACACGTTAGATTAATTAATATAAAGTAAAGGCAAAAATGAGAAAAACAAATACCTTTTAGTAAATTAATTTTTACAAGGGTTAATATAAATTATCATTTCTACTATAAATATTAAATGGAATTCTAAATTGATTTCCTATATCATTGTATTTTTTTTAAAATTTTGAAATCAAATTAATTAAATTATTCATGACACAATAATGATGCAGTTTTTCCCTCATTAATAAAAGATTTAAATAAACAATATTATAAATATTAAAAAAATATAAAAAACCTATCCAATTCTTATTGGATGATTTTATTTCGACCATTAGTAATCCTATTATGTAATTTCATTATTTTTGGACCTTTAGAAACCTAATATCATTATATAATAAAATAATATTATCATACCTTCCTAAAGAGCGCCTCCTCCCCCTTTTAAAAATCCCCCACATCTAACCAATTTCTCACACCTCTCAGGCCTTTTTGATCATCCAAACTCTACCCAATTAATCTCCCTATATCCATCCCCTCCTTCTAGAAGCCTTACCTTATTCATAAGGCACTTCAAGAAGACGTTTTGGTTGAAACCAATGGAAGTTATCCAAATTAAAGGTAACAGCTTCTCTTAACTTCTTGTCTTTTATTTTACTTCTCCAACCCCTAAACGCTTTTTATTAATTTATTTTATAACAAAACCAATATCCTCAATATACTAGGATGTTTTTATGAGAATTATTCAATCTACACTTACACATACATCCATATAATAGGTGAAGAACATACTCTTTCTGTGGATGGAAAACTAACTCCTCACGAGATGATGATTGTTCGATTATCTCCTACCACCTATCAAGGTGGCCATTAAGATGACACTATATTTATATATAATATATGTTATGTTTATGTTTTATTTATTCTTATGTTTTTGACTTTTATATAATACCTTTATTGTTTCCATGATGGGTAAACACGATAATTTCATTTGAGGAAATGTGGACTTCCGCCCCCTCAAAGTGATATAACTCATTAATTCCATAGATGGGACACATAAAGGATGGAGTTAATGATATTATATATGATGTTATACTAGATTTATAATATAACTTTGTATCATTATTTATAATTCCATTAAAATAAGAAATAGAAATGAAAGTAGCATTCATGCATACGTACGGCTTACCTTCTCCATGAACGATGCATTTCATTTTTTACCTACAAATGATATGTAATGATATAAATATATATATATATACATGATATATATTATATATATGATATATAAATAATGAGTATCATTCTGGATATAATGGACTGTTGACCGCATGGAAAACTTGTAAATATAAGGTGTTCATTTTTTACTCAAGTACCAAATATCGTCAAAACAAACATTATTAACTTAAATGATGACATAATATTTATAAAATGGTAATAAGTCATATGAAAGGAATAATAAACATGAAAACATTTCTTAATCAAGTATAAATTAACTTTAGATTATTATTCATCATATTAAAGAACGAATGAGTCAAGTCAGACACGAGGTAAGGGACTACGTCACAATTTCCTTTCATTGAGGAATATTTTGGTCTAATATAACACTTTAATTTATAAGTTGTATAAACAACATTGAAAAGTCATTTCATTCAAAGGGATTATTTTTCTAATGAAGCATTTAACTAAACAGAAAAAAAAGAATGTTTCTTTTTAACGTAAGCGGTGATAATGACCATTCTGCCACCGTGAGTATTATTGGATATTTGGCTTCCTTAACAAACCATAATGTTTTTAAAAGGACAAGAAATACCATATACTATTTTATATATTTCTGGTTTTTAAAATGGTTTTTATAGGTTAATATACTGAAATTTTATATTACTATTACAATGTGGAAATGTTATCTTTCTTTTAGGCATATGTTATGTGTTATGATCATGTTTTGGTTCTTGGGCAATATTTATGTATACGGGTGGTTTCATGATTATCCTAGGAAAGGTGAGCCCGAGATAGCACTCCAATGCATTGGGTAACATGACAGAGGTAACCATGGATGGTTCTCCTAATAGATTTGGAGAATATAATATAATGGGTATTCCAAAGTAACTCCCTGTGTAGCCATGATAGCTACAATGTAATTATGTTTTGTATGCCCCAAGTAACCTTTATGATTTTTTATTTCTATGTGTTATTCAAAAATCTAATTATTTCATGAGGTAAGTAAAAGATTTTACGTTCAATATATACTGATGAACTAATGTTTTCATTTTTTGTTTTATAACCCTTACTGAGCTTTTTATGCTCATCCAAAGTATTGAAATGTTATTCACATGACTTAAAGATGAATAGGGTCAATAATTGGATCAAGGAAAAGTCATGATGTATAAAACATGGAACTATATAAGACACTTTTTTTAAGAGTTTTTTTTATTATAAAAATGGAAACTCAGTAGAAGTTTCTACTTTGTAATATTTTGAGATTTAATAGTTATATCCTAATTCTCTAAAACTGTAAACCTTAAAATATCCTCAATGGGAATTATTAATTTAATTTAATATTATGTAATGTTTTAAGGATGGGTCTTTATACAATAGGTATCGAGACATATTTTATACCACTTAGAATTGGAATAATTGATGAAACTGCACTTACCCTATATCTATGCTTTTTTTTCTAACAGAAACCAGGTGATAGAGAGCTGAAACAGCCAATGAAATTAATGAAACACATGGAAAAGGAATTACCTCACTGATATAGACAACTTTCATGAAGATATAGGGAGGATATTAGTGCGCTAAGAGGATCCAGGATAAGGGTATCATGCAACATAATGGGAGAGTGGGGGCATGCCTCATCTCTAGGGAGGGAGGAAAAATGGGGTGTGCCTCCCTCTCTAAATCGTCTCTAATAATTATAAAAATCCAAATTAATTATAACAATTAATACATAAATAATAATATTATTTATAATAATAATAACTATATTATTATTATTACATTTAATAAACTGCTTCTTGGAGAAACCCCATAATCCTTTATTTACACCTCATTTAATTAAATTCAATTCAATAGAATTTAATTAAATAAATTCTACAACTCATCATCATTTAATTAAATTCTCTCAACTTAAATTTAATTAAATAAATACCCTATTTCACATCAATTAATTAAATACCTCTTAACCTTTAATTTAATTAAATAAAACCCCCCATTTCACAACATTTAATTAAATCTCTTTTTTAACCAGCATTTAAGTAAATAATTTATCCCGAAACTGAAAACTGGTTAGGCCGCATGGCTAAACTCACACAGTCTGACAGAACATAAATAGACAAGGAGTCCTCTACTGGATACCAAGATTATCTCACGTAGATGACCCACATGGTTTGACTAACCATGCACAGCCTGTGTAATATCCCATGCCTCAACTTTAGCAAGTTGCACAATTGGACCTGCACTATTTGACTAACCGCGCACAGCCTGTACGAACGCCACTGCCAGGTCTGGTGCTTCTAAAACCCTATTGAGCCACTCGAGATACTTATCGAACCTTTACTCAAGCCCGATATCTATAATTTAAATTCTCTCAAATCATAGAACAACTACATGGAGCTTGGTTTTATGACAAACCCATCAAGTAAATTAAAAAGATCAAAAACATTCTTCTTTTATCTTGGATCAGAAACACAGGACAATACAATCAACCCACCTTAAAAACATCTCCTCCCCAAGAAGCCATCGAGAACTACCACAACACCAAACAACCCAAAAAGTTCATCAATTCTCATTGGAATGATTGTGTTGGGTTCCCAATGCCAAACATAACATTAAACATTTCACAAGCCCAATGGCTTAATCCTTTAAAAACATGAGCCCAAGCTCAAAATACTACCCAAACATCAAAACAAAATTTAACTGAACTCACATAACCAGGGACACAATCCCATCACCATCTCCCCAACCACTCACTCATTGGTCGTTATTACCAATGGCTATAGCATTTAATGAAAAACTCTCAAACCATGACTTTTTCTTTGAAAGACATCACTAACCCATATACCAATAATTTCCCTTAAGCCAGTGACATACCATTAAAATGATTCCATCACCAAGCACATGTACACCGGAGTACATACTTGACATCCTAAGACATTTCCGAGTAAATCCAACACTATGATATTTTAAAACTGCCATGACAATCATGAATAAATTCGTAACCCAAAGAACCACGCATCCTAGTTACAACTCAGATAACAACCACTTTTCTATCCAAACAACTTTTAAAATTTTAGCACGACATAAGAATGACACAGTATTAGTGTTTCCTGGATGATGTCAGGATAGGAGACATGATCATCCCCTTAGGAAGAGAACACTAAGAGTAATCCTAGGTCACTAAATAGATCGATAGAATGATTACTGGTTAGATATTTTAAGAAATCTTATCTTCACCTACTGGACCTCCATAAACCAAATCTCACGGCCTATATCACCCAATGCATCCATTTTTATTCAAATATTACCACAAAACTCTTCCAAAAACTAACATATTTTCCAAATATTTGTGAACACCACCATGATCATCAAATTCGTGCTTCCAAACAAGCATAAACACGTATATCAGAACCAATGTGACATTACCCACCTTAGGAGGTTTCATGTTGTCGAAAGAAAAGACTAGCCACTCACAAGCATACTAGTTCAGAATAAACTTAAATACATGTGTGACATTTCTCAAAAAACAATCACTATATCAACGTCTTGCATTTAGGCCAAAAATTTAAACTGACCGGCATGTCAAAACAGACAAGTCCCAAAAAGTCCTCTCAAGTAGTGGGATGAACTTACACCAATGCCCCCAATAAATCTAATCCATATTTAACCCAATAACTTTATTAACAAACTAAGATTCCATGATCACAAAAAACTCAACCAGTTCATTGCATCACTAGACACTACATAGTACCACGTATGTCAACACATACTACCCTGAGTATACAAAAAAACAACACATCATCTCAAACAACCATTATTTTGATGATGACGTACCGAGTCATCCATCACTAAAGAAGGGAGAGGATCACATGGCCACTTAGGCTATTAACCATGCTCAAGGTATGTCAAACCTGTTAATCTAGGAATTCTTCAATGCTTATTCCCATAACTAGAGTCAAGGTTGAATGACCAGCCATTCAAAAAATTGTGTCTTTTAAAACCTAGTAGTCATATTAGGGAAAAGGACACCCAAATGGCACAAACATCAAAATATCATAACAGAAACAAGGATTATCATGTTTAAGCGTGCTACCCACCACGAGATACTCCCTTACAAAGCATAGGCATTGACCCTATCATTTGGTGATTCAAAATATAATTTACTAGGCTAAAAATTACCTTTTCATTTCCTCTATTTCATTAATTTATTTAAAACTCTAAAGTTTTGAAAGAATTTCAACTAACGCACATATATTATTTCATGACAAGGAACTTCGTTTTGAACAATTCCCCATAGAAAAATAGGAAAGCTATATCAAACTTCCTCTTTTACATGTAACATTTAGTGTCATTTCATTGTAAATAGGAAATTTAGCATCTAAATTTCATTTAATATAATAGAATCCTCTAAGGTCCTATTTATTCAAATCCAGGTTCTTCAGAAAGAATCCTTATAAAAGTTAATTTCACAAAAACATGCCCCAACTGACCTACTTGTTTCTAATTGAGCATTTTAAAAGCTTAACAACCAATTTCTATCCAAACTCAATAGTTTTACATTTATAACCTTTTCCAAACACACTATGGTTATACAATTCTTAGACATAAGGGTGGTTATCTACCAATTAATAAGGAACTCATAGACCTTACCACTGAAATTTGGATCCACTTTATCACATCATATTTCCATTTTACATTTTTTTCTTTAGCATCTATTCTTTTTTTAATTCTCTGAATGCACAGGTTATGAGTTTTCCCTATTATAAGGAACCCGTACACCTTATAACTGAAATTGTATCCTATCATAAATGAAACCAATAAATTCCCACTCATGGATCCTTTTACACATCAAAATATTGTAGGATCGAAAAATAATATGAGATGCTCAATATACAAGAGGGGGGTGAATTGTATACTTTAAAAATTCCTTTGGAACCTTTAAAGTTAGTTATGAATAACTAGAGTTTCCTTAAGAAAAGGAAAGAACTAAGTTTAACAAATTTAAACTAAGTTGATTCACAACACCTCTAACACCGGACTAAACTTGGAAAGAGATTCCAAAAGAAGGTTCCGGAAATATGGTTCCGGAATTTGAAACTTAACAAAAGTTACAATATGAGATTCTACCTTAAAGCGTATAGAATCTAAACTAATCAAAGTAAGTAAGGAAGTATAAGAAAATTATACTTTCCTTAAGATACAAAATGCAGCGGAATAAAACAAGTACAAGTAGAAGAACTACTAGTAACAAGATGATAGTCTTTTAACCCAAAGAGAAGGGTATCCAACAACCTTGGATAAAGGTTCCTTGATGTATACTTTCAAGCAAGTCTGTCTTACCCACACCAGGGTAAGCCCTCGATACGAAGATCGGTGTCTCTGTCTTGCTATCCCCGCAAGCCCTCAACTTCAAGGTAGTTGGCAACCTCTGTCTTTCTCAGCAAGAAAGCCCTCGATCTTTAAGGTAGTCGGCACCTCTGTCTTTCTCAGCAAGAAAGCCCTCGATCTTTAAGGTAGTCGGCACCTCTGTCTTCCTATCCCCGGAAGTCCTTGAATGTAATCACCAACATTCGGAGTCGCACGAAGCTTTGAGAGTTAATAAGAGACTCTCTCTCTCTAGAAATCACTTCAACAGCATGTATGCACAAAGTTCAAATGTTCATCCATCCGTTCGTCATGAGCTTTTTCAAATGAGCTCCTATTTATAGGTGAGGTCGGTTCCTTCTCCAACGGTCATATTTCCCTTAAAGTTCGGAGGGACCTGTACACGTGTCACTTAGACAACGGTTAGTTTATAACAAAATGGACGACATCGTTTTATAACAAAGTAAGTGTAACAGAAAGTACGACATCATTTTAAAACCTAACATAAAGGTTCGGAATAGAAATTTCGGAGTGAAAGTTCGGAGTGAACAAATTCAGAGTGTATAAAACAATGATATCCAGATTCTGTTTAATGAGTGAATTCGGAATGAGAATTCGGAATAGGAATTCGGAATAGGAATTCTTCATCAGAAATCGTAATGAGAAATCGTCATCAGAATTCGTAATGAGAATTCGGAATGAGATTTCTTCATTAGAATTCGTAATGAGAATTCTTCATTGGAATTCGTAATGAGAATTCTTCTTCAGAATTCGTAATGAGAATTCGAAATGGGATTTCTTCATTAGAATTCGTAATGAGAATTCTTCTTCAGAATTCGTAATGAGAATTCGTAATGAGAATTCTTCATTAGAATTCGTAATGGGAATTCTTCTTCAGAATTCGTATCCTGAATCTGGAATAGAACTTAGTCAGAATTCATAACCGGAATTCGGAGTGAAACTTCCTTATAGTTCTTGTCCAGAATCCGAACCCTAAAACAGAATGCTTTTTATCAGTTTTAATGATTCCGAGAAAGTGAATCCGAATTTCATACTTAAGAAAAATATTAATGAAAATATGATAAGGATAAATTTTTCTTATAAAAGTGTTTTTCCTTAAGAAAACATTTTTCCTTATAAAAGCAATTTTCCTTACAAAAGCGATTTTCCTTAAAGATAAGGTGTTTGTGATTTTCAAAACAAGAAGGAATGGAAAAGTCCTTATTGACTCAACAATCTCCCCCTTTTTGGAAAGCACAAACATCCTTACGAAAAATCTATTTCTATGAAGAAAGAAACACAATAAAGCTTATCTCCCTTGGTTTAAGAATATAGATGAATACGACTAACTCCCCCTTAGGCTTTGAATCTCTAAGGATCGTATTCATATTTCCGGAGTGATATTTCTTTAAGATAAAAACTCCCCCTTAAACAAACTCTTATTAGAGTTCTATCTCATTGGGTATTTTTCTTTCTCCCCCTTTGATAAGCACTTATTAGATTTCCTCTTTTTCTTAAGGATCTTTTCCTTCTCCCCCTTTGTGATTTTCAAAAAGAATTTCGAGGGAATGGAAAAAATAACAAAGTACCTGAAAGATTAGTAACAACAACAAAGCAGAACAACAAGCACGATTCTCATTAAATTTGAAATGTCAGCAACAAAAACAGATTACAACAAAAAGATCGGATTGATTATTTCGGATCTTTCTCCTTTGACATAAGCCCCTTGAGAATAGTCTTGATCTTTTTGAGGTCCTTATGATCTTCCTCTGCTTGCTTTTCTAAGGCAACTATTCTTGCTGACTGAGCTTGAATGATTTCTTCCTGAGCCTTCAACTTTTCTTCCTGAGCTTCCATTTTCTCTTCCTGAGACTTTATCCTTTCTAGAAAATTGATCCGATGATCCCTTTCAAATTTCCAACTTTGATTAACAGAGTTGAGCTTTCCATTCAGATCTCTTACTTCCTGACTCCGAATGTTCTTTTCCTCTGCCAATTTCTCATCGAATGATGCAGTCATCTCATGAAACTTCTTATCCTCGGTTTGAAAAGCATCCTTAACATTCTCCTGAAACTCATCCAGCAACCTCATCTCTTCCACATTCTTCTTCGACCAGCTAGTCATCCTTTTGCAAGATCTTTTATGGGCTTCGTAACCAATGAAGAAATTTTTGAACTGGGCTTCTATCTCAACACACTTATCCATTACCATGGATACGGAATCGGTTTTCTGATTCAGCGTATGTTGGAGCATCTGGCACCGAGAATCAATACTGGAGAAAGTCGGAATGGTTCCCACCAACTTCTTCAAGGATTGAACAACAAAATCGTGCCCCAACGAAGATGATTCCGAATCTGACATCTTGCTAGGAGAAATTTCTTCTTCAATAAGCTCCAACTTCCTCTTTGAAGAACTACCAGCTTCCTTCCTCATACTCTTTTCTGAACTCGGGGTATTAGCAATAACTTGTTTCCCCTTATCTTTTTTCGGAATAGAAACCTGTTCCGGAGATTTCTTCTCACTGTCAGAAACTTGAACAACCAAATCTTCCTCATCAACAACTTCTATATTTTCTTTCTGAGCAGCATCAAGTGAAAGATGTTCTTCTTCTCCATGATAAGAAACTTCTTCCTCTCCTTCCTTTCCTTCTATTACTGGAGTAACTAGTTTTGAAGATTCGGCTTCAGAAGTTCGGAGCGACAGGTGTTCCGAAGGAGTTCCCTTGTATTCATCTACTTGTTTGAGCACATCTCCTGTCTCACCACTTCCTTCAGCAGCTTCTTCCACTTCTTCCACTAGCTCTACTTCCTCAACATTCTTAGCAGCAGCCTCTTTCGGATCATCGAGATTTCTTCCTGGAGTCTCAGGTAGAGAGTCCAAAGAAAAAGTTCTCGGAACGGGAATGGTTGCTGAAACCATTTCATTAAACTTCAACAAGGCTTGCACAGCCTCAGCTTCTGACAACTTCTTCTTCAGCTTCTTTTCCTTAGCTTGCTTCTCGAGCTCATCAGCAGCCTTTTCTTTCAGAGCTTTAGCCTCTGCGGGATCCAATCCGAACTGCGGATCTCCTTCCTTCCTCTTTTCCTTGTCAGCTCTCCACTTCGCTGCAACCTCATCAGTATATGTCTTCTTCTTCTTAGGCTTAGGAGGTGCGGAATGGACTTCCTTAGACTTAGGTTCTTCAGCTTCACCTACCACTTCTTTCAGCTTCCTCTTCCTTACCGGCTTAGGCGATTCCGGATCAGCCACTTTCGGAGTCACTTCTTCTTGAGGAGGAAGATCAATAAACATGCCAGACTTCTTGTCAAAAGCTATATTCATCCTTTTAAGAGTTGCATCACTGAGCAACATGATCTTGCAAACTTTCGGTTTAGAACTGCAAGCAACCTTGAAGGACTCAAGGCACCGAACTATCAGCTTCGACAATATTGCCGGGTACATTACTATCTGAGCTCTCAGATTCCCTTTCTTTAAATTCTCAAGATTAAGAAGGATATGCTTCATCAGGTTGAACTTCCTTTGATTTATCAAGAAATCTAAGATGTATATCTCACTCTTCTTCAAGCTGTCCTTGTCTCCTTTTCTCGGTACAATAAGCCCTTGCACCCATAACTCCAGAATCCGGAAGTTTGTAGATAGGGTTGCAATTTTCGAAGCCTTATCATCATCCAGTCCGAGAATTTCTAAGGCTTTCTCCTTGTTGAAACTACCCAAGGAGTCTGGCAGAACATGCGAGATAAACTCAGCTTCCCCTTCATAATTCAACCCTACCAAGCTTGCAGCCTTGGTGTAAGATAGCTTATAAGTCTTGCCATACGATTTGAAGGAAAATTTTTCTCTATTGTCTTCCACGAAGAAAGCAACCGACTCATAAAACTCAACAAGCAAGTCTGGGTAAACTTCATCTTGGTTGCCAGTTTTTGATATCGCAACATCTTCCCAGCCATTGAGCTTGATATTCTTTGATATAATAGAATCATAGTTGCTGAAGAAATTCGGATGCACTAACCGCTCTCTGTAGACTAACCACTGTGAAATGGGCTTTGTTGAAGACATCTCTTGAGAAGCTAACTCTGCAGACATTCGGATTAGAAGTCTCTGAGAAGTTCGGAACTGAGAAGACTGAAGTTCGGAACTGGAAAACTGTAGTTCGGAACAGCCTTAAATCAGAGAGACAGAGCTTCAGCACGCAAGAGCTTGAGATCGATGTGGGACGAGAAAATAGGGTCCCCTTTATATAGGCTTTGGAATGACGGTTCAACTTCCTCGGTTGATCTAACGGTTTAGAATGATCTGAGATCAGATCTGACGGTTGAGAGATTGAATCCGATCTTTTTGAGGTTTTATTAAAACAAAATTCAAGAAATTCAAAAAACCGAAAACAAGCTATAAGAAAATGCCAGCAAGTAAAATATGATTACGAAAACTTCAGTAAGGAAGTCATACCTTTCGGATTAGCTTAGGAAAGTTATTCGTAATGGGTAATGTAAAGACGACTACGAAAAAAAAAAACTCAATACGAAAAACTTGATACGAAAAACTTGATATGGAAGATTCAATACGAAAGTTTTTCCATTATGAAAATACCAGTACGAAAATTTTCCATTCCGGAAATTTTCAATACGAATACTTTTATTCCAGAAGTATTTTGTATGGAAATATCCATTCTGGAAAATTGTAGTTCCGGAAGTTCCATTCCGGAAAATTTCGTTCCGAAAAATTTGAAAACAAATTTTGAAAAAACTTTGTTAAATAAACAAACAAATGTACTCCCCCTATGAAAAGGAGTTTATTACTATGAGAAGATTTTTCCAACAGAAAGTTAATTAAGGAAGATTACCTTACGGTTATCATTCCTAACTTCTGTTTAATATATTCAAATCTATCAGAAGGTAAAGATTTTGTGAAAATATCAGCAAGTTGATCTTGCGTTCCGATAAACTGAAGAATAATATCTCCTTTAAGTGTGTGATCCCTAAGAAAGTGATGCCTAATATCTATGTGTTTTGCACGGGAGTGATGTGCAGGGTTTTTACTTAGAGCAATGGCACTTGTGTTATCACACAAAATTTGAGTTTTAGTAAAACTCAAGCCATAGTCTGTGAGTGTGTGTTGCATCCACAACACTTGTGCACAACAACTTCCAGCTGCTACATATTCAGCTTCAGCAGTGGAGAGTGCAACAGAATGTTGCTTCTTGCATGACCAAGAAACTAATGAATCTCCTAAGAAATGACAAGTTCCGGATGTACTTTTTCTATCCATTCTACAACCACCAAAGTCAGCATCAGAAAAGCTTTTTAGAACAAAATCATTTCCAGAAGTATAAAATAATCCTAGATCCATGGTTCCCTTAAGGTAGCGAAAAATTCTTTTAACTGCCTTTAAGTGAGATTCCTTAGGATTGGATTGATATCTTGCACATAAGCATACTGAAAACATTAAGTCTGGTCGACTAGCAGTTAAGTAAAGTAGACTTCCAATCATACCTCTAAAAGATGTTTGATCTACTGATTTCCCAGCTTCATCAAGATCTAAAGAGTTTGAGGTACCAATAGGAGTACTTATACTCTTCGTGTTGTCATAACCATACTTTTTAAGAAGATCTTTAATATACTTATGTTGGGATATGAAGGTTCCTTCTGGTTTTTGAGAAATTTGAAAACCAAGGAAAAATGTTAACTCACCCATCATACTCATTTCAAACTCAGATTTCATTAGACTAGCAAAAGAATCAGTCAAAGATTGCTGAGTTGAACCAAATATAATGTCATCAACATAAATTTGTACAATCAAAACATTTTTCTTATCTTTCTTTATAAAAAGGGTTGGATCTGCATTTCCCTTAACATAGTTATTTTGAAGCAAAAATCCAGTGAGTCTATCATACCATGCTCGTGGGGCTTGTTTAAGGCCATACAAAGCTTTGGTAAGTCTAAAAACATGATCAGGATGTTTTGTATCTTCAAAGCCAGGAGGTTGTTCAACAAAAACTTCCTCTTGAACATAACCGTTAAGAAAAGCACATTTCACATCCATTTGAAATAGTTTGAAATTAAAGAATGCTGCAAAGGCAAGTAGAATACGGATAGATTCAAGTCTAGCTACTGGAGCATAGGTTTCTTCATAGTCTATTCCTTCTTGCTGATTATAGCCTTTAGCAACAAGTCTAGCTTTATTTCTAACAATGACTCCATTTTCATCACATTTGTTTCTGAAGACCCATTTTACTCCAATAACAGAAGTTTCCTTAGGTCTTTCAACCAAGGTCCAGACTTTATTTCTTTCGAATTCATTTAGCTCATCTTGCATTGCTTTGATCCAATCATCATCACCTAAAGCTTCATCAGTGCTTTTAGGTTCTAGTTGGGAAAGAAATGCTAGATGTTCTACTTCATTTCTTAAGGAACTTCTAGTCCTTACAGGTTGATTTACATCACCAATGATACTATCACTGGGATGATTCTTAAGAAACATCTGATTTGAGTTTTGTAAAACCTGTTCATCAACATAAGGTAGAAAGTCTTCTGGGGTAAATGTTTCAGAAGTATCTTCTAGAACAATTTCCTTATCAGAAGGTTCTTCTAACAAAGGTTGACAATCAGTTTTTGAAAACACATCTGAAGATGTAAGTTGGGAGGTTTTAAAAACAAAAGGATCTGACTCATCAAATTTCACATGTACTGTTTCCTCAACAGTACAAGTATTTTTATTAAAAACTCTATAAGCCTTAGAGGTTGTGGAATATCCTAAGAAAATTCCTTCGTCTGATTTTGGTGCGAATTTATGTAAGTTATCTTTAGTATTCAAAATGAATACTTTGCAACCAAAAACCTTGAAGTAGGAAAGCCTTGGTTTTCTACCATTCCATAACTCATAAGGAGTTTTATTAAGAAAAGGTCTAATCAAAACTCGATTTATAGTATAACAAGCAGTACTTACAGCTTCAGCCCAGAAATGTCTAGCAATAGAATATTCACTCAACATGGTTCTAGTTATTTCTTGAAGAATTCTATTTCTTCTTTCAACTACACCATTCTGTTGAGGAGTTCTAGGTGCTGAAAAGTTGTGAGTAATACCTTTCTTACTACAAAAAGTTTCAAAATCTGAATTTTGAAATTCTCCTCCATGATCACTATGAATAGTTTTCAATGGAAGGTTTTTCTCATTTTTAACTTGAGCTCTAAAACTTTTGAAATAAGAAAAAGCTTCAGATTTCCTTGCTAGAAAATAGACCCAAGTAAATCTAGTGTAATCATCAACTAGAACAAACACATAGTATTTGCCTCCAATGCTTCCAGTTTGTGTAGGACCAAAAAGATCCATGTGCACCAACTGTAATGCATCGGTTGTTGAGACTTCACCGATTGACTTAAAACTAGATTTATGTTGCTTGCCATATTGACAAGGATCACAAACTTTAGAAGAATCAAATCTCAGCTCCGGTAGATCCTTAACTAGTTTCTTCTTAGAGAGTTTACATAGGTTTCTAAGATTACAGTGTCCTAGTCTTCTATGCCATAACCAAGAATGATCTTCCATTGCACTTAGGCAAGGTAAATCTTGGCTTCTTAGGTCTTCTAAGTTTAAGGTGTAAACATTCTCTTGCCTGTTGGCTGAGAGAATAAATTCTTCCTTGGAATTGTGAACTAAGCATTTATCATTCCTAAAATTCACAAGGTAACCTTCATCACATAACTGACTTATGCTAATGAGGTTGTGCTTAAGACCTTTAACAAAAAGAACATTTGAAATCAAAGTTTTACCTAAAAGAACAATATTACCAATACCAACAATCTCTCCCTTAGCATTGTCTCCGAAAGTTACCTTTCCTCCTTTCGTCTTGATAATTTTTTCAAAGAAGCTTTTGTTACCAGTCATGTGCCGGGAACATCCACTATCCATGTACCAAACATTGTTGCTGGAACTTTCTTTATTTTCCTGAAATTAAGAACAAAGTTAGACTTTCGGAATCCAAACTTGTTTGGATCCGAGATTTCCAGACAATAAAATTTTTGGTACCCACATTTTCTTAGAAAAGTAAGCTTTATGAAAACCTAAGGATTGGGTTTTGTTTAAGGAACAATTTCTTGCCCAGTGACCACCACATTGACACTTAGTACAAAATGGGGCACTTTGAGGAACAAAATAATTGTTGCTGAAAACAGGTTTTGCATGGGTATAACCAAATCCGGATTTATTTCTTAAAGGTCGTATTTGAGAATACATCTTATCAAAATTTTCCTTACCATGGGTAAAGTTTGATAAGCACTTCTTTAAGGAAAAAATTTCGGACTTGAGTTTTACAACCAAGTTTTTATCTTCAAAATCATTAGTTTTGGAACTAGAGTTAGGCTCGAAAACATTTTTATTAGAAATTACTTTTTCTAACTCTTTAGAAAGTTTATTCTTCTCAGAACTTACTTCCTCAAGATTTTTTGAAATACTTTCAAAATCAGCATTTTTCTTATCAAGATCTTTAGAAAGATCTGATATCTCTTTTGTAAGAATAGAATTCCTAGAATTTGCCTTATCAAGTTTCTTGTTGAGTTTGGAATTCTCAATCTCAAGAAGTTCAGCAAATCTAGAGACTTCTTCAAAAGTAGGTAAAGTATTTTCCTCATCAGAAGATGATTCTTCATCAGAAGAGTTATAATACTTACTATCATTAGGATTTAAAGAAACATTGGTCAAAGATTCAGCATTTCGTACCTTAGCCATAAGACAATGATTATCAATAGGTAATCTGGCTATAAGACCAAGATTCTTCTGTCCTGAAGATTCATATTCAGAAGATTCATCTGAAGAGTCACCACCACTGGCACTCCAGGTGTCATTAGCTTTCAAAACTTTCTTAGCTTTAGCTTTGTAATATCTCTTCCTGTTCCTGTCTGAATGCCTTTCCTTTCTTTCTTTCTTTCTGAGCATAGGGCAATCTGGTCTAATATGTCCAGCTCTCTTACATTCATAACAAGTAACTTCTCCATCTTTCTTATCTTTCCTATCCTTCTTCTTATACTTGGATTGAAAGTTTCTTTGTCCAGCTATCTTGTTCATCCTTCGAGCAAGATTGGCTAATTCATTTTCTGAAACTTCACTTTCACTAGATTCGGATTGGAAAATGACTTTCTTCGATTTGGATCTGGTTACTCTCTCAGGAGTCTTAGCTTTCATCTGATTCGAAGTTGTAGTAAAAGCAACAGTACTATTTCCATTCTTCTTCTTGATGTTGTCAGCATCTCTCTTCATTCTGGTCTCATGTTGTAGAAGAGTTCCAAATAATTCATCAAGAGTTATTTGAGTAACCTTCCTGTTCTCATCTATAGCTGTTCTCTTGGATTCCCACTCATTGGGCATAATGTCAATTATCTTGTCCACAAGAGCTTCATCATCTAAACCTTTCTCTCCCATAGACTGTAGACTATTGACGATTGTCATAAATCTTTGTTGAACTTTACAGATAGGTTCTCCATAAGGAAAATTAAAGCCATGATATTCAGCTCTAAGCATAGCTCTCCTAGTCTCAATCACTTTAGAAGTCCCAAAATGAGTAACCTCTAACTTCTTCCATATACAATTAGCTGCTTCACAAGAAGAAATTTGGCTATATATATTTCTGGTCATTGAACATAATAAAGTGTTGCGTACCTTGTAGTTGAGTTGATATTCTTGCTTCTCCTGGTTAGTAAAGGTTCTGACTTCCTTGTCAGGAATTTTGTAATCACCAGTAAGCATGACAAAGTTATCTACTCCAGTATTGATAACAAACGTCTTCATACGATCTCTCCAGTATTCATAATCATTACCATCAAATATTGGTGGCCTTGTAGGATTCAAATTGTCTATCGAACCAACATTCATTCCTGCCATACTTGAAAATAACTTGGAGACAAACTTGTTAATAACAAAAATTCGGAATTAAAAAGTTCGGAATAGGAAAAGTTCGGAATGGATAATCTGAAATGAAAAAGTTCGGAATTGAAAAGTGAGCAAGAAAAACTTGAACGTGAGTACAAGTATTTCAGTAACCTTGGCTCTGATACCAAATGTAAGAATGGTATAGAGTAAGAGGTTTCCAACCTCTGATACCAATTGTAGGATCAAAAAATAATATGAGATGCTCAATATACAAGAGGGGGGGTGAATTGTATACTTTAAAAATTCCTTTGGAACCTTTAAAGTTAGTTATGAATAACTAGAGTTTCCTTAAGAAAAGGAAAGAACTAAGTTTAACAAAGTTAAACTAAGTTGATTCACAACACCTCTAACACCGGACTAAACTTGGAAAGAGATTCCAAAAGAAGGTTCCGGAAATATGGTTCCGGAATTTGAAACTTAACAAAAGTTACAATATGAGATTCTACCTTAAAGCGTATAGAATCTAAACTAATCAAAGTAAGTAAGGAAGTATAAGAAAATTATACTTTCCTTAAGATACAAAATGCAGCGGAATAAAACAAGTACAAGTAGAAGAACTACTAGTAACAAGATGATAGTCTTTTAACCCAAAGAGAAGGGTATCCAACAACCTTGGATAAAGGTTCCTTGATTTATACTTTCAAGCAAGTCTGTCTTACCCACACCAGGGTAAGCCCTCGATACGAAGATCGGTGTCTCTGTCTTGCTATCCCCGCAAGCCCTCAACTTCAAGGTAGTTGGCAACCTCTGTCTTTCTCAGCAAGAAAGCCCTCGATCTTTAAGGTAGTCGGCACCTCTGTCTTTCTCAGCAAGAAAGCCCTCGATCTTTAAGGTAGTCGGCACCTCTGTCTTCCTATCCCCGGAAGTCCTTGAATGTAATCACCAACATTCGGAGTCGCACGAAGCTTTGAGAGTTAATAAGAGACTCTCTCTCTAGAAATCACTTCAACAGCATGTATGCACAAAGTTCAAATGTTCATCCATCCGTTCGTCATGAGCTTTTTCAAATGAGCTCCTATTTATAGGTGAGGTCGGTTCCTTCTCCAACGGTCATATTTCCCTTAAAGTTTGGAGGGACCTGTACACGTGTCACTTAGACAACGGTTAGTTTATAACAAAATGGACGACATCGTTTTATAACAAAGTAAGTGTAACAGAAAGCACGACATCGTTTTAAAACCTAACATAAAGGTTCGGAATAGAAATTTCGGAGTGAAAGTTCGGAGTGAACAAATTCAGAGTGTATAAAACAATGATATCCAGATTCTGTTTATTGAGTGAATTCGGAATGAGAATTCGGAATAGGAATTCGGAATAGGAATTCTTCATCAGAAATCGTAATGAGAAATCGTCATCAGAATTCGTAATGAGAATTCGGAATGAGATTTCTTCATTAGAATTCGTAATGAGAATTCTTCATTGGAATTCGTAATGAGAATTCTTCTTCAGAATTCGTAATGAGAATTCGAAATGGGATTTCTTCATTAGAATTCGTAATGAGAATTCTTCTTCAGAATTCGTAATGAGAATTCGTAATGAGAATTCTTCATTAGAATTCGTAATGGGAATTCTTCTTCAGAATTCGTATCCTGAATCTGGAATAGAACTTAGTCAGAATTCATAACCGGAATTCGGAGTGAAACTTCCTTATAGTTCTTGTCCAGAATCCGAACCCTAAAACAGAATGCTTTTTATCAGTTTTAATGATTCCGAGAAAGTGAATCCGAATTTCATACTTAAGAAAAATATTAATGAAAATATGATAAGGATAAATTTTTCTTATAAAAGCGTTTTTCCTTAAGAAAACATTTTTCCTTATAAAAGCAATTTTCCTTACAAAAGCGATTTTCCTTAATGATAAGGTGTTTGTGATTTTCAAAACAAGAAGGAATGGAAAAGTCCTTATTGACTCAACAAATATATCTACCATGTTATCCTAAGAGGTAACACAGAGAAATTCGATATAAAAGAAGCATGAAACAATAAAAATACATGATAATAAGAGAGGAAATATGAAATATAATAGTCTAATCATGTTATAGAAGCAGGAATTATAAATAATATCAAAAAATGAATTCCAACCAAGGAACACAATTCTTAATTAGTCGGCTTCCTACAAATGCAACTACATTCCTTGTCACATGCATATCATGTTAATTCTATGTTCGTATATGATGTGTATAACGAAACATCATTTCCAAATGAGGCCAAGGAAAATTTACAAAATTCAAAAATCAATAAGTAGTTGAAATTACACCACTCACCTGACGTGAAATCACATTAATCGTAACAACAAACATCGTAAACATCAATTCCCAACCCTTGCGACTTTTTTATTTCCCGTATGTTTGATGATCAGTCCCAAGCACGATTATTATCCCAGTGTTGACACATTCCTAGTCTCCTGTCTACCAACCCAAAATAGAAAGAAAAGTGAAAAAAAGAATGAAAACTACACCATTGATGACATTGTGTAACATCTTGACCCAACTTACCATCGAACTGGTAGCCAAACTGGTCACCACATGACCTCTAGCAGACCTCCCTGTAGGCCAGTTGCTTTTGACTAACAACAAGAGTTTAAGGATTGTTAGTAGGGAGACTATACCATCAAATCAATATTTTAAAATATTATAACAATATAAAAATATAAGACAGTAGTGGAAGACTATAGTAATATCAACTGAATAATGAAAATGGACAACACCAATTTATACAATGCATTCATGTCATGGTGATACATATTAGAAAGTTGTAAAGAAAATAGTACGCTTTACAAATCAACATAGAGAGAAAGAAAATAATTAAATACCCAAGGGAAATCTCCACGAGCATTTTATGCTTTTTATCGGTCCTCTACTCCTAGAACCGAGGAACACAAAACAACAACATCAAAGATCAAGGTTATTAGAACAAAAATGTATACTCGGGCACCCCCAATGTAATTGCAGCCCAAGTAGGGTGTGAGATAAAAATATATGTAGGCCGATACCACCAGTTATCTATCTCAATCTAGAAAATGCAATATAAAAAAATAGTGTGCACTTATATCAAATCCATAATAGAATTATATAAATAACCAATAACTTGTCCAGTTTCCTAAAGAACTCCAGACGGTGATACCAACTTCAGGTCATAGCCAGAATTACTAGATAAATGGAGACTATATATAAATAATGTATAATGAACTATTTTTTACATTATTTAATATACTTATTTAATGATTTATTAACTTTAGGGATCCAATGGATACCTGTACCTCAATACTAATTTCTTCTCATACTAGATCCTAATATGTTCCCCAGATAGTACGACATATTAATACCTATTTCGGATCATGTAAGAGTCTGAAATATTGAAGGAGATATCATATCTCAATACGTTCTTTGACTCATGCCTGATTCCAAAGTACATAAATATGATATTATATCTTAACGTCTTCTTTAGGTTATGTTATAGTCCAAATTATTCAAAGGTGATATCGTATCTCTATACAAGATTCGACTCATACTAGAGTTCGAATATTATTATGTGAGTCCATAACTCGTAGTTCCATTATTTATATTCTTTAATTTCACAGTTATAAGCCACATTTAAAATAATACCAAAATCACAAATGTAAGTAATAGGACCTTGTTACCATGATTAATCTTAAATAGAACAAATATATTCCCAACCTCTTTACTCGTAAGTATAATAACGATGATACTATGTATACATCTCAAATTATAATGATCATGTTCCCATTCTCTTCTCTCATAAGTATGATGACCATGTCGCCATTTGTAATTCTCAATTTAGAATGATAGTATCCCCATTATTTATCACATAATTAATTTACAAATTAATTACCCACCCTGGTCCCATTATAAATTCAAAAATTATTTAAACACATCAAATCCATTAGTTAACTCAATAATTAACTAAGTAAACAATTTCCATTAATTAATTAATTGACTAATTAATCAATATCACGATTAATATTCCATAATTATTTTTCCTGAATTAATTATATCATTCAAATATCAAATTTTCATAATTAATACCACAATCAATTTTCTTGATCATATTATTAAAGTCACATTATTAATTAAAAATGAATTATCTCAAAATATACAATCCAATATCTCAAAATAAATCCCCTAATTATTTATCTATATTATAATTTCAAAGCACATAATTAATTGAAAATTAATTAACCCAACTCATCCCACTAAATAAATCATAATTAATCCCTTGATTATGTATCTACATTAAATTATTAAGGCTCATAATAAAATAAAAAGTAATTATCCCAACTCATCCCACTCAATAACTCATAATTAATCCCCCGGTTAATTATCTATTTTACAATCTCAAAAAAAAAAATTAATTCACAATTAATTATCTAAATTTGTCCCACTCAATAACTCATAATTACCAATTAAATAAAGTGTATCAACATTTAAAGGAGTCAAGACATCTCATAGCTAAGAAAACATATTCCCATAATATAAATAGCTTCCTCTAAATGGGAAAAAAGGAAAACACATTTCAGTAAGCTAATAAAAAATATCACTCTAAACACTATGTTTTTAGATTTAAGGCATCACACCTCCATTGGAGGTGTTTTATTACAAAAATGTGATTTTTTAATCTAACAAACCCTTTATCCCAACTATCAATTCATTTCAAAAATTGTAATAAAATTTATCAAAAATGATAAATAAACTACTACAATATGTTTTAAATTATGAAATGTTGAGAACCCTTCTAGAAAGATATTACCAAATCCAATTATTTCTAAATCAAACCAAAACATACATGAGTACACGCACTTTAACAAAAGTGTGTGTGCACTTGGAATTGATCTCAACACCTTATAACAATAATCAGCACCCAAAATTAGTGATACGAGGACCAAAACACACCTAATTAATTACGCACAACTCAATTAAACCATAAGAATCTAATCTATGGGGTACAAACATAATTAACATGTATATATACATACCTGAAAATGAAGGTGGTAAACAAAATCGACCCGAACCGCCTCACCTTCAGTATTGATCACCAGAATAAGGACAAACATGTCCCAAAACATCTTCTACACCACATACAATTGGAATAATTTATTAAACCAAATTATACCCAAATCTGGGTTTCAACCTAATCGAAACCAGGTGAAAGAGAGCCAAAATAGTTGGTGTGATGCACGAAATGCATGGATATGGGCATACCTCACTAAGATTGAAATTTATCATGAACATTACAGGAGAAGATGAGCATGTGATGAGGATCCTTGAGAAGGGGGTAGCACGCCACACTATCGGGAAGTAATGGGGTAACACCTCATGTACAGGCAGGGAGGAGAAAGGGGATGAACCTCCCTCTATTAGTCCTCTCTAATATTTATAAAACCCTAAATTAATTATAATATTTAATGCAATAATAACAATAATAATAATTATAATAACCATATTTTTATTATTTTAATTTAATAAAACGCTTCTTAGATAAACCTCACAACTCCCCATTTACACCTCATTTAATTAAATTTATTTCAACCAACTTTAATTAAGTAAATTCTAAAACACATCACCATTTAATTAAATTCTCTCAACCATAATTTATTTAAATAAATCCCTTATTACATATCAATTAACAATATTCTTTTTAAACATTAAAATTATTAAATAAAATCCCAATTTCAAAATAATTAATTTAATAAATTTTAATCCTATAATTTAATTAAATAATTTAACCTGAAACTCAAAACTAGGTGGGTCGCATGATTTAACTCATATGGCCGGAAAGACTATGTGGATATCGTACATCTGCTACTGGATAGATAGAGTATCCCACATGGATAACCCGCACGGTTTGACTTACCATCTGCAGGCCATGCAAACAACTCTATCTCACCTTTATCAAGCTGCACTATTTGACCCACACAGTTTGACAAACTATGTGCAGCCCGTACAAATTGCACTACCAGGTCAGGTTCTTCGAATACCCATTGAGGCACACAAGAAACTCCTAAATCATTTACCCAATCCCGGTATCGACACTTCAAACGGTCCCATCTTTTGGAACATCAGCCGGAAGCATGGTTTTAAAACCAACCCATCCATTAAATGAAAAATTCCAAATACAATAGTATTTCATCCCTTTTCAAAAACATAAGACTTTAGGGAATCATTATTTGAAAAAGGAAGTTTTATATTATATTAAATATTCTCACATAAAATAAAAAGTTATGTATTTTACAATTTTTATTTTATGAAATTAAATTAATTTTTTAATTAATCATGTAAATTTTATATTCAATTGAATTTTTAGAATTCTTATAAAACTAGTTGATTTTTTTAACAGAATAGTGAACGGGATAGTTTTTTTAAATATATTCACTTTTCTAAAAAAAATAATGATGTAGGAATGATTTGAAATTCTATGAAAACGTTTTTATAGAAAAATAAATTTTTTCTATGAAAAATAATATATTTAAAAATATTATTTTTCCTTAAAAAACCCTTGTTTCAAATTTTAAAAACAAATTGATGTTTTATTCTAATAAATGAATTATTTGTGTTCATTTAATTTAATTATGTAATTACAAGGTTATATCTTGTTTTGGACTAGTTATAAATTCAAATAATTATTTTTAGTTTAATTAAAACCCAGTTATTTTTAAGATAATCAATCCTATACATGATTCCAATTCAAAACAATTTTTATTCTTATAATAAATTTTCTAGAAAAACTATTCTCGGTGTATTTTCTATACATTTATTAAAATTACTTGTTACCAACACAAGAAATAGAATATTGTAAAATGCATTGCATTTTTTAAATTATTATATTAAAATTATTTATTAAGGCTCATTTAAATTTTACACATAATGTGTAATTATTATGGTAAAAAACATTCATGATGTTAGGGGTAAAAATTATAATCAGGGTATTAAATTAAGATACAGGGCTTCAAATATCATTAAACCATGTCTAAATTGAATTTTTTTTGTATTTATACCTCAAAATATCCTACATTTCAAAAGTTTTCCATTTTGTGACACTTTCTTATAAAAATAAGATTATATAATTTTAATATTTATATTATTTTAAATATGTGACTCACATAAATTCTTGAAGGGAACATCCTATCCTCACATATATACACCCCAAAATATACTTGAGAATAACAAAAAACTACCCATATACCCTCCCAAAACCCATATCTATTAACTATATTATTTTTCATTTCTTATAGACTCATCAGAGAAGAATTCAGTGTTTTTTAAAGGATATTATATAAGGAAGAGGTATATATTCTTACCAAACTCATTAAAGTTATTTCTTCTTATAACTACTAAAAATATTATATAACAAAATCAACATAATTAAATATGTATTTTTACTACACTAAATTGTTTTTTTATGGTGAAACCATTTTCGACTACATTTCCTTCTAGTGGAAAATAAAATTGTCACTCACACATACGTGTGGACTACTACCTCAATGAAGAGACATATTTTCTTCTTCATCACCATTTCACATAGAAGGTTATATATAATAATTTAATAGATAATTATGATATTTATGAAATATTTAAATCTCTTGGATTATAAATCATTATCTACCTTCCTTTAGTACCATCCATTGAGAAATAAAAATGTTACCCATGTTGTATTTGTAGACTACTACCTCCATTAGCAACATATTTATTTTTTCATAATTGACTGACATATGTAGTTATAAAAGTGTATATAATATTATTAAAATTGAATAGGTGTTTCAACCATGTCCAAGTTGAAATGAACATAATCGTTAAATCAAAATATGCATGGGAAACAGAATAATTAACACCTAAATACTTGATTTTAACAAATAAATGTTAGGAAATGATTTAAAAATAAGTATTATTAAATGATATCTAGAATAATATATATTAATATGGAAATTATATATATATATATATATACAAATGAATTTATTATACTTGTGGTTGGAATTAACTTTATTAAATGGAAACCCAATATAAGGGTTTATGTTCCAATATCACTTTTACACTGAGTTTATTTATATTTAATCCATCAAGGTACATTTATGTTAAAAATATCAATATCCAATCTATTTTCTTATATTATAGTATTTATAGGGTTTAAAAGTATTCTATTTTTCCTCTATGCAATATTCAAAATCACCAAATGAATATTTATAAGAAAAACTGACCTTATTTATCCATTTTGGTGGGGAATCATTATATTATGTGTCTATATTTTTTTTTTCAATATTGTTCTTTAATTTATTTATATTATTCCAAAATATTAATTTTCTTAAATATTGTCTTTTATTTATTTATTTTAAAAGGAATATTCTTAATTTTTTTGTATAATTCATTTTTATCATTCTCTATAAATGTGTTAAAATAATCTATTTTTATATTTTTTTCAAGAATGTATTTACCCACCGTAATATCCCTTAATTATATTTTATTTCATATTATGTGTTTTTATAGTTCTTGAAATGAATATATATTCCCAATATTTTGATTTTTTAATTTTAATATTTAAAAAAGGATATCATTTTCCAAAAAAAATTATTTAATTTGAATTATTTGTTTAATTCATTATTAAAATAACCCATGTTGTTTTTAATAGAATAATAAAATCTATGTTCCATTGTTTTTGGATTAGTTCATGGTACAGTACATTGAAGAAATTGTTGAATGCTAGAATTCATTGTAGGATCATGTCAATCATCATTGTGATATCTTATAGGTCCTTCATTAGAATTAAATCTATGAAAAGTTTATGAAAAGAGTGTTTTGGCCATGTGAGGGGAATTTTATCAAGAATGTAATTTTCTAATGGAATTTTGTGGTTGATTACATGTAGATTTATGTAGTTATTTCTTGGATGCTCCTAAGAGTGTTTTGTATATCTATAGTTTCATTAGTCCTATAGGTTTTTATTAGAGGTTCATTTTTTACTTAACATGTTTCAAAACAACATTAATAGCCTTAAATAATAAAATCTAAGTTATTTTTTGGTCTGATATGTATTATTTATATTTATAATAACCAACGGATAGATTAATCTTTTCACCCATACATTAGAATAAAAAAATGGAGTCATGTTTAAGGTTTTCTATATTACCCCACATATCAATTAGGGATGTGTCTTGATGAAGTACAATGAAGGGATCTTATATAGGCCTTGATAATTAAATCCCCACCATTGAGACTATGCCACCCACGATCTCATGTTAAAAAAATTGGGGTTTCATATAAAACCATAGACAAATTACATGACCGGTGAAATCTTATTTATCACTATAGATCAAATGAACCATAGTTTATTTCCTTTTAGTGGAATTGTTTTGGAAGTAGTGGTTGATGATGTTTTGATAGGGCTGTAAGTATGTGATCACTGATACATGGGTAAAATAGAATATACTTATTGATGCACTAAGTAAGAATCCATCAGGTTATTTTTTTCAGGGGTATGGAGTTACTTGGAGAGGCATGGAGTATTATTTGATGTTTCATCTTCATGTAGATGAGGTAATAAGTAGAAATTTATTATTCTACATGGTAATATAATCATCCATGATATAGATGGTAGAAGATTATTAGTGTTGAGACTCATAGGAAATGGTATTTTGGGTTCGTGTCTATCTCAGTGAAGCTCTAGAGGAATGATTGGAGGATGATTAACATCAGATGATGTTTTGGGGGAGGTTTTTTATTTCATCAGTAGTATAGGAGGAGGTACATCACAAGTTTCATATTTAATCTTTGGCTGTACATCCTAGTGCATCCAGGATATATCATTCTATAGGGAGTAAACATTTTTAGTATGGGATGAAGATATTATTAGCTGGTTTTATATCATGACACTTAGTCTATCAGTAGTTAAATACTAAGAACCATGTTTCTATTGTCTTCTCATAGTGACTGGATTTTAATAACTATAAGTGGTAGGAAATTTTAATTGATTTTGTTATCAATCAACCATGTACCCAAGGTGTATATGATACAATTTTGTTGATCATGGATCATTTGAATAATTCAACTAATTTCCTTGAGATAAGGGTGTCTGGTGAAATGGTTATTCTTGTGAGGAGGTATGTGGATGAGATAGTGGGACCTAATTGGGTCTCAATCGATATCATATCATATTAAGATCTTTATTTTTTCTCAGGATTAAATGGAGGTCATCATTATAACATTGTATCTCATTTTATCCTTAGAAATAATTTATATCCATATATTAATGGGATGTTTGAGTGGAATATTTTGAAATTGGGGGATTTTTTATGACTTCATTTTATATTTTACTTGTTCTTTGGTGATTCAACTTCATTTTATTGAATTCAATTATAAAATAATAATTATTATTCCTTTGGAACAACCCCATTTCTATATTTTTATATACAACCTTGCAGATATATGAAATTAATGAATGTGGTTAGTGAGTCAATAGTTCATATACTTGATGTAGTATAGAACAAGATAGATAATGTTTAAATGAAATTGTATTGGATGAAGGTGGTGAGGGAAAATTAGATATTTTATGCTGATCAGAAGATGATACCCCTTGTTTTTTATGCCAGGGACCACATGTTCTTGTGGGGTTCCCCTTATCATGGGAAAGAGAGGCTGGGCAGGGGGAGTGAGCTTTGTATTTGATTTATATGTCCCTTTGAGGTGTTTTAATGTGTTAGGGGGGTGTCATATTAGATAACACGTATTTCATAGTTGATCATGCACCACAAATTATTTTAAATGACTCACATTCATCATTATAAACATGATGGATTCTATGTCATTTACTAGGAAGAGTTGTATATGGAGGATTTCATGAAATTCTAAGAGAGGATAGTCAAGATTCATGATCACTGGGATAATATTTTTCATGAGTAATCTATTCCTTAGGTAAGAATTTTCATGTTAGAATGTTGTATTAAAGGAAAAAATATGAGAATGGGAGTCACAAATGTGCACAGATTATACCACGCTATTTTGGAACTTGTGTTTCGATGATGTTTGGGATGATTGAATATGTGTTGATTTGATCACACATTTTTTAAATCTATTTTGATTGGAGTGGATTATATTTTCTATGTATTTGGGTTAAGGGGTTAGAGTCATCTCTGTTTGAGAGGTATATCTACAGGTAATATTTCAGTTGGCCACAATTGGATTATTTATGTGGTTGTTTTTTATTTTAGGTGATAATGATCATTTTATTGGTATCTAAGGTAACATCCTAGATATTTATTTCCATCTACATTATTTAAAAATTATTCTATAGGTATAAATAATGAGTTTGAGGGATATAAGATATTTGTTTATAGATAATGCTACTGGATAATGTTTTATTGTATAATGGAGGTGTTTATTGCACCATGGGTGGATAAGTGAGGATTTGGAAGTAATATGGTTTTTTTGGATATATTTTGTAGGTTTAAGGTATTTTTAAGGTAAATTTTGAAGTCTTACATATTTTAAATAATCCTTTTCACGTTTAAATGTGGTGGTTTGGTTATGGTGTGGATGTGACTTGAGGTTCATTCCTTATCTCTAGTTTGTGTACATTGTGGCAGAGTCTTGATCATAAATATATGGAGATTGTGATGGATGTGTGTGTTTTTCTACCATTTTTAGGGTTACTATTCCATGTTGGACAATAATTACCATAGAAGTTAGGGATTAGGTTTCCTTTGATCATTCATTTTATGGGTGACTATGGCATGGTCTTTTAGCTTCATAATTTTTCTAGTGTTATGATCACCAGGTTGATAGGGGAGGCCTAAGATTTTTGATGTAGTGATAATCCTTACACTATTACCATTTATAGATTAATTAAGATTAAAGGGTTGACTCAGTTTAAGAGGGGAGATATTTTAAAAATACATTACAAGATTTCAAGAGATTTATTCAGTTATTCACAATTGAAGATTGATTTATACCATTTATTCATGGTCTTATTCACTTTTATCTTAGGTATAAATTCAAATTCATCCCTTGCTTCATATTTATTCCTCTGTTTTTACCAACCTTTGGTGACATTAAGATATATTTTTGGACACTATATTGTATTATTTTTCCCAGATTTTATCATTGGATTAAGAGAAAAATTAATCACAATCTGAGGTAACTTCCATGTATCTACCATAGTGAATTTATTTTTATTACTTCATGGTTTTATGTTAGTGGTGTTTTAATCAATGTTATTAGTTTGGGGTTTTTATTTTTATAGGGATTTTTAATAATCAAGGTTGACAAATATTTACCTCAAATATTTTTTACTGATAATCATCTTGTCGTGACATTTTTTTCACATTGATTTTGGATGTTTCGATTGAGGTAGGGTATTAGATAACAAACTACTATTTTGTGAACAACATAGAATTATCATAGTTTTTATTATTTGGGAAGATGGTGAGGATTAGGTTAATGAAGATAATTAAATTTAATTATAGTAAATTTTTAGGAGGAGGTGATTCACATGTAGTTACATGTTCTCCACGAAATTGGTTATATGTTTATTAGATTTCGTGTTGTTGTTTATAGGATATTTTTAAGTAGTATTAAATGTTATATTAATGTGATTTAATTGATTAAATAATAATTTATCAAAGTTTAACCATGTAAAGACTATAATGAACCAAATATGTGGAATTTAAAATTGACTTAATGATTCTTATGGAAGGGAGAACGATATAATGTAAAATCATGTATGTAAAGGGATGTTTGGATGTGTTTTATTGTTGGAAATTGTAATTATTTTACAAAATATTTAATTGTTATAATTCCATGGTTTGAGGTTTTTATAAGTTTTTTTATGTGATATTTGATATGTCAAGTTCAGAGATGTGGGATGTCCATTGCAGTGATGTTGTGATTAGTTAGCTTGGAATGGTAATGTTTTCTAGTAGTAGTAGGGACTGTATATATTTGAATATGTTAAAGTTTATGTGGTTGGATTTTATTTTTTTAATTGGTTGTATTCTGGGATGTCTGGTGTTGGTTGGTTTTATTTTTATTGTAAATTTTATACTTCCATTGTAGTTATGTAATATAATGGGTAATGATAAACATGGTAATGCATGACTGATGGAAATAAATTTGGGTTGTGGATGAAGGTTTTTTTTCATTATATAAATAATTTAATGACATATTTAATGTAATATAGTATGTAAATGGTAAATCTAGAATTATTTAAATGATTTGATTAAATGGGAATTGTGATTGGTCATTGTAGTTATTTAAGTATGGGGAGTGGGGATGATTTTTATATAGAACGTTGAAGTGTTGATAGTGTGTGGAAATGGTGGTGTGGTGGTTGTGACGGTAAAGAAACATTGTTTTGTTATAGGCCATTTATGTTAGGATTGAGTTTGGATATATATATATATATATATAATGTATTTCTTTGTTATTTTTTATACAACCCACCTAATCCAAATATACATACCAATTCCCAAATGATTTGGGTCCTAGTTGTTTTCCACAAATATCAAGATTGTTGAGTGAACAAATAGATGACTACTACCTCTTCCTTTATCTCCCATTTAGATTAGGTATGGATATGATATAAATAGTTAGAAAGTGTGATTAATTTGTGTGGGAACCATCTTACTATTTTAGTGATACTATTATATTATACATTGATATGTTATTTTTTAAGATAACCATGGGGATTCTAGGTTATAATTGACATTATAGGTTCTTATTGGTTATGTTTCTCATTCATTGAAGAACTATTATGATTGTTCCATATTTACATGAGTGGTATTGAGGAGGATCTAATTGTGTAAAACTTTTTGATCACCCCAATATAAATATATTATTTTTAATGTTTCCAAGTAGATTTTATTGACAGAGTTGGAAAATACTATCTTAGAGCTTCAGATCACTATCTAAGTAACTACTTATGAGTTTATTTTGGTATTTATTTTCCAAAATTATATATTTTTATCCTTTCATAAATTAAAGATATTATGTGATTTTTTAGTTCAAATTATCATTTTTATAAGTGGAATTATTATTATATTCATGGATATATTATGGTAATTCCTCCCATTTTAATGTTATGTAGCCTTAATTCTAGTTTCTAAATTGGGACATATTAGAGGAGGGACTTAGGGTTCACTCTCATCATCACTGTCATCCTTGGTGGTTTTCTAGTAAGGGTGGGTTGGGAATTTGTTTTCTTTGTCTTCCCAAAATTATGTAATATTATGGGATTATTTTACCTCTTGTGAATATTCATTCAAAACATTTTTCCTAATTTATAATTTTTTATTTATCTTTAATCATCTATTTTATTTTATATATTCTATATTAACCAAAAACATATTCCATAATTCAATTCATTCATGTATTCTTCTGAAATTTTTACTTTAACCTCCACCAGAAGAATATAATAATTTTACATCTAATCACATAGATAACCAATCTAGAATTATGATTTTTTTGATAAATTTCATTTAAAATAAATTTCATCTATACATTATTCTCAATTACTTTTGAGAAAATTTAGGAATTTCTAAAGAAATAGAATCTCTGTGTAGTGAAAATAGAAAATTTTAAGCTACCCATATTGTAACCCACCGTTTCTAAATAATAACTATATAACTCTATATACATCTTACACATGAAATTTATAGTAATGAATTCTATTCTAATGTGTTTTTATATGTTATTAACACCTATTTATTCCAAGATAAACATTATTATTTTCATTTTATAAAATTTTACTGAAATTCCTACGGATGTTTTATTTGATATTGAGTAGTAAAATGTCTCACCTTCTAATTTTTTAATCTAGCAATGGTTATCCAGATGTTGAATTTTCCATTTTAAAATTTTTTATTGATAAAAATAAAGATCATCATTTTCTCATGATCAATGTATATATTTTATTTGAAATTAAAATTTCCATTTATGAAATTATAATTTATTTGGTCTATATTATCTTTAAAATGTTTTAATTCTGCTCTTATAACACAATCAACAAAAGGGATTCCTAAATTGTCCATGGAAATATGATTTAGGTATCTTTATATAATAAAATTGACTTTATCATTATTTAATACTTGAATTTATTTATAACCAATTTTTTTAACTTCCCCATTAATAATAATTTTTCCCTTACCACACATAAAACATATAACATCAATTTTTATATTATAAAAGTAAATAATAAATAATGAATTGGTATACTCAATACAATAAAAAAATTAATAAATATTCCACATAATTTCATACCTATTAAATCCCCTTCATAAAATTGATATAATTTATCCCATACGGTTCTGGATGAGATTATGTTCATTACTTTAATGTATTCTTTTTTTATCTAAACCACCATTGAAGGTATTTTAATTTTTTCATTAACATCTTTGGTTATTTTGTTTCTTGCAATGAAAGATGTTTTAGTTTTATTTATAAGAATAATTTCAAGAATAAGATATTAATTAGAATTAATTTTATGATATCTGAAATGGTATAAAATATTGTTAATATATATTTGATAAATAAATTTGCTGAAAAATAATATTCTTATTTCTTATAAAATTATCCATTGCATATATAAACAACCTGATTATAATATAATAAATTTAATTTCAGTATCATTTTTAAAAATATTTTATATGGAAATTTCGTGGGGTAAATTAGATTGTATATATTTCTAATTTTTTGATTATGTATACATTACATTGATAACCTAATATTGTTCTTAGATTATCAAGAATTCTAATTAAACACTAAAATGTATTCTATTGCATTGAAGTACAAGAAAGAATGAACAAAAAGAGTAGTGGCAATTTTAATTACAAGGTTCACCCTCATCAAAGAAGAAAATATCCATGGTATATATTCATTCAAATATTATTTCAAAAAAACACTAAACGCATTGATTATATAATTAAAATAAATTATGATTGGTTATATATATATATATTATCGGAACTCCCAGTTTTTTATCATAGAACATTTAAAATGATAATGGATACATCAACACATGAAATTTTATAAAATGTTTATATGAATATGTGTGTGTGTGTCTGTGTCATAATAATAACATAATACATTTTGGAACAACTATGTATCTAATAATCACTTTTTTTCATATAAATATAGTTATATATTAATTATCATATCAATGATGGAAAACTATTATATTTTTTCTCAAAAAAATACCACATAATAAAACCTTAAATATTTCTTTTTTAGGATGTATTTATAGTCTAACATAAATATATTTAAAAAACTATACAAAATCAAAAAATTATTATATGTTAAATTTATCTTCTATCTTATCCATATGAACCATATATGATAAAAAAGGTATCATATAAAAATGATTAAAAAAGTAACTGATAATTATAAATAAGTAACCCCTCTTTATTTAGGGTGGATGAATTTTAGGCCATGCTTGGTGAGTGTAGTTAGGTGTCACCCCATGGTGGTATTTATGTTGGAAGGGTGACGAGTCCTCATGCATTTTGGGAATTTGTTGTCGGTTCTTAGAAGATGAATGGATTATACGAGATGGGGGCCACTCAGTCTTGATGGTAGTGTAAGGCCATCATTTTTTTTGGAGCTAGGGTACTGCTAGGATGGTATCTGGAATGAAAAAATGACTCATTGTGATGATGTTGTTGTTAGATAGCGGCTCCTAGTGTGCCTACGGTGGATGGTGGCAACAAAACCAATGTGACTAAATGGTTTCAGTGGCATGTGAGACAAATCCGAGGGAAAAAAATATGAGCCCCCCCTTTTAGTAAATCCCAAACTTGATTTAATATTAATTGTACATGACTTTCTCGAATTACTATATTGGGATGGATGAGAGAGTTTGGTATCACCATCGGTATGAAGCACCATTCACTCCACTTGCGAAAATTCTAGCTATGAAGACCTAGAAGCCTAGGAACTAGGTAACATTTTTTCAAATATTCTTGGGATTGTTTGTTTTGGTACATTTATGACTTTGGAAGCTTCATGTTCATGTAGTTAGGACATGTTTTTACTAGGCCTATGGGCTCTGTAAGGGTTCTCACTCAACCTAATTTTTGAATGTGGTATTTTTTTCAAGTATTTAAAATTTTGAATTATATTTTAATTTAATTTTAGCATAAAATTAGATATATTATATTATTAATAATCCAAATATGTTGAATGGAATAATTTTTTTGGTTGAAGTTGTTATACATAAATTTTTATACCTAAAATTTTATTTCCATAAAAAACTATTTTTTTGTTGTGTTTCGTCTCTTAATCTTAAATTAACTTCTTCCAATCATAGAAATTGAATCTTGAAAAATTAAATACATATTTTAAATTAATAATTATAAATCAGTTAAAAATATCCCTTTTATTTTTGGTCATTATGAATTGTAACAATTGTGAATAATTTTCAACACGGTAAGCGTAAATCGAGTAATTAATGATCAAATTAATATGGAAAAAACTTAATGTGAACCCAAATAATTTCATTAACATATTTTATAAGTTTATTATGGGAATTTAAATTCAATTATTTATAATATGTATACCTATTTAAATATTTATTTTTTTCCTTTGTTTTATTTAATGTAATGAAAAGTCAAAAATGGAATTCTCGTTGTTTTTTATCTCTAAATTTTTAACATAGGGATTAATAGAGGATATATAATACTAAAAATAGGTTATTTGGAATATAATATAAATTTTTTCTAGGGTAATTAAATTACAATTTTTATTATTGATATAAATACCTTAAATACTTACGCAATGATGACACAATATTCCATTAATAGAAAAATAAAATAAATGATACTATAAATATTAAAAGTAAATTAACTTTATTTAATTATTTGGATAAATGAATTATTTAGATACATATAACATGTGAGGTATGTTTAAAACTATTATATTCCAATTCCTTTTGTGTTCATGTAGTTTTCCAAGTATAATTAAATAAAGAATGTCAAAAACATCATTAATTATATTTAATGATAATGGTATTTCATTAAATTAATTAAAAATAATAGAAATATTGAACAATAAAAAATAGGGTGAGGGATATTATAGAAAAAGTTATTCATTATTCATTAAGGATCTAATTTTTATATTATAAGTAAAATTAAAACCCTTTAATATTGAAAAATTCATTACCATAGTTAAGGTTTATAGGTTTACCAAGAGTTTAATTAAAAATATAATGTCCAAAATCATACCAAAAGCAATGAAAATTTTATTTTATGATTTTAATAATATAATATATTTATTATATTATAATAAAAATTATTTAGGGACCATTATTCATGAGGTATGCACATATTATGTTATTATATTTCATGTAATTCCAAAAATTACTTAAATAATATTTTATAAAAAATAATGATTTATTAAATGATTTAAAATTCATAAAAATCCTATATTAAGAAAATTTATTGGTATATTGTTAAAAATATGGGCCATTTTCCATTTATGGTCCACTTTTCATTTTATAGTAACTATATTGACCCCTATATATTAAAACACTTTTTTATCACGGTAATTGTCATAAGGGTAAACAGAGGTTTAAAAAAATTAATTGTGAAAACATCACCTTAACATATAAACTTATTATTGTATTATAGTATTTAGACCCAAATTTATGTTTTCATAGAATTATATCAATTTGTACAAATTTTAATGTGAAAAATAATTTATATTTATTTAATAATTTAAAACATTTCTAGAATGCCCCACCGCTCATTATAAAGGGCACCTTTTCTCCACTTCTCTACACACTTCAAGAGTCATTTTATTTTTCGAATACCTACCCAAATAAAAAAATAAAATTCCCTAAAAATTTTATATAGGTATTATTTTGGGAATATTTCCAACCGTATCGGGCCTATGGTGCTAAGCAAAGGTGGTTTCCCAAAGAATAGGTATATCTTTCTATTTAATGTTTTAGTTTTATTTCTTCTTACACATTCTTAAAATATTATTAAAAAATAATGATATAATAACATAAATATATTAAATATACTTATATGTTATTATATTAATGTAATAACCTATATGTATCTCTTCTTTCCATTAATTGGGAAAGCGAACCATCATTTCTGTGTACGACGGACTGTCGCCTCATGAACTTATGTAATTCATTTTTCATCAACACCTATCATGGATGTTTACAATGATTGATTATATATATATGATATTAAATAAATATTTATCATTATTAATAGTCAATATTTCACCTTATTTATTATCTTTACATTCATTGAAAAATGATAATGTCATTCAGCCATATGTGTAGACTACTATCTCCACGAAGCAACAGAATTTGTTTTTCATCACCATATCATGTCGATAAAATATATAAGTTTATTAAAGGTGCTAATATGATATTTATGATATTATTATGATTATTTTAATATAAAATAACACTTATATTCTTTCCATCATGAACATTGAGAATAGAAGCGTTACTTATGCGTATGTATAACCCATAATCACCATAATTGTAACAGAATTCACTATTCATAACTATATTTCATAGTTGTTTTTAAAATTATAATTTATATATAAAATTGATATTAATTATATGATTTTTTTATTTATATTATGTAATAATTATAAATTTTACCATAATAAATCTACCGAGGTCATTTTGGACAAATGAAATTAATATTTTCAAAATGTATTACATGAACATAATTGATTATGTAATTTATTATAACTTGGTAAAGGTAAAAATAAACCTCAAATAATTTATTAATTATGTAAATAATTAAAATAATTTTATTATTTAGGAAGGAAAGGAATGCACGTGATGATTCAGTCTTGAGGTAATGGGAACATTACTTTGAAAATAATAATTTAATTGTTTTATAGATTTTTTTTCAACAACATTTTTTTACATGATCATATTATTAATTTTAATTTATTATTTTAGATGTATGTACTTAAATTAATTATCATATAAATTTTATTTAACCTTTTACATTATTTTAAATTTTTTAATGTAATATTATAACTTGTTTTACAAGAATGATTTTGAAAAAAATGAAAAAGTGCAGTTATATTTTTATGTATGTAGAATCCACATGTTTTCCCACCACCACATTCTTTATTTGATTTCATATTTTTATTATAATATTAAATTTTTTATTAAAGTAAAAAACAAAATTTTAATTTTTCTGAGTATTTTCAAAATGGTTTTAAAATCGAATGGTTATTTCAATATTTATAAATTTATACATATGGGTGAAAAGAATATTCTTGGGAGTGAAAAGTTGAAAAAAAATTATATGTACCAATTTTTTATAGTTCTTGGGAATTTTTTATGATGATAGGTGGTTCCATTATAAACAAATGATGAGTGTTTCAATTATAATTCAAGAACATGCGAGTCTGTGATATCCCTCCAATGAATTGGGTAAGATTTATATTGGAATTTGAAGGTGAATTATATTCATTTGAAATAGTGAAGGTTATTCCATATGTAATAGTGATATGATTATAATGCCTCTGGTTCTGGAATTAATTATTCTTACATGGGTTTTTAATGAAATATCAAGATTTTTCATGGTAATCTAATGATTTTATGTTTTTTAATAAAAATTATTACTACTTCTAAAGGGTGTAATGTAAAACTTTTTTTGAAAAACATTTCATAAATTTTTCATAATTTAAAAGGAACATTTATATGTTTTCTTTTTTCAACTAATATTTCTTATAAAAATTTTATGAAATTATTTTGGAAGAATAGTTTATTTATTGGGATTAAATGTTTTATTTACATCGCAAAAAAGATTTTTTAAAAAGACTTTTTTATATTTATTAATTAACTAACCAATTTATATATTTGTTTTTATGTATCTTATAGATATTTTTATTCTTATCCCATATTTTAAAATGTTTTACACTGGTTTTTATTGATGAGTAAGTATAAATATGTAGTTGAAAATAAAATGGATAATATATATCTTGAAAATGATACTTTTTATATCTTAAAAGTTTTTTTGTGGGAAAAAATACTAAGGGGAAGTCTCCAAATTGTAATGTATGTGTTTTTTATGCATGATTTATGAACTAATTCTCTAAAACTCTAATCATGAAAGATCCTAAAAATGGAAGAAGATAAATTCTCATCTAGAGATTCAATTTATAAATTGATGATGGTCAAGTATTTATAGTCATATACTAGGATACCCATTATAGTTTGTCTCATGAGACCTACCCAGTGAATTTAAGAATTATATTGGCCCCTTCCCACCACATTGAAATTTACAATTCCTACCACATTTGTTGAAATAATTGTAGAATTCATCATCAATATTCATTTAATATCAATAAATAAAATTATTGAATCAAGTATACAAAACATAAATATTTTTCTAGTCAATCGAATAACATTATAAGTATTATTGTATAAATTCAAACCATATATAATAATGAGAATAAATTTTATTAAAAATTAATATGATATTAAATATATTAATATTATAAAATAACACATACATGATGGAGAAAAATAATTTCAAAATAATAATGGGGAGTAATATATGACCTAGAATAAATATATGTGTGTAAAATGAGATATAATTTATAAATCAATGTGGAATAAAAGGAGAACAGAAATGAATTATAAAATAAACTTTTTAAGAATTACATGCCCTTTGGGAAATTATATATGCAAATGGAAGAGAAATAATTAATGTAAATTTATTTAAACATTTTTAACTTGGTTGAAGAAAATATGTTGAATGTAATATCTAATACAGTTTTCATGAGGTGGAGTTTCTGATCGTCTAATTGGGGTTCCCTAACTAACATATTGGTGCATGAATGCATTGCATTAGTTACCTTACATTCCCTATTTGAAAATGTAGGATACATCCATCACTTTAATCATTGATATATTATCCTTGACTGAAATGGGATGATGGAATGCTGGTTCCTCCTTCCATGGATTACTCCTTGAAATTTTTCTCATAGTTCTAGTCTCCCTAATGGATTTTATAAATTTTCATGAAACTCATTCCTGATGACATCTCATTTTGGAGGCGAGTTAATCAAACTGTTTCTATTGGGACATTCCTATGGTTCCTGATTGGGAACAACCATTAGTCAGGATTTTTGTCACATTGGGCATCACTTGCATGTCTAGATGATGGAAACATTGCTCACCTCTATTATTCCTCATAGAAGTTAATCTCATGGAGGAATATAAAGAACAGAACACATGGAATCATATTTCAATCACAAGGTATATAACAATAGAGTTTCATATCTTTCAAGGCCTTCTCCTTGTGCATCCCATGTTTATAATGATGTACCTAATGAGGAAGGAACATATCTTCCCAGGATTTCACCTCAGCAATCTCATGTTATTCAGAAGGTAGCGGTAATGGAGATGGTTCAAAAGTTTCAAATATTGTAGAGATAAGAGATAGTTGATCAGAATGCCTCCATGAAGTAGTATCAAGAAGGTGAATCCCTAGGAGTAAAGATGTAACACATGGATGGCTCATCATACACCACTAGAGGAATATCCAATAGGTGTACCCTAGGGGGTCCTAGGTTTACCATTGGTCAGTATTGAACCTTAAGAAGGAATCCTACATACCCTATCTAAAAGAAATGGATCAAAATACATACAGTTCAAGTAATTAGTTTAAGGTCATATGATAGGATTAATCCATACAATTTAATATCATACGGAAAGGATGCTCACGATGTGAAAGGATTATTTCGGAGGGATGGTGGCACCCTTTTCATGTAAGTTTCCCTTCAGAGGAGGATTTATCATGGTTTGATTTTATATGGGGATTACACAAGGAAGATTCCTAGTGGACCTAGAGGATATTTGGTCTCCCATTTCTGTCGCATGATCTTACAAGGATTTGGAATCCTAAGGAAATTATGATGGATAATGATGCTGGTTTTGAACCTTAGGTAGGATTCCTATGTATTGTAGTTAGTTTAGAACCAAAGACCTCATTGTTCTTAATGGTTGGGTATTACACAATTGATTATCCCATGTGGTTTTTTTTTGTGGATAACACTATGAGGATTCCCATTTGATGGTACATGGTTGGGAATTATGCATAGGAGAAGCCTATTTAAGTTTGGAATGTGGTTGGGGATTACACAATTGGATGAGTCCTATGTGGTTAGTTGGGAATTACATGTAGGATCAGCCCATGCAGTTTGAATTTCATGATATCTACTACCCTCAATGACCATGTGAGTCATTTTTAGTCTAATAAAAAAGAGAAATCCATTATCTTGACACTTATATCAGGAAAGAAGAGCCAAATACTGATGGCATGGGGCTTATGTGCGGAAGTTACCAGGGTAGGATCACATTCCAAATAGGGAGGATCTAAATCCATTTGAGAATGATCTAATTACCTGTGAGGATAGATGGTGGGATGATCATCCCATTCAACACATACAGAGAGCATCATGTGCATATTTCATAGGGAAAATCCACAGTTTAATGTCATGTGTTGATTATATTGGTGTTAGGTAGTTTTAGTTTGGATGAATGGGTGTGGGGGATCACTCCTCACCCCTTGGGCTTATATAGAAATATATCATGCACTTATGGGTAGGGAATCACTTTAGAACTTCCAGGATATCATGGTGTGTTAGAGTGGTCAATCATGAGGAAAATACTATCATGCTTCTATTAATAAGAAAAATGAATTAATGTACCTATGTTAGTAAGAAAAATATTGGCGGGACTCTTGGGCCACACATGAAGTGAAGTGGAAAATTGGAATTGGTGGAATAGGACACAATGGGACTCTAGGTGGAACATAAATGGTCTTGGATTAGTATATGGTCTCTAGAAATTCTACCTTCATGAAGAGGTGTCAGGTGAAGGGAGGAAACATGGATAGGCCCAAGTGAGAGGTTTTTTAAATCATAGGGCCTCATAGGGAGGTGATTTTTTAATCTTAGGTCCTTCATGTAGGTTATGGGATTCACAAAGGAGTATCCTCTATGAAATATCTTTACCCTTTCTTAGGATAATGTCTTGTCTTAATAAAGGAGTTCTTCGGAAAGGATTAATGCATAATGATGCCACAAGTGCCTCTGAAGGCCTTATTACTTCATGAACAGTGTTGGACATGGAAAAGGAATCTATACCATGTATAGAGGATTTCAATAACATATGAAAGTGGTTTTCAAGAAGCCCAAGTACCATGGATGATTCATTTCGGTCTATTTCATGATGTCCAAGAGTTTTGAAGATTAGAAGAAATTTTGAAGTCGAAAGGTTAGATAACCATCCCTAAAAAATCAGACTAAGGGGGTATTTATATAAAAGAGACTTGTCAATGGTTTCAAGTAGTTTGAAAAGAAAATGTGGGCTTATTGAATATGAGAGACTCCATCAGACTCCAAAAGGACTCCATTAGTCTTTCAAGGGGTTTAAAAGTGTCATTAAACTCACATAGAAAGAAAATCATGGCTTCATAAGTTTTTGAATGGGATTCGCATCATGAAGCTCCATGAGCTCTGACCATTTTTTAAGATGTAGGGCTTCACAAAGTAGATACTTAAGTGCAATTTTGTTCCATTTTGGAAAATATTTTCTCTAAACCAACCATCTTTTCCTCAATTATTCTAGTGGAATGTACTTCAGCATCCAAAAATTATCTATTATAAGGGGAAATATCTAGGAAATGATAAGGGTTGGATTACGAGGTAGAATCGTTGAAATTTAAAAATCCATGCTCTTTTGCTAAGATCATCCATGACACATACTCGAGATAGTTGATTAACAATGGTTGTGGGTGTGAAGGCCATCATGAATCCTAGTATATTAATACACCTATAAATAGTTCTTGGGGCCCTCAAAAGGCATCGACCCTTTGTACAATGAAATTTTTTTATATCTCTTCTTGTGAAACACTTCAATTATGTGATCATTATCCATGAATAGTTTTTATAAAACTTGAATTCTAGAATTTTTCCCCATTAATTCTTCTTAGTAAACCACACACCACGATCTATATTTTCATGAGGTGAGCACTGTGATCCAGAGCTCCGCAAACTCGGCTCCACGAACAATCATCACATATGAATTTCATGATATGGTCTCAATGAACACATAAAGTCTTGAACCTAATGGCCACACAAGAATTCACTTAGTATGTTGGTGTTGATAGTTCTTGGAGGGAAGATATTGAATAAAATACAATTATTGGGGAGTGTGTCCAAAGAGCCTTAAACCATGTTTCTTTTCTTGTATTGTTGTCAAAGTATCAAAGATAGTATCCTATATGAAGTAAGATTCCTCTTAATGGATTTTAACCATGATACAATGTCTTCAATTTAGCGGCCCATCGGGATGATCCAACCTAATCATTCAAGGTCATACTTGGGTTGTACTAGTGGAATAAGGCTGATGCATGCCAAATCTGGATGGATCATTCCCCCACCATAGTGGAACTTCTCTATAACAACATCAAAAAAATATGGGGAGAAACCAGATTATGGAGAATACCAACTATAGCATTAGATGATTCTCAAGTTGGGTTTGGTGGATTCAAAAAAGGGATGTAATGATGGTTGTGTTTTGTGCTAGGGTGGAAACCTTACAAATGATTAAGCCGATGAATTCATGTCATACTTAAAATTTGATGCATAGCTGATGTGGGTAGGGCTGTATTAAGTAGTATGGTCTTCACAATTCCATTTTTACCATTTGTAGGAGATCATGTTTGAGCATTGGACTAGATAGTAACCAAGGACAAATACATTTCATCGGCATCATTGGTGGAATGGTATCAACCTCTGGAACCATCATACAATTGTTAGGATCCCAAACATGAGGGAATTTATGAGGAATTTATCCCCATTGAAAATTTATGGGGGTGATAAGAAGAACATCTATCCTTAGAGAAGGAACTGGTGGATCTAGTAAAAGGAACCAGTGAAGAGAACCCAGGGAATGGGGGAATTCCATTCAAATATAAGTTCACTTACTTCATGAACAGACCATCATATAGGCCCACATTGGGGGAGGATCCAACAAGTAATTTTCTTACGAGGCCACATACATGTCCCAAAGTTTACCAATGGGGAATGAAGGGATCCTATTGGAAGGTTCTGTAAGTGATCTAGTGGAAACTATAGGGCTACCCTATCATGGATGATCCTCAAAGCATAGTTAGATAGGAAATATTCATCACAGTTCTCATTTATGGTTGGATGTTACCATTTAGGGGTGAACACACCTTGAGGTAATTTGAATAAATTTTTTAATGGTGTTGATGATAAAGATGGGGTAGCGTATCAACCTTAGTATCACTATACTGGATAAGTTATAAAATGTAATTTTGCAAATCATTTAATGAATGATGTTGTTGCATGCATGTGGGCCTTTTCACTTTATATATATCTAGGTGGACATACACATGAGGGATAAAAAAACCCAAAACCCATTTATCCACCCAAAAAACATTCATCCAGTGATTCTAAATATCTCAAGAATTCACCCATTCAAGTTGGGCTTAGGGTAAGTGCTAGACTTGGTTGGGTTGGTGGAGCCCTTCATTTTACCCCAATTCTAATTACCAATAGGGGAGGTTACCGATGATGGTATAGGGATCCTGGAATATAGATCATAAATCGTGGCCTTTAAAGGTGGGGTACTAGTAGCAAGAGTCGACTGTGAGCTATTTCTTGAGTCGTACAATCCACACTGGTTTAAAGGAAATTCATGTGTCTATAGAGGTTGACCCTAAAGTTGTACATAGAGGTGGGCCTTGAGTAATTCCCTTTGATGATGAGGTAGTTATGATGAATATTCACATAAATATATGGAAATATTCTTAACAAGCTTTTTCCACTAACTACTGTGTATAGGGTTACTCATGATTACGTGAAGAGTTTGGGGAGTGTATATCTTGGAGTCATTATAAGACAACGAGTCATCACAGATAATGATGGGGTGATCCCACCACCATGAGACTAGGGATAAGTAGCGAATATAGGGTATCAGGGCTGAAAATCTGTTCTAATGGGTATGACAATAGTTGTCGGTCCATCACTTAATAGTCCTTAACCAATAGGATATGCAAGGAGCGTAAAATCACCTAGACCAAGGCTCATGGGAAAGTGTCATTATGAAGTAGGTGTGTCTTATAAGGAGGACCCTTGGACAATTTTCCAAGCTCTCAGTAAGTGGTTATACTGCATATACATTCCCAATGATGTTGTATTTCCCAAAGTATGGTTTTTTTATGAAAGATCATTACTTGATAAATCAAGTGGTTACACAATATGGAAGGATGGTATTTTACATTTATCTCAAATTAGAAAATGCATCAAGTCATCAGGAATAGTGCTTAGTCGCACATATCTTTATTCCAAGATACATTTGTTTGAAATCCCATCCATGGTATATTTCCCCTCCCAAAAAGTGTACGTGAAAAATTAATTTATGTTGGAAAGTCTCTTCAGGTAGTTGATCCATTTACAGGTCAGTTTGCATGAAATTAGATACTAATTCACCCAAACCGCCTGCACGAGCACCACTAAATCACACTAAAACCAAATATTATTCCAATGATTTTGATAAACCATATCAACCACTCTGATAAATTCCATCATTTCAGTTTCCAAGGTAGTTTCTTCCCATAAGGTCCATAACAACATTCCACTACATCAACCTGGGAGTCCCTGGAAATTAACCCAAACATGATGGTCCCAAATTTTCCCAGGATGCCCCATCCATATTACATTTCAACCATCCATTAAAGGGGGAGAACATACAATCTTCAATGTACCCCATGACTAAGGGAAGGACCCTGCAACCTTCAACTACCTGAGGATACTGAGCTCCCTTACCGAACTGTTGCAAGTGTCACTAATCTTGGAGCTAGCCATTTTAATTACCATTGCGATATCTACAAGAACTGAGACATCAAGATACATTTACCATCAATGCACAATACTATTATGTGCCCTCCAAACTGAGGGTATGAATTCAGCCCATGCAACCTGAAGTAGTGGGTTGAGTTGTTTGGATTTTTGTACTTTAAACAACACCTACAGGAATTCCAGGATTGAAGTAGCACAAGGAGGGTGCAACTCAAATTTGTTGATAATGGATTTCCCGAGGGAGGAAGTATGATTTCCTGAAATTAATAAATGATCAACATCCTCATGATGTTAATGGAATAATGAACACCTCTAGCACAGACAAACCCAAGTCCTTTGAATAGTTTCATCCACTAGAATCATGTTGTGAAAAAACCTCTAGAGAAATGTGAATCTGGATGGGATTAACAATTTTTTATTAATATCACATATCCACTTCTCAAAACCCTATATTAGGCTCTTATAGAATTATTTGGAATCCAACACACCATTTTTTGACGCTTCCCATAATAGCATGTCATCCTGATTGATAAAATCATAGTCATTAATGATGGAAACAATCTCTTCCTGAAGGTCCTCTAGATACTCAATATGGTCCTTGATAGAAAGACTGTAGTTAATATGGTATTCATTATTGTTTATTTGATTTATAAGAGGGGTTCCAATGCAATTGATATTCCAGAACTGAAGTGAAAAATTCATGCTAACAACCCAACGTGAGTGCCTCATTATGTTTTGGGAAATTGAATGGAACCCATGCCAAATAAAAGAGTCAAGATATCCCTACTTACCTGAACTAAGTCCTGAAAGGATCTGATTTCTAAGAAAATTCAAAAATGCAGATTTTTTATAAATTAGATTCCAAAAAAAACATGGCCTGCAACTAATGATTGAAACAGAAAAGGTTCTTGATGCCCATCACACCTTGCCTAGTATGCATATGTCATTTGCTCCACTTTGCTTTGATGGGATTCTGTTATATCAAATTTCCACTGAAAACAATTTTTCTCATCATTGAGTTGAGAGTTTTGATGACATATTCCAGCAACATATACCCATGAAAGGATACACATTTTTTGAAATAATGAAATTCTTTATAAGATAAACACTTCCATCCCTTGAAAGAGACTTTCCCTTCTAAAGAGGTGATATTTTTCCTAACTTTAGTTAGAAACTGTGAGAAGTGTGATGCCCTCAGTTTTACAAAAAAAAATTGAACTCTAAGATAAATAAGCTGAATAGATCCCTCCCAGAGATTGATCATCTTTATTATTTGATTCATTCATGCATCCGGAATCCTTTTTCCAAAGAAAATGATGGAATTTCCATAATTAATTTCTTTTACAGAGACACTCTCATAATTCTAGAGATCCCACTGAAGGTTATCCATGTGTTTCCTATCACCCTGAGTAAAAACCAAAATATTTTTAGAAAAAAACAAGTGATAAGGGTAGAGATACCTCTAGACACCCTTATAGTAGAAATCATCCCCCTTTCCACCATATCGATGAGGAGTCTTCTCAAATAATATTCAGAAATTTCAAAAATAATGGCAGAGAGGGGATCCTCGTACCTCACACCCCACAAACTAGGGAAGTAGCCCTCTGGTGACCCATTGATCAGGATGAAGATACGTGCTGACTCAATCATCTTTTCAATCCATTTAACAAACATAGCACTGAATCCAAATCTATGAAGAACATGACTAATGTTTCCCTACTCCATCGTATCCATGGCCTTTCGAATGTAATGTTTAAGAGACACATTTCCTCCCCTTGATGTATTCGTGAAAATATTATAGTATTTCGAAGTAGTGAGATGGACGTCTTGTGTGTTTCTACCTTTAAGAAATTCAAACTTGTTATATGATATAATTTTATCACTAACTTGAGCAAGCCAATAGTCTATAATCATCGTGATGATTTTGTGAATTGTTTTACCTAGATAAACTGGCCTAAATAAGCCAATTTCCCTTGAATTCTCCACCATATGAATAAAGGAAAAGAACTTAGCATTAATCCCTGAAGGGAGTTTTCCACCTCTTAAAAAAGTACTAAATAATCCTACAGACCTCACTCTAAATAACTTCCCAATATGTTTGAAATAAAAAATTTGTGAAGCCACTAGGTCCAAGAGAGATATCTTTTTTGACCCCAAACACTACTTCATTGATTTAAAAATCCATTGGAAGTGAATTGAGAAATATATTATCCTCCTCAGTAATTAAATTTGGGATGATGTTGTCTTGAACCTTTTAATTACATGTTATCCCATTGAAAACCTTTTTATATAAAGTAACAGTATGATTTGTAAGGTCCGTCCTGCTCTCCAGAATATTGTCTCCATCCTTAATCAGTGCAAGGGTTATATTTACTCTTCTAACCCTTTGCAAAGCATTGAAGAAAATGGTATTTTTATCCCCCTCATAAATCCATATAACTTTTATGATATCCTTTTTTAATGTTTTCCCTAATCCTGACCATATTTTTCAGATTGAGAGACAAGTCGACCTCCTATTGCAAGTCACCTGAAAAAATGGATTTAGTACCATTTTTCTGTATTTCATGAAGATGAAATTCAAGGGCCTCAATTTCAACATCCAATGAACTAAACATGAATATTATCTACTCCCTTTGTTTAACCTTAAGAATTATGAATTTGGAGATTCATGACAATTGGATTCCCTTACAACTTGTATAATTCCTCATATCTTCTACAATTTTTGAACATTCTGGACTGGATACCCATGCACCGTTGAACCTGAAAGGGAGAGCTTGACCTCTCTCATTCCCAAGAAGTATAATTAGGAGAGGATGATGAACATAATTGAACTTGGAAAGAGTGACACATGATATTGACTTCCAATCACCAAGCATAGAATGATTCACAAAATCCCGATCAATTTTTTTCACCCTCATACCAATTATATAGTTCTAGTACCAGGTGAATTTAGCACCAATTAGATAAATTTACACTAGTCTGGTTCACTCAATGCAGTCTATAAACTATCTTACTGAGGTTCTATTTTGTAGCAGACCACTTTTATCATCCACATGAAGAATGGAATTGAAATCACCCATGATGATCAATGAGTCATAAAAACTTCACCCCATGTTCAAAAGTTTCCCCCATAAAAGCCTCAAATAAAAATTATTGTTGTAGGAATAAATAATAGAGAAAAGGCATTGATTTACACCTTCCATAAATCTACAAGTAATTATTTGATTTTACTAATCAACAATCCTTGGGGAATCCACCCTATGATGTACAAGTAACCAAATTCTGTCAGGATTTGAAATAGCCCTGGTAGTGCCCAAAATAACGTAACCCCTGTTTCTAAATAGATTCCCTATATTTCTAGAGTTCATCTTAGGTTCATAAAATCTAATTAAATCAGGTTTATACCTTTCTATAAGTATATTTAATTAACCCTCAGTGTCATGTTTGGCTACGCCTTGATAGTTCTAGAAGAATAATTTCATTTGGAGATTGCTTTCGAGGTCGTGCCTCCTTGTTTCCCAATATTCCTTACTGATCTTCTAGGAGTTCTATCTTGCATTGCATCTGCCTCCACCCCCTAATACAAGTTCTCCATGTGAGAACTAATTTTATAATTCTATTGTAGGTCCTTCTTGTGAATTTTCACATATTCACCAGTTTTAGAATTATTCCTCTATACATGTTCATGACCTTCCCCCACCTCATGAGAGGAAGAGTCGGCATGCATCACTGTTTGACACCCAAGTGACCCCAATATAGCCTCCATTTTAGAGTCAATTAGTTTGATAACAATATCTAAAATTTGACGACTATAAGCTATATCAACCACTGTAATAGATATTTCAATAATTTTTTCATTAATGTCCACCATGTATTTTCATTCATTGAACTGGACAATTTGTTAAGAAAATCGTTACCTATATTTTGATTCTTCTCTTATTAAACTATACCATTCCATTAAGGTCCAATATCTAGTGTTTTTCAATTGTTCCCTATCATATCATGAGCCTTCCACGTATATTATGCCTCTTGCACACTTCTCCTACCTCGCAGAACCTCCCTCTAAACTAGAGGGGCTAGAATTGGGTTAACTAGCTTCTTGAAAACATGACATGACTTGAAGTCATGCATGACCATATTACAGTGCTTTTAGAATCAGGTAATCTTCTCAAATTCATAATTGATCTCCAACTAGTGGTCTTTCACATCCATAAATATGCGATCAGATGGCTGTTGGTCCATGTTGACCTCAACTAGAACATGCGCATATAGACCAAGGTTACCATTTAAGGTGTGTTGGTCAATCTTTTGAGCTCTAACAATGTTAGAAATGAGTTCATTCAAGATATTTGGATTCTAGTATACCCATGTAAATCCATAAATCCTCATCCAGACTTGTTCCATAGAAATATTTTACTTGAATCGATTGAAGTTTTCTTCACATTCAGACATCCTCAAGAACCTCGTCTTCAAGACGAGGTTTCCAATTATTCAAACTAAATCAAGATCCACATTTCATTTTAGAATGATGTGATATAATCCATTAACAAGCGGTATAAGCATCCATTAAGAGAAACCCAGAAATGCACAATCCTAAACTTCAAATCATAAATCGACCAATGTTTCATACCATTTTCATATGAAGTTCTACCAAGCACCGAGAAGTGGAGGAGATCCATTATTTGATGGAGATAATCTTGTTCCACCACCACCATGATTGAACCTTTGTCAGCCCGCGTAATCATAGGCCCATTCATGGAATAGGCTGCAACAATTGATCCCCCCACGAGTACTTCCTCAAATGGGATATCCCTTCGTGGTTTTTTAGAGGAGTTAATCTCGTTACCATTAACTTTCAATGTGAAATATATCTCCCAATATGGGTTTTATGACCCCATAATCGCACCAAATCATGCCACGATCAAGATTCACCATTGTCAAAATTTTGTAGGATCGTTTACAGCTCCCATCACTCCCACCAATCATTTCTGTGTCCCCCAAAGTATTGTATAATTGTGACATCATCATATAGTTTCTTGGTCGTTGTAGAATGTGGAAGCATTTAAATAGGTGATGGATGAACCTCCCCACGGTTGGTCAATCAAAGTTTGAATTCATCATGTCCTATAACAAGATGGGTAATATGTGGTGGAGTTAGTTTACTAGGTACATTCTCATGTCATTGTGTGTATGCTGACTGATCGGGTGAGGGTGTTGTTGAGCATGACCACTCCCCCATAATTTTTGGCTTCTGAACTGGCGGAACATGATTCTTTTCCCAAAGAGTCAGATGAATCTATAGGAAGAACCTCTTATTGGGGATCTCCTTTGAATGGAATCGTCAATAACAACCATGTAAATATCTAGATCTTACATGCCTCTGATATAACTTATTCCTAATAATTGTAGTCTAAATCTCTTTTCCACTTTTTCAGGAATCAAGAACAGAAGAGGGGGAGTTATTTGATTGACTTGGAAAAGAAGGTGAAATGATCTCAACTAATAAAGGAGTGAGTGTGTGGTCCCATATTGATGTCAGGGAAGCAAGCACCCAAACCTCAGTGCGTACAACTAAGGTAAATACCACAAAGGGAAATTTCCCTGGGGGTTACCCATGAATCTTTAGGAGCTTATCTCTAGAGTATAGGAACTTGATGAACTTAATCACCCACATCCAGAAAGTTAAACTAAAACAATGGGTGGGATCTATTCTCCATTTATTTGTCTTTATAGGGACTGTGGGTGTGGATTATAGAACTCTTTATGTACTGTTCTTGGACATCCTCATCAAATAGGAATGTGTAATGTGGTATGGTATTGATCTATCCTAGAGGAAACACATGGATAAGGGATCCTAGGGGCTTTAGAAAGTTGAGGAAAACATTTTTTATTTGAATGGGATAACATAGGATCTTGTGGTGGCCACTTCTACTTGGGATGAGAACACTAGGAGTTTGAGGGCTCAACTGGAAGCATCTGAAGAAGAGGAATATATTATCGAGAATGCATAGGTTTAGTTCTTAGAAAAGATAGGCTAGAAGTGGATCCTGGATGAATACTTTCACTCGAAGTCTAAAAAGGATATTTAAGACCTGTTTGTGTGGAAACAAGACATTGAGTGCACTTAGTAGAAGCTGGTCGAGATCGAGCACTTGATCAATGATACTGATCTATAGATGCACACTTTTCTAAGGGTATAATTTGATATGTGGATGGCCCCTAAAACTATGGATTTTATTAACAATCATTTTCAATCATATTTTCTCACTATTATTGTATTATTGTAACCATACTTTTGATAAAACTAACAAAAAATCCTAAGACCACATCGGTCTTGTTCGGTGAGAGTGAAAATGGATAGACATGTGATTTCTCTTCATATTGGAGTGCTAGAAAATCATCAAACACTTGAGGTCTTCTATTATTGACTCTACACCAAGAGTGCCTGGGCTGAGGGACATTGCTGTTGGAGAATGAGGCTCCTTGAATTGCCAACTTTCTTTCTCAACATGCTCTAGTTAACAAATAGGATAGCATCAGTGGTTTTTAATTTAACCCAAAAAAGGGAAATGAGAGGATTGAATCGTGTTGCCTGAAATTATATATCACAAATAGAGCGGAATAGTGATACAGAATCACTACAATCTATGTTCAAGACATTGAATTTTTATCATTATCCTAAAATTGGGATAATAAAATGAAGTTCAATAACTAAACATGTTATAAATAAGTAACCTATCTTAGAATGTCATCCAAATTATTCAAGGATATTGGCCCAGGATGGTAGGTGAGCCAAAATGGCATGATTCTAAGCCATTAGGGGGTCCCATTTGATGAGTAAGTGGATAAAGATGCAAATAAGTTGAATGAAAAGAATTTAAATTGAGTGATGGACTATTATAATAGATTCTAAAAACTTTGGAATTATGTCAACATGTCATATAGAACATAAGATTTTGTGTGTTTTTATGAATAAATATCAAACTCATATTTAAGGGGAGCATCATCTTAGATGACATGCAACAACTAACAATTTGAATGGTTTGGTAGATGACCAGCACCAACAGGGGCCTCTCAAGTGAGGACCTATGATACATTTTTGTTTTCTTCCATACAATGAGGAGGATAGAAACATTGTTTATTTTCATATGTTGGCGATGATTCATGGAACAGTTTAAGGTTGTGTGATCGGAAAATGTCCCATAATTTTACATCATGTGATTAGAACATTGTATACAGTTTAATTTCACAATTTTTGGACTATAGAATTTAGTTTAAAGTCATGTTTTAATGAATTGAATCATGATGTGATATAAAATTGATTCCAGTAAATGGATAATCTCTCAAATGTGGATATTTAAATATTCACACACATAGGTATGAGGAATCTCATGATCAAACAGGGAAGGTCTATAGTTTAACATCAAGTACTATAGAAGTGGAATTCTAGATTATGGTCGTAGAATTGGGACCATAGTATACACCCATCAGATATGCATAGTGTGGTGAATTGAAAAACTCGATGTGAATGAGGACCAAGGAGACATAAATTCCACACAACATATACCTAGGGAAAAAGCCTGCAAAATTTTTAATGTTTGGATGTTTGGACTTGAAACACTAGTTTAAGGTCATGGAATTTGGACCATTGGTTCCTTTATGTAGCTTAACTAAATTAGTTCACATCGGAACAAAACGTTTAAGTCCAATTGAATCATGCTCGGTGTGGGAGACAAGGAATGGAAATAGGGTTTTCTTAACACATGGAAGCTCACACTATGGGAGACACCTAGGGTATTAGAATTCTGCTAAGATATGGGGAAGTGAAAGGAAGTAAGTAGAGACATCTAAGATCTAGATTAGTGGTGACTGATGTGTAGGGATCGATTTTTGTCTGCATTTGAAACATAGTAATCCCAACCACACCAATTAGGAATGGGTGAGAAAATTAATGATCGAATATTGATCCTGTTTGAAACAAAGGATATTCCATTTTTTCTATATATCCATTAGGTTGTTGGTCTATCATGGGAGGTGATCAAAAATGAAATGAGTCCAACCCATTCAGGGTTCCATCTAGAGTTGAAAGAAGATTGAAATCCAAATTGGAAAAGAATATTAGTGTAGAATGTGGTGTACTAGAATATGGGATCAAAACCTAGGTTTTGAAAATAATATAATGATGTATTGTAGAGAAAATAGATACATTTTATGTCATTAAATCGTGGACCATGATCTCTTAGTTTAAGTTTATAGTGTTTGGAAGAAAAACAATTATCTCAAAGATGAAGATTCATAGTGTGTAATAGTGACCTACCTGACAAGAATATAGCTAAATAGGCTCAACACCACACAACACATTCCTAAGAAGGCTCACATATAGTTCAATTTTTTGATGCTTGGACCCTAGAATTTAGTTTATGGTCAGTTTTTCTAGACTATTGAAGACATTTTAAAGTAATGTTGCTTGTAATATAGGGGAAGCGTTATCTCCTAGGGTATATATATGGAACAGAAGAGGTAAAACCCAACGTGAATGATCCAAGTTGGTTCTTTTACAACATACACAGCCTAAGATGAATTGCATATAGTTTTAGGTCAAAATTTATGGACCTTAAAATGGGTTAAGGGTCCTACGAATTGATGGATTTATAGGTAGGACCAAAGACAAAATGTATGGGATTTTCTACATATCATATAAGGATGGGAATCAAGCCACATATAGTTCTGAAAACATGGTGTTATAAGAGACCAATGCTAGTAGTTCCTCTATGATGAGGGAATTTCAGATCTTATGGTTATCATAAGGCATCCCATGTTAAGATCATGGGGTAACATGTGTTAACCATCCAATACATATTATATGAGGTGTCCCAATTTAAAATTGGGTAATCACCAACTATTACTATAGTATAAGAGGCATACCAGATTGTTTAGGGTAAGATCGCAGTTTAATTTCATGCATTGAGAACATTATGATATATAGTTTATAGTCATACAACTTCGAGTATAGGGGATGAAATTAGTTTAAGTTCATAATGATTTGACCTTACAAAATAGTTTAGGTTCAGGTTTCCTAGACCATTGGATCTTAGTTTAAGTCATGGATTTTAGACCATGAGGATGGGGGAGTACCTCAAGAAGATATGTGCAATGCAGTTCCAAGACAAACCTGATAAGAATGTTGGTCATGGAGGCCCAAAACCACACAACACAACCTAGAGATAATTCCACATACATTGTAATGTTGTGATGTTTTGACATACTGCAAATCGTTTAAAGTAACATTGTATTGACCATAGTATGGATATTAGTTTAAGGTCTTAATTCTCTGACCAAGAAAAAGGGAAGTTCCTCAAATTGATATGTGTCGTGAGGTAGTGTAAATCCCGATATGAATGAGGAACATGGATTTATGTGATGCACCACATAATACTAAGGATATTCATGTACACGTTTTAAATTCATTATTCCTGGACTTACTTTAAACTATTTAGGGTCTTGTTTTTTGGACCATCGACTCTTATTTTATCGTCATAAAGGTCAATCCTAATAGATAGAAATTGTTCTAGAGGAATGGGCATTGGGGGGAAAAGTAAAAAAACCCAATGTGAATAGGGGACTAGGAGGACCAAAAACATATATGAACCTTGAAATGGGCTACAAAATATTTAATATCATAATGCATGGATCATAACTAAGGAAAATGGGCCAGAAGATTTGATGAACTCATTGCTGGACCCAAATACAAAATGTTTGGGAATCTCTATATATCTTAGAATTTTGCAAATCAATCCAAAAATAGTTATATAATTGGATGCAAAAAATTTAAATTCATGTGGTCTAAAACATCTGAAAAGGGGGAATTCAATAATTCTTGTATGGTGTGATAGTTAAAACATGACATGAATGATCCAAAGAGAATCTATACCACAAGAAGCATTCCTAACACTGGTTTCACGTAGTATAAAGTCATGTGATCTAGACCAAAGGGTTATTAGTTTAAATTTGTGACGTATAGACCCTTAAAGGTCAATTTTTAGGTGATATGAATGGAATAGGAGAGGCCTCACTCGATGTGAATAGAAAAAAGGCTCATATACCACATACACACCTTGAAATGGAACACGTATAGTTTAATGAGATGTTCTTGGACTGTAAATGAAGACATAGGGCCAAAATTTTGATGAATTTTTAGTTGGGTCCCAAGAAGAAATATCTGGGAATCGCTGCATATCATGTATTGGTTGAATCATGCCGCACATAGTTTAATAACCTGGTGCGGTAAGATACCAACAATGATGGGGTAATTTTAGTTTAATTTCATGGGTTGAGGATTTAAACTCCTATTTTATGGTCATAGAGTTCAGACCATAGTGAATTAATATCACATATGGGTATTCCTAGTATAGTTTCATGAAAAACGTGATTTGAATGAGGACATAGGAGGCCCAACACCACACCAGACATCCTAGAAATAACCCACATATAGTTTATGGTTGGAATTTATGCTCATTTTAACATCATGTTCAGAGGATGTGGACTCACAGTTTAACACCATATGGTGATAACAATAGTTGTTACACGATTTATCAGTCTACAACTAAGAAGTTATCGCTATATAGTTTAAAGAAATACAACTTGAAATATTTGGGGTTCCTTGTACAAATTATTATTTAAGATAAATGGTTTTTTTAGATAATTGATGTTATCTCCATACCCAGTGATCAAATAGTATGCTCCATTGGAATAGACCATGTGAATTATGTAATTCCCTTCTTACGTGGGCTCCGACATTGGTGGTTTCTTCCTAGGTATCATTATCATTTTGAGATCCAATAACATTTCACCATAGTGGAAGGAGAAGAGTTGAACGTTCTTAGTGAAAACTCCTTCTATATTTTTTTGGTGCCTCTCTAGATTGTGAAATTGATGAAGAATGTTCTCTTAAAGGGATTCAGGATAAGAAACATGAACATCATCCAATTTTTCTATTTTCTGGTAATCAAAGATAGATGTTTGGAGTGATGTATACAAAATATAAATAGGTATTAATTATTTTGTTCCATACACTATGGAACATGGAGTCACCTAGTTAGAATTTTGATTCATCATTTTATAGTCCAAGAGAGCATTGAGGATCTTGTCCAATCAACATTTCTTGTTTTTACCCACCATCATCTACCAAATATTGTAGAGGGTTTTATTGATCACCTAAATCTAATCATTTTCCTATGTGTTATAGAAGGAAGTATGGATGGATTGTATGTGGTAAATAACTTATAATCTCTTTAACTTAGTGTCCTATATGTTGGTACCATTGTCGATGAGAATGGCTTTAGGGTCTTTGAATTAGTGGATGATGTGGGAGATCACTAATTTGATCACTGATCAGTTCTTGAGTTCCTTAATAGTAATTGATTCTTCCCAATTTGAGAATATATCCATAATAGTCATAATTCACCTTGTAACACCCCAGATTTTTTGAATTATTGTTTTCTAATTTATTTTCCTTTCGGATATATTTCATTTCACGCAACATAGAAAATAGTATATTTTATATTAAAGAAATATATTTGGCATGCACTATATGGATCACAATTTTAATCATGTACTACATGAAACATAACATTTTTCTAAACTAAACATTGAGGTTATATTTCATCACATGCAACAATGACATTCCTTGATGACTTCTGTAACACACATGACCAGTTTTTTCCAAACAATAGTATATCATTAAAATGTTATTATTTAAAATAATAAGATATAACCTAGACATAAAATTAGAGATTATGAATGGTATTGAATAATTTATAAATATATATGTATTACAGAAATATAATATGAATTAATTGGATACCAATTAATTAAAAGTGAATTTGAAAACCAATTCAATAAAAAATTACTATTTTTATAGTCACAAACCATTTTAACATGATAAATTAAATTAATTACAAAATTTGAGTGATATTAATGTAATATATATGTTATTTATTCAATAAAATATAATTATTATTCATAAAATATATACTCTAGACATAATATAATAGGAACCCCAATTTTATGCATAAAACCTTGTTTTTTATAAAGGTTGTTTTACCACATTTTAATAGCGAACCCATTTGAAATCCAATTTTTGGAACATTAATATATTAATTATGTAAAAATAAACATCATAATTGGTCTAAAGTCATAATAATTAGGATAGTCTAAATTTTAGGTATTTTTCGATAAGGTTTTATTTTTAATGAATAGTTAAAAATACAAATTTTAATTCAATACCGCTTTCTTAATATTAAATTCATTTCAGGAACCTTTGGGATTATAATTCTTAAACATTAATTCCATATTTAGAATATTCATAATTTATAATTTATAATAATATCTACATAGTTTTTTACAAAAAATATTAGTGAAAGTGATTAAAATTAATTTCAATGGTTAAGAGAAAATTAAGGTTAATAAAGTACAAAAACATAAACTAATGACCCAAAATGGCCAAATATCTTGTAAAAAATACATTTTCTATCAATTATTTTTATTTGAACCTTCAATTGTTTATTTTTGTTGTAATTTTATGAATTATTTAGGTAAAAAAGTTGGTACACCTAACTAGTTTTCAAAAAATCCAAGTGTGTCATTTTCCTTCCATATAAATGGTTATCACCTCACCCTCTTCTTTACACACCTCAAAACACTTAGGTTCAACCAATATCTGCACAATAAACTTCCCGAAATACCTCCCTTACTCCACTAATACTCCATTTTTTAATTAATCAATCCATGTAATCATTTTGGTACAAACTAAACGAATTTATCTGATTAAGAGGTAACCCCCTCTTTCAATATCCATTCTTCTTTCAATATCCATTCTTTCAGTTCCTTTATCCACCCCCTCCAATATCTTTAATACATAGTTGTATAATAAACATATTTAATATACTAGTATTTTTTTATTCTATGGTGTAAACCTATACTTACACACACATCCATCTAATGGGTAACAAACTTATTGTTTATGTGTACGACAAACTACGACCTCCTTAAATGATGATTGTTCATTTTTCCTTTACTGCCTCTCATGGGGGAAACTATGATGTACACTCTATTTATTTATGTAATATATTATTTTTATTATGTATATAAGATTATTTATTCATTTTAAAATATAAACTTTTTTTACTTTCTATTTGGTGTAAATATGATAATTGTGTTTGAGGAAGTGTGGACTACTGCCCCCTCAAATCAATGAGATTCATTCACACACTACATGGAATGTATTAACAATGGGTTTATTGAATTTATATGATATATATTATATAATAATTATACATTAATAATTATATATATAAATATATAGATACTTATATGTCATTTTCTATCTTTCTTTCAATTCAAAAATAAAAATGGAAGCAACGATCAAGCATATGTACGGATGACCATCTCCATGAAAAGTGTATTCCATTTCATAATTATATATTATATATATTATTATAATAAAAATATAATATATATAAATGATATTTATATCATGTTTTATATTCTGTAAATAATTATATATGTATAAAGACCATATATATAACAAATTAATACACATTCGAAGAACAATGTGAATATTACTCGATGTGAAACATTAACATTGGATTGTTAACAATAAGGTAATATAAGGTCCCAATAACACCATACCTAGTATTATATATAATAATATGATTATGTAAAATATGTATAATAATCTTAAATTTATTATACAATAATCTTGATCGAGGAGGAAGAGAGTCAAAAAACAGGGTAAGGGAATTTCATCTCACTTTTTAAGTCTGTGATATATGTGATTTATTCAACAATCATTCCTTTTGTGTGTTGTGTATGATGAACATGGATGTATTTTATTATTCTTATAATCAAATTTATGGGTGTTTCTATATCCATTATATTCTCTTTATTTCATGGGGTTTATCTTTTAGAATTTACTAAATCAGAAAACTAGTTTTGTCTCAATTTATCTTCTTTGAGACTCAGGTTTGGTTATGCATCAAAATTATTTTTCAGGGTGATTATACATCCATTTTACATTTTATATAATGAATCTAATTATTTTCATAATATTTTAATATTCATTTAATTTACTTTTCTTACAAGGAGAGAATGATCCCATGTTACGAAGTGATAAGATCTTATTGAAACAATATCATCACTTTTTGAGATAGTTAATGATTATGCTTTTTTGATTAAATATTATTAAATGTATCTCAAGGACCCTCATGATTTTACCTCTCATATATTTATTTAAGATATATCCCAGTATTAGATCCATTTTTTCACTCTTCTTTAATTAATATAATTTAGAGAATTTGGCATTATTCTATCTTCGGTCGAAAATCTATTTTTTTTTCAAAAAACATGTTTTTAAAAATGTTTTCAAATTATCCATGAAGAAAATTTTACTGAGAAAAGTATTTTTAAATTTTTTTATTTTTTCCAAATATTCATTTAAAATATTTCAAATCTATTGTCAAATTAAAGGGTTTTAAATAATATTTTCTATTTTAATTTTTTTTTAATATTTTCAATAATTCATTGTAATATTTCAATGAAAAAGATATCTAAAATTATTTCATAGGATTATTTAGAAGTATTTATGTTTACTTTCAAGGAAATTTTTTTCAAAAGTTTTTTTTAAAAATGAATACTTTTCCAAAAATAAATGATATTTTTCATAAGAAATGTTTTAAAAAGATATTTAAATATTATTTTCCATCTAATACGGAATCTGTTGTTTTTACTCAAGAATTAATAGGAAATGATCTAAATGTTATATTCCTATTATTTCTATGAATGGTTAATACTTTTATGTCCTGATGTTTATGAAACCCTTTTCTCATGCAAGATTAATAATATTTTTAAAACTACTTATTTTCATGGGTTATACTTTCATGAAGTGGTTTAAAAACCTATCACTTTTCATATTTTATGATTTTATGAAGTCTAACTTATAACCATTTTATTTCATGGGTTTTTATTTGGTGTTTATGAAACTTATTTCTTTTTATGGGTCATGATATGATGAATGTTTTATTTTGTGGAACATGTATGAATGATGTTATTACGAGATAGGTGGGACCTATTTCTCCCTCCAATGCCTTGGGTAATGATGGAGGACTAAGAAGTATATATCTTATGGATAAACCAAATTTCATGTTTAAAATGTTATACGTGAACCTACTTACATGTTCACAGTGTTATGAATAGACCTGGTTTCATGTCCATATGCTAATGTGTGAACTTGATTACATGTTTTCAATTTTATGTGTAAAATTTATTAAATGTTCACAATGTTATTCAAGGACTTGGTTTCTTATCTTTAATTTTAGGGGAGAACCTGATTACCAGTTCAAAATTTTATGTATGGACCTGGTTTCATGTCCACTAGTTTATGTGGGGGGATGATTTCATGTTCTTTAACTTAATTAGTTAACCTCTTTCTACTTATACATGTCCAAAACATTATAAACCAGTGTTCATGGCAAAAAATTCATGTCTTATTCATAAGTTATGAATTCATGATGTGTGCTCGTAATTCTATTATGATCCATGACTTTTAAACTTCCAGTCTTTATTATGATCTCTAATATGCAGGGTATGATCTTGAAATGTTATGCTCAATTTATATACCCTTTTTTCATGTTATTCTCACACATTTCCTTTATTTACCATTTCTGAGCATCTAATATCACCCCTTTCTAAAGCTTCCATTCTCCATAATGAGAAAAGATTTTATATAGAATTATTAAAGGTGGAGATCTTTATTGGAGTTATTGATGATCTTCCCCAAGGAAAAAATATTTTTTTTCTGTGTTTACAAAGACCTTAATCTATTATGGTCCTAGACCATATATTTTTATAATATACTGAATATTTATATCAAATAATTTAATATCCATGCATGTTAATCCTATTTTTCTATAGTTGGGATCAAAGGAAATGTTTAGTCAAACTTTGGAAACTAGGATTATAAAACCCTATTGAGATCCCAGAGGTATTTATAAGAATATTTATAGGTATATCTCTAAAGATAAGTCTAAAGATAAGAAAAAGTATATGAAATTATTCTGGAATTTTGGTAAAGTATAAATTGTGTGTTTTCCTATCAATGCATCCATTTCTGGATACTATAATTAGATATGGATATAGCATAAATGTACATTTGAGTAACTACTCCAACAAGATATTCTGGTCCTAAATTAGGGTAATCTGGTACACGGAAATGGTCTTTGCTGCACACCTGGATTAAAAATCCTAAATGATATGCTTTGGAAATTCGAAAACTCTTCGAGAACCATTATAAAGGATTTGAATAAAATATGACTATAAATGATATAGGATAAACATAATGTGTCATGGAATAAGCTAGGTGTCATAATTTAGACATCCTACATGTAGTTTTTCATGGTATGTGGTTTTCTTATATGATATGCATTTCTCACCCAATGATTTAGGGTTTTAGTCAATATAGAGAACTAGAATGAACATTGTTAACACATAATATTTCAGATGTAGAAAGTATGGCCACAATGAAGATAAATTTCCCAAGTAGAAATCTGATAAAGAGAATAAGGAAGGTTCTATGAGTATTGGTTATACTTAAAAAGATAAGTAGACCCCAAATGACATGTGAAAGGTATGTTATGTTCTTTCATTATTGTTTACATTAATCATAAGAAGCATGATTGGATTCATGTTGAGGAACCTTAAAACATGATTCATATATTCTAGGAATGAGGTATTAATGAATATTATTTTGATTCCTGAGTAGTGGTTTAAGAATAATGTTGGATAAATGAAGTACTTATGTTTTGGAATTCAAATATTAGGTTATAGGAATCATAAAATGTATAAGTACTTTTAGTTTATGTTTTCATTAAAGATAGAAAATGAAATTTTTATTAATGGTGAAGAAATAGAAAACAGATTTTATAGAAAGGTGATATTTTGATTAAGGGAATGTAACCCATGATTAATGCCTTAAATTAATATAATGTTGTATGGATAAACATATGTGGGTTATGAATATGTAAATTGAATATTACTAATAACCTTGTTAGTTTGTAAGGACTTGTCTACAAGTAGTTTATGATATCATTGATGAATTTAACATCATATTTTTATTTATGTAATAGATCTAATATACTTTTCAATATGGAAATATGAATGTTTTGAATAAGTTTTTTGGGTAATTTTGAAAATTACCACATTTCAATAGAAAATACGATGAGGGTATTCACATATTCAGAATGTGACAACAAAGTGTTACTTGGTGATATATGTAGTATCAATGTTAATCTAATTTCATTAATTTATTTCGAATGTTCTGTATTATCATATTTTGGAAGGGTTATAATGTTATCCATGCAATGTTATGTTTTACTTTAGAGGATGTATTTATGTACTCAGTTTCCATTGTAAACCTTGTTTAAAAGTCTATTTAGTTATTAAACTTATTTCAAGCATGTCCTTCATATTTATTTTGTAAACTATATTAGCATGTTTTTAGAAAAGGACACCATGTATGTTTGGATAAAACCAATAATGTCTGGAAAGGTTGTAGGCCATGAACCCATGATCGAAGGACGATATTCGATTCATGCATACCACTTGCCTACATGATGTCTTGGTTAATGTGTAATTATTTTTCTGGAATAAGCATTGATGATAAACCAATAGATTTTATTTTTATGTTTATATATTAATATATCAACCATATTGATTTTTAAGAATATTTTGGGACAAATAATTATAATTTTCATTCTTTTATGAGCCTAATGATATGCTAAAATATTCTTTTAGTACTTCAAAAATCAATGTTAATTTCTTCTAGTCCATTTCATGAACTAATGGATGAATTATTAATAGATAAAATAGCAACTAATGATTGAAATTTTGTTTCTAGTAATATATCAAGTATGTATATTCCCTTAAAAAAAATTCCAATAAAATAATTACTCAATGTTAGGATAATGATCAAAATAAATATCTTATTTTATGACTATAAATTTTCTTGAACTGATGGACTTTAAAATAATCATAGATTTATCACATTAAGGACCTAAACCTTTATTTTATCATTCAATTATTTTTGATTGATGACCTCAAAAACACCCTATAAATAATTATTATCTTCCTCCATGTCCAATCTGCACTCACAACCTATGTTATCCTATGTGAAAACCCAGTTATATATAATTTTGTACAATCATTATGATTCCAACATTCCATTTTTATGGAACTTTTTAGTATTTATTTTTATGAAGTGGATTTCTATTAATGAAACTTCCATTTATTAACCTTTGATAACCAAAATGAATTCATAGAGAGAAATTAATTTTAAGGGTAGTAAAGTGTAACACCCTGATATTTTTTGAATTGTTTTTTTTAAATTAGTATAACCTTTTCAATATTTTTCATTTCACAAAACACTGAAAAAAATTTATTTCACACTAAAACACTATGTTTTTGTTTTTTTATATAAAGTACCATGTTAATCATGCATTATATAGAATATAAATTTTACCATTCCATGCCCAGAAAACTAAGGTTACCTTGTGTTACACTCAATAATGACTTTCCTAGATGAATTGTGTTACACATATGACTGATTTTTATCGAACAATTGTAAACCCTTCAAATGTTATTATTTAAAATAATAAGATATAAACTATAAATTAAATTAGTTGTTATGAATAGTATTCTCTAATTTTTGGAAAAATATGTTTTACAAAAATATAATATAAATTCATATGTTTCCAATTAATTTGAAACAAATTTGAAATATGATTAATCTAAACAAAAATATTATAATTTTTATAGTCCCAAATATATTTTAACCAAATAAATTTATTTAATTATAATTAATGATTGATATTTATGTAATATATATGTTATATATTAAGTAAAAAAATTATATTCCTCGAAAATATTTGATGGACATAAGATAAGAATAATCCATATTTTATGCATAAATTCTTATATGTTTTTATAAAGGTAGTTTTATAAATTTTAATAGAGAATGCATTTTAAATAAAATTTTGTGAACTTTTATGGAATTAATATGTAAAAATTATCTTTATATTTTTAATAGAAACAAAAATATAAGTTTATTATAATTTTTTGTTATTTTTCTTTAAGGTTTCCATTTTTAATAAATAGTTAAAATTACTAGATATTAAATTAAAAATTATTTTTCATTAAATTTATTTATGAGGATAAATTATATCTTAAATTGTTTTAAAAGTATAATTAGAAAAAAAAAATTCCAGTTAATCCAATTGAGACTTTGAAACCAATTTCAAATTGAAATTAGATATAAAAACATAGCAAACTTTGGAAAAAAATTATATTAAAAATCGCAGTGTCTCCCATCAATACGACCAATTTTGAATTAATTTAGGTCTCTTATGTGATTATAATTTAAAGAATTTGATTCCATATTTTGAGACATTAAAATTTATATTTTCTAATATGTTAAACATAATTTTTGACAAAAAATCTATTAGTGAAGTGATTAAAATTAATTACAATGGTTAAGAGAAAATTACAGCTAATAAAGTAATGATCATTAAATTTAAGACACAAAATGATCTATACAGTTTTACAACACCCATTTTTTTGAAATTATTCATTCATTAAACATCCATTGTTGAGTTTTTTTGGTTTTTTATGACTTGTTTTAAAACATTCCATGTGTGTCATTTCACTTCCCTATAAAAGGTCACTGCATCTCTTACATATTTACACCTATAAAACCACTTTGGTTTGGAAATTATTTCTTAAATACGCATCCCAACATACATAAATTACACTTTTAAGCATCCATTTTGGAATAAATCTATCCAAGAAATTCATTTGGCATAAACCAAAAAAGAGTTACCTGATTAAGAGGTAACACCTTCTATCAAAATTCTTTCTTTTCTATCATTTCTCCACCCACACAACTATATTTATTACATTAATGTAGAAAAACACCATTATCTTGAATATTCTTGGAATTTTTTATGGTTAGACCAACACTTACACACACATCCATCTAATGGGTAATGAACATACTATTTATACGTACAGTGAACTACTACCTCACTAAACGACGATTATTCATTTTTCCTTTACAGCCTCTCATGGTGGACATTATGATGGAAAATATATTTATATTTTTCATATATTATATTTATTATTTATTTAATCTTATTTATTATTATTATAATTAATACCTTTTTACTTTTATTTTTGTGTAAATATGATAATTTTTTTTGACGAAGTGTGGAATATATTTCCATCAAAACAATGTGATTCGTTCACACACTACATGAAATGTATTAAGGAAGTATTTAGTGAAATCATATGATATATATTATATAATAATGATACTGGAATAAGGATATATATTTTTAGATACTTATATGTTATTGTATTTCCTTATTTCAATACGATAATAAAAACTAAAAAACATTCTTACGAATGTATGACTTACAGTATCCATGAAAGGTGTATTCCATTTTATAATTATATACCTTTTAGATTATTATAATACACATATAATATAAATATATGACAGTTATATCATTTTTTACATTCTGTAAATCATGATATATATATAAGGACCAAATATATAACAAGTTAAGACACGTGCGAAGAACAAAGCAAATATTACCTGAAGTGAAACCTTAACATAGGAATGTTAAGATGCTGGAAATATATTGTTTTCAAAAAACCATATATTGTATTAGATATAATAATATGATTCTTTAAAATATTTTTATTAAACATTAATTTTTTATACTGGAATGTTTTATGAGTATGAATAGAGTCAAGACACAATGTAAGGGGATTACATCTCACTTTTTAATTCAGTGAGATACATGTTTTATTCCCCACCAATTCCTTTTCTGTGGTGTTTTTAGTTCCCATTGATGTATTTTATGATTATTATATTTAAATAAATCTGTATTTCGATATCCATTTTGTTCTCTTTATATCAGGGAGTTTATGGTTCAAAAGTAACCAAATTAGTAAAATAGTTTTGTCGCAAATTGTCTTCTTTAAGCCTCATGTTTGGTTATTCACATAAATTATTTTTCATGGTGTATATACTTACATTTTCATGTTATATCATGACTATAATTATTTTAATTATATATTAATCTTCATGTAATTATTTTTTATTAAATGGAGAGTGTGATCTCATGTTACCAAGTAATAATAGTTTATTGAAACAATCCCATTACTTTTCGAGATAGTTAATGATTATGCTTCTTGAAAAAAATAGTATGATCCATCTCCCAAGAACCCTCATTATTTTTATTCCCTTATGTTTATTAAGGATATATTAGTGTATTAGTATCATTTCCGTACTCTTGGGTAATTAAGATAATTAAGAATTTTTTTTAAAAAAAATTTGACTGTATTTCTCTCTTTGGTGAGAAATATATTTTATTTCTAAAACCATGTTTTCAAAATTGTTTTCAAAAATGTTTTCAAATGATTCTTGAAGAATATTTTCAAGTGAAAAATATTTTTAAAATGTTTAATTGTTTTCAAATCTTCCTTTAAAATATTTCCAATCTATTTTCAAAGAAAAATTATTTCTAAAATGTTTTATGTTTAAGAAATGTTATGAAAATTTTAAAGCATAATTTATAATTTTTCAAAGAAAAAAGTTTCTAAAATTATTTCAAATATTTATTTATAATTTTTCATGTTTAGTTTCTTGGAAATGGTTTTCAAAATGTTCTATTTTTTAAAAATTAATAATTTTAATAGAATATAGGATATTATCCTCAAGAAATAATTTCAAATGATATTTCAAATTTATTTTCCATCTAAGATGACATCCATTTATGTTAATCATACCTTTATAGGAAATTATAAAAAAAATTCCATTAATATTATTTCTATTAATATCTTATTTATCAACATCATGATGTTTATGAAACACATTTCTCATCCATGATTTATATACTTTTGAAACCCACTTATTTTCATGAGTTATGATTTTAAGAAGTGATTAAAAAACCTATATTTTTTCAAAGATTATGATTTTATGAAATATTAATGATACACATTTCATTTCATGGGTTATTATTTGATGTCTTAAAAAACTAGGTCTTTTATGGGGCATTATATGTTGAATGTTTTATTTTGTGTAATTTTTATTAATAATGTTATTATGATATGGGTAAGACCTACATATACCCCCAATTTATTGGGTAATTATGGAGTAATCATAAATATATATGTTATACGTGAAACTGATTTGATGTTCACAATGTTATTCATGAACCTGATTACATGTGCACAATTTTATTCCTAGAATTGTTTTCATGTACTGGTATTTAAGCCTGACCCTAATTGCAATCTCACAATGTTATGTGTGAACCTAATTAAATGTTCACTATGTTATCCATTGACTTGGTTTCATGTTCATATGGTTAGGCATAAACCTGATTACATGTCCACAATGTTTTGAATGGACCTAATTTCTTGTCCAGTAGTTGATGCAGGGGGCCTGATTTCATGTCCTCAATTTAATGAGTGATCCTTTTTATAATTATACATGTTCACAATGTTATAAACCAATGTTAATTCCATAGATTACATGTATTTTTTGTATATTATGATTTCATGACTTATTATCTTAATTTTCTTGTGATCTATATCATATAAACTTCGAATCATTATTATGATCTCTATTATATAGGGTATAATATTCAAATGTCATTCTTAGGTTCCATACCCTTTGGATTAGGTTATTCTTATTTGCTTATGTTATTTACCCATACTAAGAATCTGAGATGACCCCTTTCATAAATTTCCATTCCCCTTGTTTTGATGAAATGATTTTGGTAGATTTACTATAGGTTGATATATTTATGGGTGTTGTTGAAAATCATTCCCCAGGACAGAAGATTTTGTATCCATGTTTCCAAAGACACAAAACTACTATGGTCCTTGAGAATGTATTTTTTTATTGGAGAATCATCATCTAAAGTGATGTAATGTCCATTTATGTTAATCTTGGGTCATTATAAAACTATATTGGAATGTTGTTGCTAGAGAATATTGTTCCACAAAATCGAGTCCCTAAATTTTAAAGGGACTGTAATACTTGGAGGTATAGAGTGGATCGGGTGGTTGATGTGATAATTTAGAAAAAATATGGCACCTTTGGAAAATCTATGAGAACATGATATGGTCATGGACCATGGTGGGCCAGAATTATCCCAACCTTTGAATCTGTTTGGAGAGATTCAACCCTACCTGATGAGCACCATAGGACCTACCATGATCTTCTTTCATAACCATGGAAATCTCATATACTTGGATAAAATATTGTATAATTCCATAAAACCACATCTTTAAATATTCTTCTCAACTTTAGACCACTCTAGGGGGTGAACTATTTTTCATTCTGACAAATTCACTCATGTTCATCTTGATCTAGAGGGGTAGTGTCATATTAGATATACTCGATTAGAGTAGTTTTCCAATTATAGGTTTCTTCTACTATGATACTATTTGACTTCTATTTTACCTACTGCTTTTCATCATCATTTGGGGTGATAGGAGCAATAGACCACTAATGTTCCATATGAACAAACATGTCATCCTAGTCATGATATACATGATATACTTCTAATATGGGCAAGGCATCAGCTGGATATTTCTCTGAGAGAGGTATATATGTCACTTCAAGAGGAGAAGGGAACTCAGCCATTAATTGATGAGTTCAATTCATCAAGGGAATGATTTATAGATTCTTGATGATGTAATAACCATTGATCTACTTGAATACTGAATCAGAGTCTCCTTTCATTTGAAATCAGGGTACAATAATCTCGAGATCCAACTCAAGACAAGTGATGAGAGATTGATACCCTACCTCATTATTAGTGTATCCTTCTTATAGCAGGAATTAATGTGAAAAAACAGCATATTCCCTAGTAATGATTATGATCCCAGGACAACTATGTTGAACTTGGGATCATAGATACTTCTACTAGTTGGTCTCGAAGAGGAAACATCAAAATGCATCTTTCGATACTGCATAGCCTGATCCACAGAGAGGATGTCCTAATCTGGGAATTCAACATCTAACGAAGCTCTTCAGGATCCAAATGAGTGTCCATAAAGTATACAAAAACCTAAACCTTAAATAATTTCTATGGAACAACCATTATGTTGAACTGCTAAAGGATAAGCACACATTGTGCTAGTCATCCTATAAACATGGGAAAATATTGGATATATTTTAGTATATTCACACAAGATACCAACTCTATCTCATGATTCTTCTTATAGTTATTCATCTTCTACATTGTGATAACCAGTGTGAGGAAGGTCTTCTCAATGGGGGACTATATGGCCTCTATGTCAAGGAGCATGAAACTGATATAGTTTAATTTCTTTATTCCCTTGTTTTTCTTCTAATCAAGAATGGAACTGAGAAATCATTCTAGGGTAGTCACATAAAAGAATAAAGGTTTCCTTGAGATTGGTGTCATCATAACTGGTGGTTGTAGAAGATAATACTTGATTTCCACAAAGGCGGTCTGTAACTCTTCATCCAGCTGGTAGGATGTACCATTATTTATGATCTTGGGAAAGAGAGTACACTTGATGGTGAGATTAGTGATAAATAGTGGTATTTAGGATAAGTATAATTGAAGGCACTGGATAACCCTGAGGATTCATAGAGGATGTATCTAGCTATATTCCTTTATCTTCATTGAGTTAATCTCAATGCCTATTTATTTGAAAACAAAGTTGATAAACTTACCAGAGGTGACCCCCAATGTAAAATATAAGGGTTGAATCCTTAACTATCAAGATTGGAGGAAGTCGAATACATTCTCAAGATCTCGGAGATGGTCCTGACAATCATGTGATTTGACCTCCAAATCTTCCACCAACCATTCCAATAGAATCATAAGGATCCATTTGAAGATATGGTGCGTGGACCTCTGATAAGTGGCTCCTTCATTTTTTAGACCAATGTAAATCACCTTATAGAAAATGTTCCCTTATAGTTCCCTGAAGGAAATAGACTCCTCATCTTCACGGACCATCCAAATTTGGTTGTATCCTGAGTATCCATCCAGGAAGGACATGGCCTATAACTCAGCAATAGAATCAATCAACTAATCTATCACTGGAAGGGGAAAATCATCCCCTATGAAATAATGGTTGAAGTCCTGAAAGTCAATGCATACATTGATTTCCCCATTCTTATTTCTAAATGGAATTATTTTTGCTAGAAATTTTGGGTAATGAACATTCTTGAAGAGGTTTTCTTGGATGATATTATCATCTTCATTTTCAACCATGGAACCATGATATGGGTTCATCTTCTTGCGAGGATTTTTGAACCCATGATGACTCACCGGTAGACTAAGTGGGTAGTTGAAATCCTGAGGCTCTAATCCTTCCATATATTCATAACTACAGGTTAATACTTAATGAATATACTTTAGAGAATCCATGTACTATTGTTGTTCATATGGAGGTTGGATGTATTAATAACCTTTATCCTCAAATCATCCTCAGTATTATGGTTCAGCAGTACTATCACATCAATAGTGGTTGAAACTCCCTCTTCAAATGTAGGGGAAGCATGTTCAAAATCCCCATCAACATATGAGGTAGGGAAATCAGTGGGGGAGACTGTTCATCCAGCCATCCAATTTTGGGGTAATAGTGGTACTATCGTGGCTGGATAAATAACATTTAGTTAGGGGATCCTAATCTACTAAAACCATAAAGATAGAATATGTTTAGACAATTCCATGAGGTCTTCAAGCACATGGTCCATGCATGATTTCAAATCAATGGTGGATGGTCATTTTATGATGATTCAACCCAGCTATTCATAATAGATGGGAGTACCATAAGATGGTTTCCATTAGTTGATCATATCAATACTTCATATGGATAGGGTTTTTTGAATCATCTGAGCCTACCCTATGTAAGATAATGAGGTAATATTATGTCATTCCTTGAACATAGAAACATGATTCCCATTAATTTTAGAAACAATGATTTAATTTCCCAAGTTTTTAATCATGGCCCCCAACCAGTGAATCAGGAGGATGAATGATTTATCCATGTATATCCATGGTTAGACTGAAATAATTTTTTTCTTGGAATAATTGGTCCAAAATTAAATTTCCTTTTTGTTTTAGTCAATGAAATCTAGATTGACGTCTTCATAAAATTCTAGGGGATATAAATCACTTAAAAAGTACTACTCAACGATCGAGGGGGTAATTTAGGCATTGGTGATACAAGGAGGGGACTGATACATATAGATAAATAAATAGTCTGCCCATCAACACGTTCAATGAGTTTTCCTATGAGAAAACCATGAACATAGTGATTTCTACCAAACCAAAAAACTAGGTCCTCAACTAGACCCTACTACATGGTATATTCTCAGTAATATTTTAACCCTAAATATTTAGGTCAGAGGGAATACAATTTTCTTTAGTCATCCCCAACTTACAGAGCATCTAAGACTGGATGATATTGATATTATAACTTATGTCAACCATGTAGTGGTGTATTTACACGCCATTAAACTGGCATGGGATGTACATCGAGTGAATTTCCCCCTACATGAGGTAATATTCATCTTCTCAAAAGAATGATATGATGTTCTGGTTTTTATAGAAAGCCTCTAGAGTCACTGCCTCTAATTCAAACTGAAGGAGTCTCTTCAAATTTTCTGAAAGATCCTAACACATTTCTTATGATGGGAGGATATCCTTGGGTATTGATATCCTTACAGGAATAAGGGAACGTTACTTCCACCAATCATACATCCATGTATGATGAATTTTTTCACCCATAGGGGGTCCCTCTTTAGTAGGAGCCATGAAATACACTATTGGATGAACCACTGGGTTCTATCTAGTGTGGTAAATGTCATGCTACTCATCCATTAACTCTCCATATAACACAATTGGTTTATTTTTGGATAACTGGGTCATTGATTTATCTCGACATGGATAATCACAATACAAATGAAACTATTCTACATAGTTAGTTAGTATGTTCACCTGCGGTGGTGTACCTGGTAGAGAGGGCTAGTAGGACTACTCATGTTGAGCTATATGTAACACATGTTTTTCATTCTTTATATCATGCATGAATTGTCTTGATTCAGTATAATTAGTATTCTAGCTATTTTCCCATCCATGATTTCCTCTTTGATGGCGTCGACTAGAGTCACTTGTGGAATCAGAAGGGTATTAATAATCATCAAGGACCATGGAAGGGATCATCCAACTCAATGGAGTTTATGGAGACATAATCCTTCTCATCATCATAGTAGTGTTTCAATGTTGGGATGACCCTGGGAGTGATTCCTAGAAATGGAGGCATAATGCCACCAAGTGTGTGGCATAAATATAACATAAACGGGGGACTCTACCTTCCCTTTCACTATCGACACCTAATCTTATGAGAATTATCAAGATATGAAAAGGATTTATAAGAATTATCTAGAGAATCTATTGAAACCTCATCGGATTTGAGCTAACCTAAGCAGGTAGGGATGAAACCATGGTAATGAGAAACCACCATAAGATCCAACCCATCGTCATACTTCTGAGTCCCATGGTTGGAAACTTTTTTCCAATCATCATAACCCTCAATAATGTTATTGGTATCAGTGGAGATGTATTCCACCAATGCCAACACATAGACCAGCATTACCAAGACATTATCCACCTGGAAATGGAGCTATTCCATGAACAAATTTCATTGTTTTATGGTTTGTCCATGGATCATGTGGTAAGTGAAATGGTCAGGGTGATCAATAACCTTAGATTTATAGAGATTATTTTCACTATGGAATATTAAAAAATCCCCTATTCAAGGGAACTAAATAAATAACTATGAACCTGAGTGTCCTTAGGGGAATAGTTATGGTTTATCATGACTTGGAAGTGAACTCTAGGAGCTTGACCCTGATGTGGGCCTAGAGTCGAACAAAGGGCCATAGAAACATTCTCTCATCTAGGAATATGATCTTAGTGGGGTGGAACATACTAATTCTATATTGGGTGAGGATTATATTGATAAGGATTCTTCACTCAATGAGGTCATGCTTCTTGTACCCCTACTAAAAATAGGCTAATGGCTCTAGTGGATTAGAGTCCACTTCCTACACGATGGTCGATGTATCTGCCTTGGAAGTTCTTCTTATGGTAGTATGTATAGGTAATGGATGATATTGATTAGTGTGTTGGAATGATTTTTTCAAGAACTGTTCCTTTTAAGAGAAATCCCAGAACTCCCCAAGGATGTTTTGAGTGATGAGCATGGGGACCATATCAGTATTGAAATTAACCATGCACATCGTTAAAGGATTCACATGATTCGATGAAAAATTGTGTGATTACATGAGACACATTCACTTGAAAATGAAGTCTAGTACACTCTTATTAGTCAGTTTCATTCACATGAAGATGTTGGAAATAGTTTTGTTGAATGTGGTGGATCAGAACTAGTATGGAAACCACATGCAGAGCTCTTCCCATCAAGTGATGGACCCTATGGGTAGATTTATATACCATATGAATGTTTTCATTTCTAATGTATGAATGAAATATCATAGTTTGGTAGCCTCTTACTACTTTGGGGTTCCCAACATGGGCCTACACCTTAAGATGAGTTGGTTCCAATTCTACAATAGTTCACTCATTCAGTTGAAGGGGTCAAAGCTAGGATTCTCAAAAATTGGAGGTGCTCACTTTTCATCCACCCATACAGGGTATGGAATGTCTTCATGATGTATTTTCACCTACCATGCATCCAAGGATTTAATGTGAGCGGCGAGAACATCTATAAAATTTTATTCAGGTTGATCCTTTTCCTAACAAGTGTTCTCGACAACCAATCAAATGAAAGGATCATTAACTCTATAAATTGTCTTGGCGACTCATGGAGCTGCTCAATCTTGGTCTAGAGGAATATTATCACATTTTTCGTGTTTATTCGATGACTCATGTCTTAGTATCTTACCATACAATCCAGACTCTTCTCAATCTATATGCATGGGATCAATGGGTTCAAGAAGGGGAAACTGGCTGAGGACTTTCAGTTTTCCCTACTACCCCAGTGGTGGTGAAATAGGTGAATTGTAATCCAGATATTTTTCATTAAGGATCTCATCAATGATCTATTTCTGATATACAACCTACTAGATTAAGGCGTTGATTTCGAGATCATCCTTCACACTTGGAGAAACATCATATCAATTAGAGGACTCGAGTTAACCCTATCCCATTTTGACATTCTGACTGGGGGGAAATGATGCCAAGGGGTCTTTAGGACAATTTCATGCCTTTTAAATAGATTTAAGACACATGTTTAAGGGTCCACAAGGTACTATACTTCCCTATGGATTGTATTTTTTATTTTTAGATCCTATGTTGAATTATATATTTTCGTGAAACTCATAAATTAACATATTCTCCATAATTGTACCTTGAGAAGAATTCTTTTCAATGGGGAGTAAGTCAGGTTATCACTGGATAGGTTTGATGTGAAGAAAAATGTACTATCCCCATCCCCAAATATGCACATATGGAGATGCCTCTTCCATGATCCTATAAAGTACAATGAGGATATTAATGCACCTCTAGTATAGAGTTTGGTGGTTTCCATGAAACGTAGGGTATTGATCCAATGGGTGTTCTTCCAAATCAACCATATGTCATTGCTGATCAATTTCATCCATGTGCTATCAGAATCAATGGTATACCAACTGATGGTCATAGAGACAATGAAGCATCACCCAAATAGTCTAGAAAAAACACTCAACCGCATCCCTCGTGAGGGACTCTAGAATATTGAAGTTATTGGTTTCATTTTTCCGTTACACCACTGACAATTGAACAACAACCATTGCCTCCCAGAGGCTTTCCTTCTGATAATCGTGGCCCTTGTCTTGCTTGGACCAAAATCATGTCGTCCCTGGCTAAGTCACAATTAGCGGAACTGACATAGACTAGTGCAGTGGCTGTTCTGGAAACTAAGAATCCACTCTGTGAGTTAATTTTTCATTATAGGTTGGTTCATCTCTTGAGTGAGGTACTGACCACATCATCGAATCCCTATAGGACGGTGTGTCTATCATTGCCTCATGCATGAGGGAAGTGGTGCTCATTATTTAATATACAGATAGCTCACCCTCTAAGGGAGTCAATAAAAATCTGAATATATCTACACGATATTGAGTATTCTTGTAGAGGTAGATTGTAAACAATCAATATGGTTGCACTGTGATCTCCTAGATTAGAGGCATAACTTCTTCCACCTACATGAATCTGTAGAGGGATTTGGGGATTCATTGGATCTCATCTTCCAAGATGACGAACTCCACCTATAGGTATCCTACCCCAAACTCTAATGCTTATGACTTGGTTATACTATCCATAATTGATATTTATTCCCCCTCATCATTTAACAGTTTGGTAGTATTGACGATGGTTTTCCACTTCCAAGGGTTTTCCCATTGACGGATGTGATTAAACCTTCTTCCCTAGGATGGTTCTTCAAGGAATGGTAATTATATATGGGGAGGAACTCTATGATGGGTTGTAGCCTAGGGAAGACATCCACCTTGACTTTTTGAGATATGGGTAGGGCCTCTATATCAGTTATTTTCAGAGAAGGGAGGATCTCCGCATTGACTGGTGAAGGAGTGTAGAGGGCCTCTACTCTAGCTATTGATGAAGCGAGGAGGACCTTATCTCAAGTTGGAAGGAACATGGGGAGGATCTCCATTCTAATCGGTAGTAATGGAATGAGAATTACCTTTATACAAGAAGTTTTAAGCACAAGGAAGACCTTCAAACAGATTAAAATGGATATGCAGAGGACCTCCATTTGTAAGAGAAGTAATTTGGATAAAAACTATGTGCGGGTTACTGAAGGCAAAGGTAGGACCACCTCTTTGATTGATAGAGTAATGGGGAGGGTCTCCACATAAGTTGTTGGAAACATGGGTAGGACCTCCATAAGGAATGTTGAAGTAGTGGGTATGACCTCCAATCTATTTAACTGCAAAACAAAGAAAACCTACATATTAGGAATAATAATTTTGAGGAGGACCTCCATACTGACTGGAGATGATGTGGGGAGGACCATGTTTTTGATTAGCAGGAACATGGGGAGGACCTTCAATTTGGTTTTTGATAAATTAGATTGGGACTCCACTTTTTTTGGTGCTGCAGTGGGGAGGACCGCTTCTTATGTTGGTGATGGTGTGGGGATTTCATATACACAGAAACTCATCATCACAAGCTGACACATAATTTTTTCAGTGACATTGATGATTGATAGATCTAAACTAGCATACCGATGACTCAGCTAAAGTCTATATCCCAATAAGGTTAATATGGATCCTTAATCATTAGTGGTTGGGATCTTATGGAGTTCACTGGTGGTGAAAGGGCCACTAGAGATATAAAATATGGTTCCCCTTCACTTGAATTCACCTAATATTTCACCTGACATTGACATTGGGTGGTTTGTATTAGGGCTGGTGGAGCATGTTTATAGTCCACCTGTTCTTCGTTATGAAGATTCTGTTGGTGTTGACATTGAAAAGGCATGGTGGGAGCCATCCATGGATGCTTAAGGTTTCTAGTCACAGCTGGGGTGACTCACACATCTTTCACCTCATTGGTATATGGGAAAGATCAAAAGGATCACTCTTGGTATAGGATCCTAAAGTGATTCACTATTATAGTGGAGATCATTATCTCTCTATGAGGGCCTTGGGGGAAGTATTGGTGGAGAGGTGCTAAAGCCTTTAGGTCCTGGTGATTCATGTCCCCTGTGGAAATGACCCCTTATTTAACATACCGGTATACATGGGTGTCAATCACCCGCTTATAAATGATCTAAAAGGGTGAGATGGGGCATGTGAACCCAGTAGATGTAGTCTTTGATAGATTTGTGGAAGAAGTTGAATTATGATGTTTTAGTGCATTGAAATTTATTTGTCTCTGATGTCTACGGGTGTTGTATGCTGACTTCACATGGTTGGATTCTTACAAAGTAGGTGGATTCGACCCTTAGTATAGATAGAAGGAAATCAATTCCCAATTCCACATTATCATCCAATATTCCATAGAAAGATATACTAATCTACACTGATAGTGTCGTAGAGAAAAATTATTAATGTTTAACATACCCAATTTCTGGTGAGTTCCATACCAAACCAACTTTTTACTTAGTGCGTCCTGGAACCATATAGCTGGATCTAGTGACATGATCATTTGATAATGTCTTCAATGCTAATATTCCCCATGTTGAGGAGAATATTTTCATTTCAGGTTAACCAATTAGGTTGGTAGAGAAACATTAGTTGAATTTGAGTACAATACTTAATATGATGATCAACATGAACCATTTCCGTGGTTGATGGAAAAAAGATTCACACTAGATTCACCATTTCTATTTCTGACACTTTTTTGGGGTGTATGCCTTGTGTGATGCTATACACTAGCCTTGCATTTTTTACCCCACATTATCACTTTCAAAAGGTTGGAAACATTCATCACTTTCATCAATGGCATCTTCTCCTTGATCAAAACTGGATGATTGGATCTCAATTCCTCCATCCATGGATTCCACTTTGGAATTCAACGCTTATTTCGGATTACCCTTATAGATTTGATTCTTGTTTGTGAAAATAATTCTCCATTACATCTTTTTTTGGGTGTTGATTTATTACATTTATTCTATCTTAACATTCCAATGGGTCTTAATATGCTAGAAAACTTCAGTCGAGAGACTATTCATGTTACGAATCACTAGCATGTCTAGATGCTAGGAACAATTGTCACAAGTATTCTTCCTCATGGGGGGCATCTAATGGAGTAATTTTAGGAAAGGAGCCCAAGGAATCCCATATCAATCTTGAATTATATGAAATTTGAGGAACATATATTCTATGGATTTCCCCTTAAGCATCCTATTATTTGAATGAAGTAGATAACATTAAAGGATCATATCTTCCAAGTCTTTTACCTTAGGCATCCCATGTTTTTTTTGAGGTAGCTATTATGGAGTAGGGTAAAAACATTAATTCCATATGGATATGAGGGAATGATGATTAGAATACCTCCATGGAGTCAGATCAAGGAGGTTCCTCCCTAGGTGGGAAGATGTCACACTTGGAAGTCTGATTGGACACCCCAGGATGCGAATTTGGGAGGATCACCCGAAGGATAGGGGTGGGGTACGTATTTTTACCATTTGATGGTATTTAACCTCAAGGAGGTTACATATGTTTCCGCTATAGAGGGAAAAGATAAAAACCCATGTATTTTGATGTCACAGTTTTTGATCATCTAACATGACCAATCCATACCTTTCAACATTGTGTGGTAAGGATGATCACGTCATGAAAGGATCTTTGATTAGGGATGTTGTGGGGACTATTAATGTAAGTTTCCCAACCCAGGACGATTTCTAGTGGTTAGATTTTATGTGGGGATTATGTATGGGAGATACTTGTGGGACCTGGAAGAGATGTGGTCTCCCTTGTAAGTGGCATGATCTTACCGGGATGTGGTGGCCGAGGAAAATCAGGTTGGATGTAGATGTTAGGTTTTAACCTTAGGGAGGATTCCAATGTATACCAGGTAGTTGGGAATAAAATCCCATATATTTCTAAATGGTTAGGGATTACAAATAAATTTTTCCCATGTGGTTGGTTATGGTTTGTGATTATACACATGGGATTTCGATTTCAGGGAATATGGTTGTGACTTATGCATATAAGCGGCCAATGGAAGTGAAGCATGTGGTTGGGGATTACACAAAATGAGGAGGTGCATATGGTTGGTTGGGGAATACATGCATGATCAGTCCCGGTTGTTTGAATTTCATGATATCTACTAACCTCTAATCCCACATGAGTCCTGCTTAGTGTGAGAAACAAGGGGAAGTAGTGAATTTGATGCCCATGCTATGAAATAAGCACCAACGAGGGATGGTATAGGGATTATGCATGGGAGATGCATAAGGAGGATCTAATTTAGTGTGGGGAGGATCTAATTTTGTGTGAGGATGGTATCATTCCCTATGATAATAGGTGGTGTTAATAATATCTCATGCTATAGATACACTAATCACTCTCGGCTTATTTCACGGGGTAATTCCATAGTTCATCATCATGTGTTGCGGACTTTAATGCTTGGAAGGTTTACATCATGCATCATGGATGTGGGGAACTCACTCATCGCCCCATGGTATTATATATATATCACACATGCACCTATGGGTGGTTCATGGGTTTAGAAATTATGATATATAATGGTGTAGAGGAGTGGTAAATCATGAAGTCCATGTTAGCATGCCTATGCTGAGAAAAAAAATTCATTAACATAAATAGGCTAAGAAGAAAAGGTAGGTGGGGGTCTTGGGCTGCAATTGAATTAGATTGGCCCATAAGAATATATAGAATAGGTCACATAGTGACTTGTAGTGAAACTACACTAAGGTTAGTTTTTTATGGGGGATCTGGGCACTCAACCTTCACAAGGAGATATCCACAGAAGGAAGACAACATGAATAGTCCTATGAGAGAGGTTTTTCGAATCATATTCCCCCACAGAGAGGTTCATCATGAAGATAAGGTAATTTGTAGACATAATGGGATTTGTGAAGGAGTAGGATTCATGAAACAGGTTGAACCTTCCTTGATATGATGTCCTCTATTTGTAAAGGAGCCCTCTATGAAGGCTTAATGCTTCGTAAAGCCTCATGTTACTCTGAAGGACATCTTTCTTCATGAGGTACATAGACCTTTGATAAAGGAATCACCACCATGGTTAGAGGATTTAAAAAACATAAGAAAGGGGTTTCTGTGAATCCCATGTACTATTGAAGAACCATTTTGGTCTGGTTCATGATGTTCGGGTGGTACACGAATCATTAGTAATTATGAAGCCAAAGGGTTTGATAACCTTCCCTTAAAATATGGATTGAGTGGGTATTTATAGGCAAGTGGTTTTTTGAAGGTTTGAAGTGGTTAATGAAATTTTTTTGGCTTCATTAACTGGAAAAACTCCATTGGACTTAGGGAAGACACCATCAGTATTTCATGTTGTTGCAAATCACTGTTAGAGTCACAGGGGAGGGTCACCACAACTACATGTGTTTCTAAAGGGTATTCTTTGTTTGGAGCTATGCGACCTCCAACCATTTGCGAAGAGGCCCTTAAGAGGGGATTTGGGCCATTTTTTCTTAGATATATTCCAAACAGGACATGTTTTCCTTCATTATTCCAATGGAACGTGCTTTGGAATCAACATGTGTCAAGAATAATTTTTAAAATGTATATATAAAATTTATTATAGTAAAGGAATCATGAAAATAAAATTTTCATAATTAAGAAAATGTCATATTGAATTTAAAAATATATTTCAGTTAAATAAAACCCCTAGAATGGAATCACTATAATGACTAACTGGGATGTCTACAGAAAAATGTGGTGTAGTGGTAAATGTTAAAAAAACCTTTTTTGTACATTTTTAAAGAGGGAAAAAATGAACCAAATTGAAAAAATTAATAAATGGTAGATTTTAAACCATTGATAAAAGATAAACTATCTATGAAAATTTCCATAAATTTTATTTTATTATGTTAGAGAACATTATTGAAATAAAATACGGATCATGAGCATGGAACAAAAAAATTCTTGACATAAAATAATAAATAGTGTCACTTTTTCAAAAAAACATAACCTTTGTATTTTTAAGTACAGTAAATGTGGAAAATATAAATAATACTTGAAGAAAATTACAAATTACTAGTGAGAAATAAAATATATTGTGTTTAAGATGTATCAAATATATAATTTAGAAAATATAAATTTATACATAAACAACCTCCAATAAAAATGAAATTATAAAATAAACACTTACCATCAAATCCTGCCTGGTCAGAAAAGTTCCAAACTCTTCTTAAAAATGTATCTATTATCAATCAATATCGGATTTATATTTATATATATTTTTTAGTATTTAATTTATTCATTACTTATTTTAATAGATTTACATAAAATTCTTTGTTTAAATTAATTATATGTGTGTTAAATATTCTATTTCACAAGAATGTTTTAATTTGGTGGTTCTAGTCCTTACACCTTGGTCATGGTTTAATTTCCTCAAAAAAATTAATCATGGAATATGTATCATATTTATATATTAAATACAAATTTATAAATATCCATATAAGGATGTTATGAAAACATTAATGAGTCTTTCAAGGAGGTGGTTGTTCACAAGAATGCATGAGTGGTGTTTTCATTTTTCAGTTGATAGAAAGAAATAAATATAGATAATTATTTATATTTTGAAAAAATTAATTATTTTATAAAAATAATATTTATTCATTACATATAAATATATAAACATCAATTTGATATGGTGATTAAAATTAAATACATCACTTCATGGACGTGGTAGTCCACACATACACATGAGTGATATCTCCATTTTCCAATGAATGAGAATCTTTGAAGAATAATAATTTTTTCATAAATATCATATATATTCATTAAATATAACTATATAAAAATCCATGTGATGCAGTTATGTCAAATGAAGTGTGTCACTTCATGGAGGCGGTAGTATGAATGTATACATGAGTGATGTTTTTTATTTTTCATCGGGTAAAAAGGAGGTAGATAATGGTTATACCACCAGCATAGAAAATTTAATTATATTAAATATAATGATATAATTATATTATTATCGTTATAATAGATCTTAAAGAGGTGGAATAGTGAATTAATATTAAAGATCTCAATTAAGACTTTTACCTCTTCCTTCTATATCCTCCTTCGGCTTACACATTAGTCCTTTTTAGCTTGATATGTTGGTGATAGCATGAAATCTAATACATGGGTTGGAGATTTTGTAAGTTATTTTGGTAGATATTTGTTGATATATGCTACTCCATGTGTGTGGAGATTTAAGGGGATGAGGGAATCCTTTTATAAGTGAGGGTGTTGACACTCTTCTAAATTCATATAAGATTCAGATAAAATAAATCCATTTTCATAAGAAAGTGGAACTAAATAAGAAATATTTCTAAACAAATATGAGATAGATCCGAAATACCCTTGTCAAATAAAATTTAGGAAATTTTTTGTGATATTTTATACCTTATTTCTTAGGTTAACACACTCATTAAACCTTTTAACCCTTATCGTGGTGACATACTTTTATCAGGATAACTATTCCTTATTATTAAAAATGAAATGGGTATTATTAAAAAAAATTGATATTTAAATTTAAAATATAGAATTAGTTTTATAATATTTTATTTATAGAGGTGATAAGAATTAATTTTAATATAATAATACAAAACACAAATAAATGTTTTTTATAAATGTGTCTTTATAAGCCTAAAAATGAATCTACACCAAAATAATATATAGAATTTATTTAAATGAAATTTACTGATTTATTAATAAAAAAATATAGTTTTTTGAATATAAAACAAATCCAAAACTGAATGTTACCTTGTAAATACATAATTAAATAAAATGAACAAGAATAGTTATTTTTTTAGAATAAAAATACTTCAGTTCTTAAATGTCAAACATGGGTTTATAAATTCAAAATAATATATTTCTAAAAGTTATTATATTTGAAATAACATTATTTCTCAATATTCACCTAAAAATAAACAATTTTATAAAAATCCCATAAATTTACCTTATGTTATTTTTTCCATTTTAGAATCAAAACAGATTTAATTTCGTCAAATTAAAGTTATAAAATATATAAATATTTCTTTCAATGAAAATATTAAATAGAAAGAATTCCAAATTTTATAGAAAAATTATCTTTTAAAAGATTATGCCTTATTAATATTATTTCATATCAATTTATAATTAATTATGTGTTAATTTATTAGTTAACACATTGAATTGTTTTAAAAGACATATATTCATTAAAATATACAACACTTCAAAAAAATATTTAAAAAATAAAATTCTTAACATTTAGTGATTTTAATCATATGACATTAATTATTTAATTTTTAATCATTAAATATCATTTATCAATATATATATATATAATTTAAGTATCAAAATTGATTATTATATTTCTATTTATTAATAGTTTATTCTTCTTGTAATTGTTGTTTTTTAAGACACTTTTTGGTTTTGTGTTACATGTGACGAAATCTATTCAACATAGTATTTATTTAAAGGTGAATACATACTAAAATCGTGGGGTGTTATACTCTTCCCAAATAAATAAAATTAATCCTTATAATTTTTTTACCACAATTAATATATCATGACAAATGCAAAATCTATAATGTCAATTTTATATTGATATTTAATTCCTACGTTACTAAATGAAATCATAGTATTTGTTAATTAAATATTTCTAAAACCATGTACATACCATTATAAGACCCATACTTGTGAACACGTATCCATGGGAATACCCTAATAGTTTAGAGTTATTTCCCATATAAGACATTTCCAATTTATCATCTTCTTGTTAGAGATTGAGGAATTTTTCTTCATCGAGGTACAGAATATTTAAAAATATAATTACTGGATTTATTTCCATTTTATAAGATTAATTTCATCCTTTTATTATTTGTAGATAAGTTTTCTATCTTTTCATCATATCATATATTAAATAATGAATACAAATGATATATTTTTCATGACCAAATCATGAAAATGATCCTTAAATGGATCATAAGATCGATAAAATAATGAAAATATATTCCTTCCATCTTTATAAACTTACAAAAAAAATGGTGAGTTTGAGTAAAAAAACATCCCAGAGAAATCTATCCTTCAAATATTTTTTTATAAAAAATATCACTAATTCAATATAATTTATTTTATACTTTATCTATCAATTCATTAATCCTTAAAATTAATTAACCCCCAAAATTAGGATTATTTCAAAGTCAATAATAGGTATAACATCCATATTTACAACTAGGTAATAGTTATTAATCCTTAGAGAGACTTCCTTTTATATTCTCATTTTATTGAGATTCCCATTTGGTGTCTTAATTGGAGACTCATTCATGAGAGTGACAAGGGAGGATTCAATATAAATTCAAAATATAAAAGGTTATGTATTTATAAAATCAAATAAAGTATGAGTTTATGAACAAAATAAGATATATAATTACATAAGGGACTTAAACATTAATTGTAGTAATTACATAAATATTCCCTTTATCTCTTAACCTCATCTAAGTTTAATTACATTAAGGATTAGGGAATTGTATCGAATAGATCACTATCTTCATATAGTTGAAACTATGAATATTTACAGCTTCATTATTTTCCAAAAATTCATGAGATAGATTGTCATTTTCATTGTAATTGGAATAGACTCCCATTCCCTTTAGGAAAATAATAATTTTTTCTATTCCATATTTATAACATATTTTATGTTTCTTCCTTCCCTTATTCTCTTTTATCTCATTTCTTTTTTCATTGTGTTTAACCATCCTATTATTCTCTCAATTTCAACAGAAAATGTATATATTGGAGAGTTATTTTTCTATATTTATGGAACTTTATACCATTTCATCATATAATAGAACCATTTTAGAGACCATTAACCTTTAGAGTCTTCTCTTAATCCCATTATATAATTAATTGATCTTAATTTTTGGATTACAAAAAAATTCAGTAGCATTCCTTGTTAATGTTATGAATTTAACTCTTATTCATCAACACATTCATCTTACTTGTGTATTTAATTAAGTAATTTCCCTACATATCATCTTATTTCTATTGAGGAAAACATTTCTCAAAAAATATCACCATAAATGTCTTACATTCCATATTTTCTTTCTCCTCTTAATCCATTGTATTTTTGAACAAATGACCTATATTGATTAGAATCGTTATGTAAACAATGAATTATTAGAATATACTTATCTCTTTCCATATTTCAAAAATCTAGAAATATCATTTCTTATTACTTGAACCAAGGTTTAATTATCAATATATCGATAGCTTAATTAAAGGATAGAGGTTTCTCCCACATATAGCGGTCCAACATCATTTTAACATGCTATGAATAAAAAAGCTCTTCCATATGGGAATAACATGAGTCAACATCTGTTCGAGGAATGTTCAGGACCAAGAATACCATGTCCTAAAATTATTATTGAAAATTTAAATGAAAAAATCAGACAAAAAATATGTGATACAAAATTTAATAACAAATTATATAAATGTAAAAAAACCATCCATGAAAACCATGGTCAAGAGACCCAAAATATAGGCACATAGACACAAATTTGGTCAACTCCAAAACAAGATTTATTTAATTACATAGGAGGTAAATAACTTCATTTACAATTAGGTTTGATACTTTTTTCATTACTTTCAATAGGTTCTATCTCAAAATAATTACATTCAATTAAGTAAGTTAAATCATTAGTAATATTTAGACATAACATAAAAATACCTATAATGTTATTGAACATTCTGGGGTTTATCATAATTCTCATTCTATCTATGTTACTCTGAAATCCAATTCAAATGGTTCCTAATAAACATTATTTTATTCAAATTGTAACAACCCTGACTCTAGTAACTGAGGGTCAGTGTTTACTTTATTACATTGGGAAAAGAAACAAGAGATCACATCCTAATGGGTAAAAAAAATATAACAATGTAACGACCCGAGAAGCCATGTTTTGATTTTTGACAAGTTTTCTTTTCAATGTCACCCGTTAAGTGAACCAACAATCAACTTATAAGGTAAAAATAATAATAAAATAGAAAAATGCATCAAATGAATGAAAACTTATTTTATTCAAATAAGTAACATCTCATCTACAACCTCCACTGACCGAACAAGAAGATTAATTAACTAAAAATCCCAACTAAGAACCTGATTACAATAATGGGAAGACCGCTTAAAACCACCAAGATCCCACGAATGCGGTAGGGGTTTTTGGAATCCATTAGAATGAACATGAGCATGGCCAAATCCACTACAACCGTGTTGAGCACCAGGGGAACCATACAAACCATCTCTCCTTTTCTCCTTCAGTCACCTAGAGTGAGGGACACCCCGAGACCAAACCCTTTATAAGCACACCAATTCAACCGTTGAACCCAAACGACTATAAATATGACTGTTGTTTTCTCCTATCCTCTATGTTTTGTTTTTGACCATTTGAAATAAGATGTCTTACTTATGGAAGGTTCAGAATGTTAATTATTTAATTTGATTTAATGTTTAAAAATGACATCAATGATAATTTAATCAATATATTTCTTGTTTTCCCAAAAATGCGAAATATGTTTTATGAAAATTAATATTATTATTCACTACACTTATTTTCTTAATTTGAGCAATCAAAATTTTATGTTGTAATTATATTAAAGCTGATGGGTTTTTATTTTGTCTAAATATTTGCTAACCCTTGAGTTATATATATATATATATTGCATAAAATTAAATGATTCTTTTTCTCTAAATTAAAGGGCTAATGTTAATGCAAATGTTTATAACTTGGATAAACAGTTTTGGAAACTACGTCAAACTATGATTTCTTTTACTTATTTCTTTCATGGTGATGATACTTATATCAATGCACTCTTATGTGTGATTTATTATAGTTTAATTAATATTAATCTTTAATTAAGAAAAATTAAGCTAAATAGCTAATAAAGGAAATTGAAACATATATATATATGAAATGTTTTGATTAACCAATGTTTTTAATCATTGATCCTCATAATGTAATATTAATTAATTAGTAATTATGGTTTAAAATAATAATAATGATAACATAATAAGGTTAATAAAAATTATTGATGTTTTAAAAATAAAATGTACATATATATATAATAATATGTTTTGATTAAATCAATATATTTTTATTGACCAATGACTATTATTAAAATAGTAAAAGTTAGTTTAATAATTGAATGTAATAATTTTATAATAAATTAATGATAATATTAATAAAACAATTTTGTTTTTTTTAAAAGACATTGAACCATGTTTTTAAACGCCACTTCAACCAGGGGTCGTCCGATCTGTTCTTCCCGATCGCGGTCGTCTGTTTTTTTAAGTTGCGCTGCATCTAATCTGTTCGATGGAATTCAGTGTAATCCTGGCCGTCTATTCCATTCCACTTCTCTCACACTGCGGATTCTTCTTCTTCCTCGCGTCATCGAACCAGTAGGGTAGGGCGGCATCACTTTCTTCTCAAAGGCCGGCCAGTAGACCCTGCCTTGCCCCTCCTTTCCATGGGTTAGGCACCGAATCGCCTCGGATACCCATGCCAACGACTCCCCGAAGTTCCTCTTCTTCTTCTTCTTCTGTTTTTTTAAACCTTGGTTGCACCGAAGGCCGGAGGTCGTGCACCCGAAGCATTGGGATCTTCAACCACCGGTCCTCGTCGCTGAATCGTTTCTCCTCCCCCTCTCTGAGCTAATGTAAAGGAGAAGTTTTGTTGTGGTTCCTGTTTGAGTTTCGGTTTTTATATATATACATATATATGTGTTATGTATATATGTATACATCCTGTGTTTATACAACCGGATTCAGTTGCCTTGTTTGTATCTTCCTCTCCTCCTCTCTGAACAAGGTAAGGGGCATGTTTTATTTTTGTTTAGTTTTGTTTGAGTTTAGGCATATATAAATATATATACATGTTATATGTGTATACATTTTCGGTATATATGAATCAGGTGCAAACCCAGATCTTTTGGAACTCCCTCTCAGCCTGTAGAACCGAATAGGAGTAAGGTGGAATCCTCTCCTTCGTTTCTTACCGTTTCTATAATCTTTTCAATGTTATATAATCATGTTGTATAGTTGTGTATAAGAATATACAAGACCATATAAACCTGTTTATACCCGTTTTACCTATTCCTAGGACCGAACCAGAGAAGGGGAGGTCTTCTTGTTTTAATTTGTCACCCACTCCCATGAATATACCCGAATATATATAAGTGTATATACCTCATGCGTATGTGTGTATATATATATTTGTATTCATACATATATATAGGATGATACATGCATATGTACACCCTTATTCCACATGTTTATAACCCTAAATTTCTTTTCACCTATGAAAAATGGAGTTATCGAATGATTGCATGAACATGTAAATCATACAATTATATGGAGCATATATATGTATATGAACATGTAGTCATATAGGTGCACATGTGCATCAATGTGCATAAGGGATGAATTGGGCTCTTTTGTTTTGTATAATATAACATGATAATTTATTTACTCAAAAGCATGTTATCTCAAGAAAACTATCCAAAAAACAATTATATACATTTTTTATATGTATGATGAAGTTTAAAGGTTTGTTCGTTATCAAAATAGTTCTTTCATTTGAAAATTTTTACTTATCATCATTCTTGATAAATCAGGATTTTGGTTTTTTGAGAAAATGGAAAGAATTCCTTAAATTTTTATATACATGCATTCATGTATTTGTACACATCGACCATTTTTCATGAAAGATTGATTTTGTGCCAATAAGGTTCTTATGAAAGTTAAGTTCATTTATTTTATATATAAAGGAACCCCACTCGGTTTGCCAAACATTATTTTTGTTTAATGTATAACTTGGGAAATGCTTTTGAGTATGGCTTATTGTGGTAAACCCATGCATATGTACTGGTATATATATCATCATGTTGTCTTCAATTACAAGTTTTTTTATGGTGTTTACAAACTTTATTAAGAAAAGGGGTCATGTTATTTAAGGTTCTAATAAAAGAGTTTTTACACAATTATATACATGATATTCCCAAGATGGACCTGATTACACACATTGTATCCCCAACTGCATGTATTAAACACCCATAATATTTGTTTATCAGTATATGTGTAAGTTATGAATGACCTTGTTTTAACTGGGTATTATGATGTTATGGAATGTTAAGTGATTATGTTCTTTTCCTTAAAACCCATGTTTCAATTGTTAAGACAATTTCTTATTTGAACGAATTTAGCATGCATGTCTCAATTAATTTCTGATTGAACTGTCTTCAAGTTATAAATATATAAGTGAAAAGGGGGTTGATTAAGATTACATGAAACCCTATTAATGAATGAAAATGTCAAGATATGTGAGGGATGTATAGGACTTACATGTGACGGGTGTGCCCGTAATTAAATAGCGCAATAAGAATGATGTGACGGGTGTGCCCGGAATTATACAGCGCTCCAATGCATTGGGTAAAGCAAGAGTCTCATGAGACGTTATGTGCGACGGTCTTGGCAGTTAGCCTTGGATCGTGCTACCGTGGAAACGGGATTGGAAGTGAGCCTTGACCCGTTAAGTATGTTATATGGTCTTGATGAAAGGTCTTCACAAAGTCCAGTATTATACATTCCCTTTTCATGTGATGATAATTGGTCAACCAGGGGTTAGTTCAACTAACAGGATAACCCCAAGTTGAAAACTCCCATGACTATGAAAATGTAATTTATGTGTCAAGAACTGTTTCTCATGTGGTAAACTGTTAGAATAGCTGTATATTCTCCTGAACCGTGTTATGAATGTTTTCCCTGTTTAGTCATAGAATTATTTTTTGAATTTAAGTAACCTTGTTTGATTATTATGCATTGTTTATTCTTCTTATGTTGCACTCTCTGATCATGTTTAATTTGAAGCTTATTTCAAGTACGTGCTTCTCTGTACAAGTGGTTTTCAAAAACGTTGGATTTTATGAAAAGAAAATGTCCCATTTTTAGAAAAGTGTTTTATTCTCTTCAAAAGGAATTCATTAAGAAAGAGTTTTCTTAAAACGTTTTTAAAACCCCTTACTGGGCATATTTGCTCACCCTACATTTTTGTTTAATATTTTTCAGGCATGGTTGGTACTAATGAATTTTATCAGTAGCAGCTGGTTTCCCAGAATCCTGAGCCTCGTGATCTTCTGTTGTAATGGGACATCATATCTTATTTGTAAATGATGTAATGAGATGTTAAGTATATCATGTCTCATAGGAACCCTGGGATTGGGGGTTGCTACAGTTGGTATCAGAGGATGGGTTCAGGCAACTCTGGAAAACCAGGTGATATAAATGTATTTCTATGACTGACTAAATAAAAATGTTATAACTTTCAGATGGATGATGAAAATGTACCTACCGACCTACTGTCACTTCCCACTGAGGCTCTAGAGAACATTTTATCTCTAGCGAGCCATGAGAACTTTCTGAATTATGCCCAAATTCACATGACGTGTAAGCACATGTATGACGTGTCAAACTCACCTAGGGTGCTTAGTCATCACCGGGGATTGGGGATGGATTATCTCCTAATGATGATGACTCAATTTCCCTCTTATGCACATCAGGAAAATTATCACGAGGGACTCTTCCGAGTGTTGACAACTGGCAAGGAATTTGGCATGATGCTTGATAACCCCTTTCATGAAGCTGTTGTAGCCGGAGATCTCCGAGCGGCTTACCTATGCCAGATTTTGCACTATGGCTTCTAGGGCCAGTTAATGGACTTTGGAGTGTTGGATGATGAGTCCACCCATTTGTCTCTTAGGAAAGAGGTGTATACCGATTTTTCTCAACTTCATACCCCTCACAGTAAACTCAGGAGGTGTCATAGATGTTCCCATGAGTTTAGTCCTATCTGTTTAGCCTGCGTGTGGTTTAAAGAGTTAGGAATTTTTTACACTCTTTGTGGTGTACGTCTTGTAAACTCAGGATTTTCCATGTAAACTTTTGCATAAATGGAAGTTTCATGTTTCCTTTCATGTCTCTACCTTATTAATGTTGTTAAGAGTTTCCTTTTGATGTTTGTTTTCAGATGGCTGGTCAAACGAACTTCTCATCACTATCCGATGAGTTAGTAGAAGTCATCTTGATCAGGGCATGCACGGTGGATTATCCATCCTTTCTCCACCTCCGAGGGTCCTGCCAGCGTTTGCTCGATCTAGCAAACGGTCTCACGATTCTTCGGTTATGTTAAGAGGATCATCGTGTTTTTCACCTCATCGCCACTGCTCAACTCCCCTGCTACAGGCGAAGGGGAAGACACTTTGAAGGTCTCTTCTAGTGTTTTACTCTGGAACAGAACTTCTCTGCCAGTGTGTGCTTCCTCGTAGCCGCCCAGGATGGAAAGCTTAGTGCGGCCTACATGTTCCAAGTCTTTAATATCAGTCTCCTCAACCGCATCATCCCTCTCTACTACCTCGAGCATGATGTGGTCCGATGAGTTATCAAGGAGTTTATCTACTCGGATGTTTCCAAGCATTGCACCGCACGCGCCTCCCTTTGGAAACTCGTGTGTAGTACGCACGAACTGGAGTTCAAGACGTACTGTTCAAAGTGCATCTAGGCTAGGGAAACGAAAGAGCTGTGTGCCAACTTTGGTATCCCGTTAACCGAGCTAGATCCACTGTTTTGGTAGTGTTCTACGTATGGGGTTTTAGTTTTTCTTTTTTTATGATAGAATTGCGAGGGCGCAATTCTTTGAAGGGGGAAGTGATGTAACGACCCGAGAAACCATGTTTTGATTTTTTACAAGTTTTCTTTTCAATGTCACCCGTTAAGTGAACTAACAATCAACTTATAAGGTAAAAATAATAATAAAATAGAAAAATGCATTAAATGAATGAAAACTCCTTTTACTCAAATAAGTAACATCTCGGCTACAACCTTCACTGACTGAACAAGATGATAAATTTACCAAAATACCAACTAAGAACCCAATTACAATAATTGGGAGACCGCTTAAAACCACCAAGAGCCCAAGAATGCGGTATGGGTTTCTGGCATCCATCAGAATGAACATGAGGATGGCCGAAGCCACTACAACCATGCTGAGCACCAGGGAAATCATACAAAACCATCTCTTCTTTTCTCCTTCAGTCACCTGGAGTGAGGGACACCCCGAGACCAGACCCTTTATAAGCACACCAATCCGACTGTTGAACCCAAACGTCTATAAATATGAATGTTGGTTTCTCCTATCCTCTATGTTCTGTTTTTGACCTTTGGAAATAAGATGGCTTACCCCTGGAAGGTTCAGAATGTTAGTTATGTAATTTTGTTTAATGTTTAAAAATGACATCAATGATAATTTAATCAATTTATTTCTTGTTTTCCCAAAAATGTGAATTATGTTTTATGAAAATTAATATTATTATTCACTACACTTATTTTCTTAATTTGAGCAATTAAAATTTTATGTTGTAATTATATTAAAGCTGATGGGTTTTTATTTTGTCTAAATATGTGCTAACCCTTGAGATATATATATATATATATATATATATATATATTGCATCAAATTAAATGATTCATTTTCTCTAAATTAAAGGGATAATGTTAGTGAAAATGTTTATAACTTGGATAAACAGTTTTGGAAACTACTTCAAAAAATGATTTCTTTTACTTATGTGTTTCGTTGTGATGATACTTATATCAATGCACTCTTATGTGTGATTGAATGTAGATTAATTAATATTAATCTTTAATTAAAAAAAATTAAGGTAAATAGCTAATAAAGGAAATTAAAACATATATATATATATGAAATTTTTTGATTAACCAATGTTTTTAATCATTTATCCTCATAATGTAATATTATGTAATTAGTAATTATTGTTTAAAATAATAATAATGATAACATAATAAGGTTAATAAAAATTATTTATGTTTTAAAAATAAAATGTATATATATATATAATAATATATATTGATTAAATCAATATATTTTTATTGACCAATAACTTTTATTAAAATAGTAAAAGTTATTTTAATAATTGAATGTAATAATGTTATAATAAATTAATGATAATATTAATAAATCAATTTTGTTTTTTTAAACCCATTGAACCGCGTTTTTAAATGCCGCTTCAACTGGGGGTCATCCGATCTGTTCTTCCCGATCGCGGCCATTAGTTTTTTTTTGTGTCACGCTGCATCTAAGCTATTTGATGGACTTCGGTGTAATCCTGGCCGTCCATTCTGTTCCACATCTCTCACACTGCAGCTTCTTCTTCTTCCTCGCGTCGTCGAACCTGTAGGGTAGGGCGGCATCACTTTCTTCTCATAGGCCGGCCAGTAGACCCTGCCTTGCCCCTCCTTTCCATGGGTTAGGCACCGACTCGCCTCGGATACCCAGGCCGACGACTCTCTGAAGTTCCTCTTCTTCTTCTTCTATTTTTTTTTAAAACCATGGTTGCAACGAAGGCCGGAGGTCGCACACCTGAAGCTTTGGGATCTTTAACCACCGGTCCTCATCGCTGCATCATTTCTCCTCCCCCTCTCCGAGCTAAGGTAAGGGAGATGTTTTGTTGTGGTTACTGTTTGAGTTTCCGTTATTATATATATACATATATATGTGTTTTCTATATATGTATACATCCTGTGTTTATACAACCAGATTCACTTGCCCCGTTTGTATCTTCCTCTCCTCCTATTCGAACAAGGTTAGGGCATGTTTTATTTTTTCTAGATTTGTTTGAGTTTCGGTGTATATAAATATATATACATGTTATATGTGTATACATTTTCGGTATGTATGAATCTGGTGCAAACCCAGATCTTTTGGAACTCCCTCTCAGCCTGGAGAACCGAATAGGAGTAAGGGGGAATCCTCTCCTTCATTTCTTACCGTTTCTATAAGCATTGCAAAGTTATATAATCATGTTGTATAGTTGTGTATAAGAATATACAGGACCATATAAACCTGTTTATACCCGTTTTACCTATTCCTAGGACCGAACCAGAGAAGTGGAGGTCTTTTTGTTTTAATTTGTCACCCACTCCAGTGAATATACACGAATATATATATGTATATATACCTCATGCGTATGTGTGTACATATATATATTTTTATTCGTACATATAGTTTTGTTCACTCTTATACATTATATTGGACCAAATAAAATTAATTTTTGGAATCGGGACATCAAAATTTACATTGTGTAAATTTTTGGTATTTTTCCGATACAGTTCATTTTTTAATGAATAGTGAAAAATGTTGTATTTTAATTCAAAACCTTTTTTTAATCTAATTTATTTATATGATTAGATTATCTTTTTAATTGGTTTTAAAGTCTAATTATAATATATTTTTACCATTTAATCCAATAGTGGTCATTGGAATTAATTTCACTTTGAAATTGGACTTAAACTAGAGTCAATCTTTTGATATATATTGTTTCATAAAAACACGATATTAGTTCTGAAAATGGGAATTAATTATTAAATTAATTAATGAAACTTATATGTTTTGAATTTTGTAAAATATACATCATTTTCTGAATTTGGAATTTCAAATATAGCTTAGGGTGAACTTTTGGTATTTTTCTAAAAAACTTCAATTTTTGATGAATAGTGAAACCACCATGTGGTAATTAAAAAAACTGATTTTTCGTTTAAATGAAAATTTACCACTTCTCTGGTTTGAATTTCAAAGATCCGATATACATGGTTGTCATTAGGATATAAAATGTGGTTCAATGGGATTATAATAATATTTTGGTGAAAAGTAACTTTTAAGTTTTATTAATCGGGATTAAAGGTAATTAGTGTAATTTAAGGTAACGATAATATTATAATAAAATGAAATGACCTTGAAACATGTCCTACCCTTATTTTATGAGTCATGGCCGACCAAGACAATCCATGGGTCAACTTGGGGACCCCATGGAGCCACATTGGTAGGAAAATGACATTAATAACTTTTTATTTAAAGTTAAAGTAAAGATGTCACAAACATGTATTGTTTTACTAAAATAATTTTTACATGGGGTAATACAAATAATATTTTTTACTATAAACATTCATTAGAAATATAAATATTTTACCTACATCATAGTATTTTTTTATAATTTTTAGACATTAGATAAATTAATTAATTTATGACACCATGATGATGCAGTGATTACCTCATTGATGAACGATTTAAATAAAATGAAAAGATAATGTAAAATATAAGACATACACTTGGAAAAAACCTATTGTATGAGTATATTTCAAACCCTTATCACCTTATCCTATATAGATATCAATGTGTGACCTTTAAAATCCGACACTCATTTTATAATAAAGTAACTTTTCAATACATTCCAAGAGTGCCCTCCTCCCTCTTATAAAAGGCCCCCACCTCTACCTCCTTACCCACACCTATCAAGCCTTTGTCTCAGCCAACCCCTGCCCATTTCATCTCTCCACATCCCTATATTCATCATTGAAGCATCACCTTAGGCATGAAGATCTTCAAGAAACCCTTTTGGTTAAAACCAAAGAGAGTTACCCGATTTAAAGGTAATGTCATCTCTTATGTTCTTTTGTTTTATTTTTATCTCCAACCCCCTAAAATCTTTTTATTAGTTTCTTTTGTAACAACCCCAGTATATTCAATATACTAGGATATTGTTATGAGATTTATTCGAGCTACACTTACACACACCTCCGTCCAATGGTTAAAGAACATATTGTTTCCGTGGATGGAAAATTATTGCCTCACGAAACGATGATTGTTCTATCTTCTCCTACCACCTCTCATGGTGGCCATTATGATGGAAGTATATTTATTTATGATATATATTATATTTATTTCCTCTCTATGCTTCTGTATTTTACATTTAAAACATACCTTTAGGCTTTTCATGTTGAGTAAATGCGATAATTTCATTTGAGGGAGTGTGGACTACTGGCCCCTCAAGTGATGTGAATAATTCATGCAATACATGGAATGTATAAAGAATGAAATTAATGAACATATGTGACCTATATAACATATATATTATTATGGAATTATAATATATATATATATCTCTCATTTAGTTTTAATCAATTAAATATGAAATAGAAATGAAAGTAGCGTTCATGCGTACGTACGACTTGCCGTCTCCATGAACAGTACATTTCATTTCTAACCTTTAACTTTTATGTGATATTATAAATGAAAGTATATACATGATATATATGAAATATATTAAATCTAAACCATGGATATAATTCTTTTTATAATGGATATTTTACCACATGAACAACTTGTAATTATAACAAGTTTATTTCTGACTCAAGTACCAATGATCGACAAAATGATCGTTATTAACATAAATAATTACATAAAGTCCATAAAGTTTTAATAAGTTATATAAAAGTAATAATGAACTTGAAAAATTTTCTTAATCAAGCAGAAATTAACTCTATATTTTTATTTAGGAATATAAAGAAACGAATAAAAGAAGTCAGACTTGAGGTAAGGGATCCTACCTCTCTCTTTCTTTTTAATTACTCTCTTTTATGTCATCTTTCTTATGTTTGGGGATGTTATTTTATATTACTAATTATGTAAATAATATTTTCATATTATGAGATACCCTATTTGTTTTCATCAATCCATTTTTTGGAAGTTTTAGGTGGCGCCGTTAGGCTTTCGAGTTTTCGTAAGGGATTTTTCATCTCACTTTTATTCCAGTGCGATTTATGCAACATTTTCCACTATTTCCTTTGAGTGGTGTATGTACTGCACATTATTCTAATATTTTTGTAATATAAATTCTTTTATTGGTATTTACATCAACTTTTTATGGTCCTTCTTTCATTGGGTGAATGTTTCGAAAGTTACCCAAATCGGTAAGGGAACCTTTCACATCATTCAAATATTCTATAACCATAATGATATTCCAAAATATGTATCTTTAAAATATTTAAATTTTATTATGATTATATCAAAAACCTTTTTCATCTCCTTTTCGAACCAGGGGAAATTAAAACATCACTTGTGTGCATGTGTGGACTACCACCTCCATGAAGCGAGGTTTTTCATTTTTCATTATTGATTATATTGGGTTAAATGAGTATATAATATATTCATGACATCGTTATCATTTAAATATAATATATTACTTACCTTATTAACCTTCCATATATGGGAAAATGGTAACACAATTCATGAAAATGTGTAGACCACTACGTCCATGAAGCGATGTAATTCATTTTTCATGTCCACCAGTAATAAATGGTTCTAAAATTATATTTAATATATATAAAAAATTATTTAATGATTAATATTCTATAATTGATGTAACCATGACCCATTTGACCATTTCCAACCTACCAAAGTGGTTTTTGGAATATGAACTAAATAACTTGAAGATGTTTGACATGAGTTGTCTAATTTAGTAACTATATAATAAATGGTAATAAATGAAATAAAATGTAAAAGGAAAATTTAATAAACTAAAAAAATTTCTAAATAAAGTCTAAAATTAATATAATTTTATTATATATGAGTTAATGTATATTTGTGGTGATCTAGACTCAAGGTAAGTAATTTTGTATTAAATAATTTTGATAGTTTTAATGTTTTTATTCACTTTTTCCTTCATATCTGTCAGACTAAAAATGTTAGAGGTATGTTATTTGTATACATAAATATATTTTTAATGTAATTTTGAACTATAAATTACTATCTTTATAATGGTTTTAAAATAATTCCATTTACTATTTTTCAACATGGTAAATTTTTTTATATTTACAAAAGTGTGAAAGGAATGTTTTTTAAAGTATATGTTATGAGAACAGTTTACTGTCATCATAAAAAATATTATTTAATAATATTACTATATATTTTATCATTTTTTTTTGAAATAATATACAATTTTTTATTCTCCTGAGAATCTTTTTTAGTGATTTTCAAAGAAAATGACTTTTATATTTATTTTTATATAAATCCTATAAGTGATTCTATATATGTGTTAGAATAAATAATTTGTGATATTTTATTATGTAAATGAAATATATTTTGTGTTTTATATATGTTATATTACTTTTAAATGATTCATAATGATGGTTTATCTTGATATATCTCTAAAATTTATTGGGTAATAATTTTTTTCTCTCGGTAATATATGTTTGAATTAACGGAATTGGTTATTCCATTTATAAGAGTATATAAAAGAGTGATTATGTAAATAATATAAATATGATATCCCAAGGTACCTACATTAATATTCAATTATTTTAAATTATTTTTCATTGTTGTTTTTTCATTTCATAAGTTAAGTTAGTGGGATTATGTTTAAAGTAATTTTTAGGCCCCTTTTAATGGTGAAAATATGTATTTCTAGAAAATGTTTTTAAGATTACCCTTGTTTTACAAGAAAACCTCTCATTATGATTTTACACTTAACATTTATTATGATATTTTTTAATAAAATATTTTCTAAATTAATCTTATTTAATGAGTACCAAAATGAGTATTTTATCTCAAATTTAATTTGTAAAAAAGGAAACAATTTCTTATCATATTTCTTGATTTTTGAAATATAATGATGAAATTTTTTATCTTATCATCCCTTAATAGTATTTTTGTGATCTTATAAGGATTTCCAATGTTTTTTATAGGTTCTAAGGATGATATGGAATTGAATAAAGGTATATATTTCTACATTGTGGATTCATCTTATAATAATTGAATATGATTTCAATGAAACATGAGTTTGATTTCAAGAATTGATGTTTTGTATAAAAAATGGATATTGAGTGGAAATTTCCAATTTTATTAAATGGGTTTTATATATAATATTTTTTACTAATTCTATAAAACTATAAATCAAAAATATCCTAAAAATATAATAAGGTACAACCCTTGTGATTAAACTCATAAATTATAGATTGATTAAGTTATATGTTATAATAGTTTGTATTAGAGGGAATATTTAGATAACTTTAGAGGATATGATGATTTAGACGAGGATATTATAAGTTCTTTTGATAACATAATGTCTTAATAATTATAATTTTATTATAATTTTAATGTCATAGATAACCATTATCTGTTTTTTGTAATGGGATACACTTATTGAGTTTGAATAAATGAATTAGGTATATTTAACCCTTATGTTTATCTAGTTCAGTGTTGACAATGTTATTTGGAGAAAAATAATTTATATTTTGTGCGTATAAGATGAATGGTTTTGATAACCATTATAGTTAATATTATCCTTTATGTTGATGTAATTTTGGTTAATTGGGATAAAAGGGTTGTTATATTTCTTGGACATATGTTTTATCTTATATATAATCGTAGTTTTGAAAAGAAAATTGATTAATAAGTGAATATAGTTATTTTGAAGAATTTATCTATTTTTGGAATATTATATTATTAATGAAAAATGTAAATATTAATTTTATATAGAAATAAGGTTGAATTAACTTTTGGGAGAATATATTATTTTATTATGGATTTATGGTGATTCGGGTTATTTATCGAAAATATTAGTATATTTTTTAGAATATATGATTAGATCATAAATATTTTTTTGGATGAGACTTTATGGTTGATTAATGTTGTTTAATGATAAATTTTATGTTTATATTTGAAGATTATGTGATCAAATAATTCAGATGTTTGGTTTTCAAATTTGGGTAAGTGTATTTTGAAGAGCTTTAAATAAAGTTATTTATGTAATGTTTAAATCCTAAAATTGGGTGTAATTATTGAGGATTTGAATATTATTGTGATATTTATTTAAATCACGGTTTATTAATATTAAATATTATCATATGTTTTGATAAACATTTTTTGTTTTGGTTAATGTATATAAGCATGAGAAATAAATTTGCATCCTTTTGTGGATCTTTTGATCCATTAAAAATTCATTTTTGTTCGTTGATCATGAAAAATTCATCTTGAAAATTCATTTCTTAGAGTGATATTTGAGATAGAAGTTGAAAATCCTCAAAGAACAACCAATGTAATAAATTATGCTAATGGAATGGAAAGGCATTAAGTGATTAAATTTTCTCATTACCTATCTTGAACATTAAAAAAATTTCTAAAAACAATCAATATGATTATGGATCTATCATGTTTAATTAATCAATTATTAGGGTACCCTTTCTGAATTTATTTCACAATTATGAGGACCATAATGGTAAATAGATGGATTACTAAGTTTTTTGGAATTATAAGTTTTCTACTATTAATACAGACATTAAGGATATTTTAAAAATAAAATGTTATCAATGTGGACTAAAAGATAATTATTTCCTCTTTTATATATAGATATATATATATATTATTCCCCTCCTTAGAAACGATATAGAAAATTTTTTCAACCATCTATACAAAAAAAATTAAAATTATGAGTATTAAATCTATTTAAGGTGGTAGAATTTGAATCCCCAATATTTGAGAATTTATTTTATTAAAACAATATTACATTAAATATAATTTGACATATGTGACACTAAGCATAAACGAATGACAATATATTATAGAAATATTATTATAACATATAATTATCATAACCTAGACATCGGTTTGGAGAGTATGAATATGAATAACTATATTAAGAAAATATATTCCAAAAGTTTTTCCTTAATAAAGTGAATAATAAATTATACATTTCATTTTTAATGGTTACGAATGAAGATAAAATATTTTTAAGGTAAATGAAATATTTTATCATAAAACTATTTTTATGTGCACAATGTATTTTTATCCTAATGGATTGAATTAATCACTATTGATAATTTATTCCAAGAAAAAATAAAATTATAAATACAATTTTATGAATCTACATTCATTTAATTATGGTTATTAGGTATGGAATAAGAATAAATTTATTTTATGATGTAAAAATTCAATTTCTTCAAAAATGGATTTTTTTTATATTTTTTTTCATAGATATTGTGATTAATTTATAATTACATTAGAAATTTTGTTTGATAAAATTAAAATTATTTTATAAATATTCACTAAAAAATAACTTAAGATAAATTTTTTTATTTTTCTGAAAATGCTGATTTTTTGGTGAATAGTGAAAATACTTATTTTTAAAAAATTATTTTTTATTTACATCTAATTAAATATATATAAATATTTATTTTGGTTATTAATATAATTTAAATTCATAAAATCAAATTAATTTTTTTATAAATAATACAATTAATTCCATGTGAATCAACAATATACATGATTTGGTTATAAAATCATTTTTATGCTTAAATAGGTATTTTTCCAAAAAAAAAAATCATTGTATTTCATGAAATTATTTTAAAATTAATTTTTTCACTTCAAAAAACAAAATATTGAAATTTTTTTTTTATTGGAACTATCAGGATCAAATCAGGAAATAATTTTACTTTTATTTTTTGTCTTAATGAAAAGTAACCATACTAAGAGTTTATCGAAATGGTAACAGAAAAAATTTGTTAAAATAGGTAATGGTCGTTAAATCAATCAAAAATTTTCATTTTCTCTATGGTTTTTTGTAATTAGACCATAACCGTAAAACCTTTTAAATTATGTAATTATGTTCCATTTTCCATTTATTACAACCATTATATTATTTTTATTTTAATGTAAATACTAAATTCCACTCTCTCACTTACTATGTATTCATGATAATGATATAGATTAAAATGATATATTGATGAATATAGATTAAAAAATTAATAATATTAAAATATATTTATGATTTAAATTTATTTATAATATTTATTGATTGTATAATTATTGTGAATGCTTACCCAATGTCGACGTTGTTCTTGTGTAAGGAGTAGAAGAAAAAATTTAAAAAAATGAAATATAATATGTTTTGGAAAAAATTATTTTAAAACATGAATTAATTGGATAATTATAATTCAAAATTGGTGGTTAAAGAGTTTAGATTCAAATTAAATTGTTTTCTTGAAATGTTTAAAGGCATCTTTTTGGTAAATTCCCAAAAAATGAGCATAAATATTATTTAATGTTTAAAAAATTATATTATTAATAAGTCATAAAAATAATATGATAACATAATTTGATGGTAATTATCTAGTATATCATTAATGTTACATGCATGTTCGAATTTTAATTTTTTAAATTACATTCATGCTGCTTAGAGATTTAATTATTTTTTTACCACGATTAAGGCTATAACAGTTAATGAGGGGGTTAAATTAGATAAAAAGTATTAAAATTGAACCTAAATATATATAAATTTTATTTTTTAATTTATTTAAATACTATAATCTATTTTATATAATATATTGCACATTAGGGAAATTTTACATTAGTTAGAAAAATATTATATATTAATATTTAATGTATTTACCTGATTGCCTCCCACTACACTTTTGAAGAGAGTTCTTTTTGTCCTCACTTATTCACACCTTTTTATCCATTTATCATGAATAATATATGGAAAAAATAGCTTTATAACCTTAATTTACATGTTCTATATGTTATGACCTCACCAAAATACCAACTTTGAAGGCTTAAGGTGTAATTCAAAGGCTGTTTTCCAAAGATAAGGTACAACTATTAACTAAGTGTTTTCTTGTTTGTTTATTCTTAAACCTATTTAATATTTTTGATAACCATGATTATGTGGTATAATAACTCTATTACATATACATAAATGTCATTTTTTTTATTTCATATCCCTTTTTTATCTCCTTTTCATTTTATGAGAAATAAAAACATAGCTCATGTGTCCATGTAGACTACCACCTCCACGAAGCGGCATGTTTCATTTTTCATTACCACCTAAAAAGAATGATAATTAAGATGGATTTAATGAATATATGATATATTTATTAAATAAGTATAAATTTTTGTAGATAATGAATTTCTTTCCTTCTCACCCTTCCATCCTTGGGAAAATATAATACATTTCATGTATATGTGTGGACTACCTACTCCTCAGAGTGATGGGATTCATTATTCGCGTACACATTTAATAGATAGTTATAAAATATTATTTAATTTATAAAAAATGATATCTATTTCATTATTAATATTCTAGAGATTATTGTGCTATGACCCCTTTAAACATGGTAAAAATACCAATTTTTTTGGAAATTCTAACATAACAACATCTAAACATCCAACATGAACATAACAGATTTAATAACTATATAAGACATGGTAATTAATGAAATAAAAGGGATTATAATAATGGAATAAACCAGAATAAGTTTCTTAATTAACTATAAAATTAATTTAATTTCATTATATAGTATTTAATGTATGTATGTAATGAATCTTACTCGAGGTAATTTATTTTTTAAACCCTATTTAAAATGTTTTAATTTTTTCTACTATTTTACCCCAATTTCTATGGTCTTCAAAATGTTCCAGGTTTCCTATTAATATGATCAAATATATGTTCAATTTTATTTTTAACCATGTTTTTATTTATTTATAAATTTATTTAAAATAATTATTTTTATTATTTTCTAAGTGGGATATTTTCGACATTTTTACAATAGTGTGAAAGAAATATTTTTTAATGTATTTGATATAAGAAGAATTTACTACCATTAAGTCTATTATTATATAAAAATATTACACTATATATTTTCATGTTTTCTCATCAAAATATCCAATTTTATATTCCAATAATAATTTTTAAAAAAATCAAAGAAAAAGGATTTTATCTTTATTTTTATATGAATCCTGAAAATGCTATTGCATCTGTGTTAAACAAAACTATTTATGATATTTAATAAAAAAAATGTAATATTTTATGTTTTTTATGTTTTTTATATAACATTTACATTTTCATGATGATGATTTAGCCTAATATATCTCTTTAAATCATTAGATAATGATTTTATTCTCTATAGAATACATGTTTCGGTTAATCAAGAAGGTTATTATATTTGTAAGAATGATTGTAAGAGTGATTGTATAAGTGATATGAAGATGATTTACCAAGGTACTGAAAAGAATATTATATTAATTAAAATGATTGTTCATGGAAACATTTTTATTTACTATGGTAAACTAATGATTTAATGTTTGAATGAAAGTTTTGTCCAAATTAAGGATGAAAAGCATGTTTTTGAAGAAAATATTTTCATGAGTGCCCATGTTTTATAAGAACCCCTCATGATTATAGTTTTATTCCATTAATATTTCTTATTAGAATTTTTATAAAAATATTTGGTTGATTAATCTTTTTCTTGAGTAATAAAATGAATATTTTCTCGCATAGTATATTATATAAAATGGGAAATTTATTATGGTATATCACGGTTTTCAAAATATGCTAACTTGTCTCTTTTTTTGTATACCTTAAAAAGATTTTTCTGCTCATCCCAAGTTGTACTATGTTTTTCATATGTCATATTTATGATTATGAAATGAATAATGTTCTATATATATGATTTTTAGATTAATATTAAAAACATTAAATATGTTTTGAATTAAATGTAAGTCTAAATTTTAGAATCATAGTTTTGTAGAATAAATAGACATTGATTGGATGTGTCAAATTTATATTTATAGTAACTTATATGTAATATGTTTTCTTAATTCTATAAAATTATAAACCTAAAATATCCTCAAAATATAATAAATTTAAACCCATTACATTGAATGAATAATTATGTTTTAATTTAATTACATTTTTTATAATTGGTATCAAAGAAAAGTTTTATATAACTTTATAGGTTAGGATGATTCAAATTAGTATGTTTTCATAATTTTAAATAACCACATGGTTTAGTAAATCTAATCTTAATCATATGTTTAATGGGATAGATAGTCCTTTTGAAGTTTTTTGTGATGTGATACATTTATAGAGATTTATTAAATGTTTGACGTATATGTAATCCTTATGTTTACCTTGTTATTTATTTAAAAGGATATTTTTTGATGAATTATAAAATATTTTTGTAGAAATAAGTTGAAAGGTATTGATAACCTTTAGGGTTAATATGAACATTAATGTTGATGTAATTATGGTTATTCAGGATAAAAGGGTTATTACATTTTGGGAACATATGTTTTATCAAATATATAACCATGGGATTGATAAGTGAATTGATAAATAAGGGATTCAAGTTATTTTCAAATAATTTATATGTTTTAGGAACATTATATTTTTAAGGAAAATGGAAATATTAATTTTATTTGAGGAATAATGGTTGAATTATATTTTGAAAGAACATGTGATTTTATTGTGGATTTATGGTGATTTGGTTTATTTATAGAAATGATTAGCATATTATTAATATTATATGATTATATCATAGACATATTTTTTAGTATTAAACATTATGGGTAATTAATGGTTTTTATAGATAAATGTTAAGTTATTCTCAGAATAATATGTAATAATGTTTTTTTGTTTTTTCAGTTATGAATTTGGTTACTCATATTTTGAAGAGTTTTTAGGTAATTAAATTATAGAATGTATAATTATTAAATTTGGGAGTTATTATTGATACATTTCATATTAGTGTAGTATTTATTCAAATGAAGATTTATTCTTCTCAGATATTATATTATCTTGTGATAATAATATTTATTTTTGGATAAGGTATAAAAAGAGGATAAATAAATTATCATCCTTTTATAGATGTGTTGATCTCTATAATGTTAATATTAGATCTTCAGGAATGATAAATTCATATTTAATATTATTATCTTAGACTGAGATAAGAGATTGAAAATGAAAATAATCATAGAAAAAATAAATGAATAAATTTATCTTTTAGAATATAAATAAATAATGTATTTATATTCTCTAATATTTTCTATCTATATGGTAAAAAAGTTCCATAACACTAGAAAAAGGATGATATATTTATCGAGTGTCATCACTCAACTATTTAGTAATGATCTAAAAAAATCATAACTAAGTACGAGTTTTATAATAGTAAATAAATTTCTTAAGAAATATTTTTGAATGAAAATTTTTTCAGTCTTATTACATACATTAAAGTTATTTTCAAAAGGAAAAGCTATGGATTTGGATTAAAACAAATTTATTTTCAATTATATATATTTTATACGAGTCCTTGGAATTGAATTTGAAAATATTTTAAAATCATTATATTAGATTAAAATTGAAATTGAGAGGATGAAATTTACTTAAGTGTAGTGAAATTTAACATCCAAAAATTTAATAATTTATTTTATTTAAAAAATATTATTTCTGATGGAATTTTGTATATGAAATAGTGACATTAAATGAGGTATGATATACTAGATAAATGATATTATTCAAATATGACCTTTATAACCTAATAAGATTTTTAGATAGTAATAAATGGAATAAATATATTATTAAAAAATTTATAGAAATTTTCACCATAATGAAATTAATATTCAATCATAATTTCATTATGAAGTTATTGGAAATGAAGGTAAAACCTTTTAAAGGTAAAAATATATATTTTTTATAAAACTGATTTTATGTATGAAATGTATTTTTTATTAATATACTAAATAAATATTTTTTAATAATTATTATAATAATGTAAATAGATTATATAAGAAATTTACTGAATCAATATTCATTTAATTATGGTTATTAGGAAATGAATGAGAATAAAGTCATTTTTTCATTGCTAATACAGTCTCTTCAAAGATGGTTTTTATTGAATTATTTCTATGTAAATTGTGATTAATTTCTTACAATTTTAGAAATATAATGTGAAAAAATGGATATCAATTTTGAAATCATGAATTTTAAAATAGTATTAAGATACTTTTTTGTATCTTTTTTAAATGGTTTATTTGTAGATGATTAGTAAAAAATACTGATTTTATAAAACATTTCATTTATCTAGTTTGAACAGAAGTAATTTATACGCCACATTTGGTTTTGTATTTGTTTTAAAATAGCATAAAATTCATTTTTTTAAACATAATACAATTAATTTGAAATGAATAAATATTATATATGATTTTTCTATAAAACAAATTTGATATGGAAATAAATTAATTTTCTAAAAAACCTTTTTTCTTTATGTTTCATGAAATTATATTAAAATTAATTTTTATAACCTCCAAACTTTTAATATTTAAATTTTTATTTCATATTATTAATCAACTCATTCAAATTAGGTAATATTGTCTTATCATTTTTAGTCATTATGAATAGTATCCATTATAAAATATTATCATCACACTAAAGGGTAAATTTAATTAAAATACATTTAAAAATATGGGGTAAGGTCTCAAAATAAATAAAAAACATGAAATTATTTAATTATATGAGTATAATTCTACTATAATTGTCCTATCATTGAAAATAAAGGATTTTGTGCCAATTTTGTATCAAAACCTTTATATATTTTTAGTAGAGAGTAATTATAAAATATAATTATATCTCACTTGTTATGTTTTCATTATATAGATAAGGATAAAACTAATATATGAATGAAAATATATGATACAACTGATTTATAATAATATATATTTATGATATTAATTTCATTAATTTTCTATGATGGTGAAATTAATATTGACGCTTACGTAATGCTAACCCAATGCATAGATAATCAATAAAAAAAGGAAGTATACTATTTTAAAAACATTAAAAATAAAAAATGGGAAAAATATATAATCTAACATAAATTTATTATATATTTAAAATTTATATGTGATATTGAAATATATAATATTTTAATAACATCATTTTATCGATATTTTTTAATCATTCTTTTCTGAATTGTCTTGAAAATGACTTTAAATGGTGTTTAATGTTTTAAAATATTATTTAATTAATTATAAAATAATAAAAAAAACCTATAATGACTCACTTATATTTGAAATATTTTAATAAATCAGTAATGGTCCATGTATTTTCAAATTTACATTTTGAAAAATACTTTCATGGACTTTATATTTTGAGAATTTTGTTACCATAGTAAACCATAAAAGGGTTAATAAGGGGTTAAAAAAGATAATGTTTAAAATTTCACTTAAACATTACCATATTTTAGTCATTTAATTTAATTTTACTTTAGTGTCCTTATATTGTATTTTATTGAACACTTGATACCGTTTATGTGATTTATACACATATTATATATTAATATTTACTATATTTATAAGATTTACACCCACACCCCTTATAAATAGAGGCCAACGTCCCCTCAATCCTTTACACCTTCAGATCCATTTTGCAATATCAATTCATTCCAAAACATCTTCCCTAATTTTTTCACATATCCTATAGTTTTTGGTATCTCCAAAAGATTAACTTATATGTATTAAGGTGTAATTGGAAGGTGGTTTTCCAAACAAGACATACAAATCTTAACCATGTGTCTTTATGTTAATTTATTCATACACCTAATTAAAATCCTTAGAACCATAATGATATGATAACATACATATATCTCATGTGATTAAATTTTATTGTATCGGTAACAAAACCCTTTTTTGTCTTCTTTTCCATCTAATTGTAATGAAAACATTTCTTATGTCTATATGTTTACTATTACCTCTATGACATGATTTGTTTTATTTTTCAGTACCTTCTCAAAAGAATGATTTTTTGATGAATTTAATTAATATAAATTGAATTAATAAAATAATTATGATTCTATAAATATAATAAAATACATACCTTCTAACCATTCCATATTTCGGTAAATGATAACATTGTTCATGTATAATATTGGTCTACCACCTATATTAAGCGATGTGATTTTCTTCGTGCCCTCAATTCCTTGATAGTTGTAAAATTTTATTTACTGTATAAAAATTTTAATTATTTAATGATTAATATTTTGTTTGTTATTTAATAATTAATATTATTACCCTGGTCAACCTCCTATATTTTTTGGGGAATATGATTTGAACATTCCGAAACTCTAGACGCAAACATAAATGATTTAGTAACTATATAAGACATGGTAATGAATGAAATAAAATGGATAAAAATAAGAGAATAAGATTGATAAAGTTTATTAACAAATCACCAAATTAGTATAATTTTATTATATATTAGTTAAACTAAATATTTGGTTATTCTAAATCGATGTAAGGGATTCACTACTACGAAACAAGCATTTAACAATGCTGACCTTTATTAGTGCTAGAAAAAAGTGCTAGTAATTGTGTTCTTTATCCGAACTAATACAAGAATTGATAAATGATAACTTTTATCAAATCTTTTTTAGTTCTAATAAAAGTTACCCTTTATCAATTCTTTTGTAGCACTAATAAAGGGTAACCTTTATCAGTGCTTTTCTTTAGCACTGATAAAAGATGCCCGTTATTAACACTTTATTTTTAACACTTATAATGGCTACCCTTAATCATTTTTTATTTATTGTGATAATAATGGGATCCTTTATCAGTGCTTTTTGGGAATTTATGAAGGACTTGAATAAAATGAAATAATTAGGTAAATAAAAAATAAAAAAGTGAGTATTAGAAATTTTTTGAATTAAATAATTATTTATAAAATTGTATAAATTGATTATACTATATATTAATTATAAATAGTAGTACATAGTATATCTTAAATATATAGCTATATATAAAATGATAAATAATCAAAAGAAGTTAAAAATAACTAAATTTAGAAAAATATTAATCATTTTATAAATTAGAAAATTATTAATAATATTATTAAATAGTATATATTAAATATATTGATATATATATATATTAATACCTATAAAATTATTTAAATATAATAGAAAATATTTATGCTTTACATTAAATAGTTATTTATTTATTTAAGAATGGTTTATAATTAAAAATTAATAAGAATTAAAAATACTCACAAATTTCATGGATTAATGGACATAATTGATTGTAGTTTGATTTTCAATTTAACATATTTTAAACATGTGTTATACTGACTTTCAAAACATAAATGTAATTAGTAAATTTTTATATACACCACACACACAAAAAAAAATATGTTCATATATTCATATATGTATTTAAATACATATCGCAGAAGTAACCTACTATCTATGCTCCTCCTCATCGATTCCAAGATTGATTCAAGGCTCAAACAATTCCAAGGCTCAAATCCAATGCACAAATGATTCAAGGGTCTAATGAATCAATAGTTCAAATGAACTCTAGGTTTGGAGATATCTTTACTCTCAATCTGATGATTCAAATATTCGATCAAATTTATTTTCTTTACGTTCTCATTAAGTAATTACCTCTTAGTCGATGAAAGTTTTTTTCTATCATCAATATTTGTTTACCATCACCATATTCTTTATGGTCAATAGGGGACACTCATATATTCGATCCCTCTCCACAATAGTAGGTATTTATCATAATCATCCCTTATATATAAGTATTATATGTATAGTTTATTTTTGCACATCAAGGTATAAATATTAGAAATGACATTACATTATCAATTTTATTATATATTATTCATGAATATATGGATGAATATCATATGCCCCAAATTTGTTTCCTCATAAATAACTAATACATAGATGTTTTACTTACTATCAAACAAATAATGATTTTGATGAGATATTCTTCTCTGAATAAAATTTTATCAATATTTTTTTATCAAATAACCATTATTATTAAACACTAATCCAAAAACTAAGTCCTAATATTGACTTATACCTCGAATAATATGTCTTATTCCACCAAGAAACAACACCTCACTAATCTCTAACTCATCCCCTAAAATATTTATTCATCAACATCATTTTATTTTTAATTCATCATAATTTCAAAATCTAATACTTCCATTGAATTTATTCTTCATAATTTTTTTTACTCTATATTTCTATTCATTTGAAACATAAAAATCGGTGTTAATTAGTGATGGTACCTTTAATTTTCAAAAATAGCCACTCTTATTCTTACTCATTAGAACACTCTCAATATTACCAAGGTGAAGAAAATAAATTAGAAATATGACATGTTGGTTAATGATTTCCACCTCTAACATGGATGTATATACCCTAGTGTATGTTTGTTATTATTCCACTAACCCATAGATTCAATTTTATTATAAATAAAATCAATATAAAAAGAAATACTGAGAGATATACTATAATTTTTATCAAACACATTCTAACAAGAACCGACTTATATATAAAAAATATCATAATGGTCATATCAAATAATTACCATCAAAAGTATAATACTTTAATAAACTAGATAAAATGATATTTTTCTCCATATTTTATAATATTATTACAATACTTCCTAACTCAGTATCTCTCTTAAATTAATTATCATATATTCCTCACAACTCATTCATTTTTAAATAATAATTATATTCTTATAATTAATGAGAAGTATACTATTCCATAACATGAATATGTAAATTCCCATTAATTCATCATTAGTACCTCATTTAAAACTATTCAAGAAGCATCCCATAAATCACCCCTACCTTTTGATTTTCAAAAATGAAGATATTTAATTCACATTTAAATGTTATTATGCATCTCCCATTGATATTATCCATTGACATAATAACTAAATTAATTTCTTGAATCCCTCTTTTAAATACTCTAAAAGTTTTAGTTTCGTATCTATTTTCAAAATAAAAAAACACAGAAAATATTCATGATTTCAGGATTAATGGTATAAAAAATTATAATGCTGTGAAGAGTATTGTCAGAAAATAATCTCCTCCTACACAAACTAAACATACCTTATCTTGAATCATGACTAATCACAATATCATGGTAATATTTAATTTCTAATAAAATTGATAACATAATCTAAAATTGTAATTTGATTTACATCATTTCCTTCATCACAAAAATAAAATAGTCTTATCATATTTGGATATCTTATTACTTTTTAATTTTATGTATTATATTTTAATTTGATTACGTAATTTAAGAAAGACATTATGGATCATTTCAATAGAGGTATGACTAGTCATAGTTAAATAATTAAAAGTATTAAAATTGGTATTTCTCCTATAAATATAGAATTCATAGAGGTTACAAATATATATATATTATAACATTTCCCCTCATATACCCCTTTAATCAAAGAGAAAAATGTTTATTCACCCAAAATATAACCTTAAATAGGCCACAAGTTAATAACGAATTATAATTGTGTAATTCTAAAAAATGGGATGAAATACCCCTTTTAGAGAATATAATTAAGTACAGCTTTCATCCTCATCAGCTTCATCTCCTAAATAGTTATTATTGAAATTTTTTGCTTAAGACTCATCCCCCATATCTTTTATATTGATTTCATTACTATAATTAGTATTCATCCAATGGAAGACTAATTATTAGAGTATTTCAAGAAATATATGTTCTTGTCCATAAGAGATGCAGGATATGTTTTAAACAAAAAATGTAATGATATGTGTTTAGGATATTAGTTGATAATGATGAAAGTTATCTATAACACCCACTAATGAATTAATTCAAGAGATAACACCAACCATTTTAGAGTAAATATTTTATTAAATTAAATTACACATTTTCTCTAAATCATGCAGAAATTACATGAAACAATCAAATATTTGTTTTACCTTGTTATAATTATCTATAGCATTAACCTTTGAGAATGAATATCTTATGTGTATTTATTTATTTATTATATAAAATAAATATTTTATAAACCCAATAGAATGGATATGAATCGAAAATTGATTCACTCTAATAATTTGACAAAAGAGTATTAAGATTGAGTTAAAGAGTTCATCATCTTTTAAATAGAGCATGATACGGCCCTTCTAAAATACTTTTTCTGTGTGTATGTTTTTATTATTCATGACAAATTAGTCCAGAATAGTTATAAGAACACTTTATTTATCATGGAATAGATCATAGAAATAAATTTTGGGCTAAAAATGGTAAAAAAAACTAAACGCTCGCACCAATTGGGATGATATTTCTATTTATGGGTCATTTGATATGAATACTAGTGTAAATTATGATGGATATTTCATGGAAGAAATGACAATGAAAATTGAATATTACCTTCATGATTATCCAATGTTGTTTGATAATTTAAATTTATATGATAAGACATTATTGTATAACATTTGTACTAAATACACTACATTGTTAGATGTACTAAAGTTATATAATTTGAAAGCTATCAGTTGAAGGAGTGACACTAACTTTACAGAACTACTTAGTCCTCTAAATGATATGCTATCAAAAGATGATTAACTACCATGTGAACATAGGATGCTAAAATAATTCTATATTAAATGGGAATGATCTCTAAAAAAATAAATTCTTCTCCAAATGATTTCATATTTCTTTTCAAGGACCATGAATCACTCATAAATATCCCCATGTTGGGTGCGGATAAATATAAGAAAAATGAATCAATTCCATCTAAATATATATGGTCATTTACAATAATTACATGGTTTAGAAGACTATATAAATTTCATAAAAATGAAAGGCACTTTACATGGCATGCAGATACAAAAAATTAATGATGGGAACCTTTTTAATCTAATAGATTATCCTCTGTGGATGAAAGTTTATTACGAGTATCATGAATTTGAAAATTAGATAAGAAACATTCATCTAGAATTATCTATATATAGAATAAATTATTTTCATTTATATAGTAGTACTCATAGTACATGTCCCTTCATGTTGTTAAATTATTAATATTCACCATGGTTGTTCATTATTTTTAAATATAGAATGTTGTCCCTGCTTATATATTGACCAAAGAAACTCAATAATGATTTTGATGTCTATTTGGATCTATTGGTTGACGATTTGAAATTGATGTCTGATATATGTGTCATAGTGTATGAATCTCATAAATGTGAATAATTCACATAGAGGACCATGTTGTACCAAATAATAAATGACTTCCCCAATTATAGAAATTTGTTAAGTTGTAGCATTAAATGAATGATGGGGTTTCCCGTTGGTGAGGAACGGACATACTTTTTTTGGTTGAAACATACCTCAATGCATTTTATTTTAGGACACTATACATTTATACCTCAATGAAATAAATACATATCATAGACGTTTACATTTGATGGGAATGTAGAACAAGGTACAAGACCATATTCTGTAATGGGTGATCAATGGTTTGATAAAGTAAAAGATATTGACACTATTTTTGGTAAACCATTTTTAAAAAACAATATGAAATTATACTGGAAGAATATATGAATTTTTATTGAACTATAATATTGGAAATTTTATTATTTCATATATTGTATTGATGTCATGTATGTAGAAAAAACAATTACTGCGTTATTGTCGTGTTACTAAATGTTCCTAGAAAAACGATATATGGAATCAAGGTTAGGATGGATATGATTTACATAGGGATAATATAAGGGTTGGAACCTTTGAAGGGTAAAGGTCAAACATTTCCCCTCTAGTGGATTATGCTATATCCACACACAAAAATTTACAATTTTTTATTTTCCTTAATAGTGTAAAATTTCATGATGGTTAGTCATAAAATAACAATAAGTTCATCTCCAATACTAATTTGAATTTACAAGAAAAAAATCTCATAAATGTCATGTTTTAATGCAAGATTTGATGTATGTTACTTTCCATTGCATTCTACCAGAAAATGTATGAAATATATTATTCATACAATTCTTCTCTTTTAAATCCATATGCAATGATGTTATAGACATGATAAAATTTTCAATCAATACTAAGGTAGTTTCAGTCATATTTTTTGAAATAGAGATGTTCTTCCCATAATCATTCTTTGATATAATGTTCCACCTGGTGGTTCACTTGGTCAAAGAGCTCAAAATAGGTGGTTATGACTATTACATATGGATGCACCCCATTAAATGGAATATAATGATTTTGAAAGGGTACTTACTGAATCAACATTGGGTAGAATCTAGTAATTTGAAATAACATACTGTTTAACAATCTTTTGAATTTTGTATGGATTACTTATCAGATTTTGCGAACATCGATCTCCCAAATTATCATCACAACAGACACCTTATGGGTGAAGGGATTTCCAGAAGATATGTTATTATAATTAACATGATAGAGTGAGAGCAAGCAGTCCTTTACATTTTACATAATAGTGAATATGTAGATCCATATGTTGAATTCGACAATGAAATTCTTAGAGATTTGAATCCATAAATTTCTTAAGGATGGATATAAAATTCACACAATCAATAGTTTATATGATGGTTTTGAGATCAAATTTATAAGGACTTGTCTGAAAATATTAATTCGATTATCAGAAAACTTCGATGGCTAGTGAGGTTACCAAATGAAATTTTTTTTATACACTATTTTTGTAATCAATGTTTATATGTTCTTTAAAAAAGAACATGGTAACTATAGTATGATGAAAAATAGTATTGTTACTCTTTTGGTGGAAGTGATGTCCATATTTGGTTACAATGATAGAAATCAAATTTATAAAAAAATGTCATGTTTTATAAGTATAGATATATGAGTTAGATTATACAGTATTTTATATACTAATTTTCTATGGAAATTTGTTTTAAAATATTTTTCCTACTAAATTTTATTAAATGGGTTTTTTGAAGGATAATTTCAGTGCATAAGTGAAAAGGGATGATTTGTTCATAATGGCATCACAAGCAGTGGAAGTATTATATGTCTCAGATCCAGAAAACAAGAATTGAATGAATGTTCTGTTAGTGAATAAAACAAATGTTAGGTCAATAAAAAAATTCAATCAAGGATCGACCATTCATTGGAAGATCACAATAAGTTCTTGTAACAACTCAGGTACTTAAAAATGTTTGTGTACCATTCTAGAATAAAATAGTTAAATTCATTTTAAATTTATAATAAAATAAGTGGTATTTATAGATATTAAAGATTCTTTTCAAATAAAATTGTAACCTCACCTATGAAGGTATAAGTAAAATTTATAAATCTTATGAAAGAAAATATATTATATTTATTTCATGGTATTATTAAATAAAATATTTATATTTATTAATTAAGTATTTGTATTTTTATAAGTCATACCTACTTAATTACAATTTTATAATTAATTTAATGACTTAAAATAAAATGTTTTTTAATTAAATGCATTAATAAATTATTATTATTATTTTCTTATTATTATAATATAATTTTATAATACCTTAATGAGTTTTTTCAATGTGTTATAAAATCAGTTATAATTTTAAAATTGATATTTTTTTTAAAATGATGATTTTAATTTAAAATTAAATTTCTCATATTTATAAACTTATTTTCATTAAATGGATTCTTTATTTTAATTATACCCAATGAAAAAATTTATGGTTATTTTTTTGGATCTTTTTGAAATAGTTGATTTTTTTGTTAATAGAGAAATATGATAATTTATGATATAAGATAAATACATGAATTATGAAGTCATAGATGAATAAGGGTTATATAAGACAAAAATATTGAACTCAACTTTATTATTTTAATATATTTCATGATAATTCTCAAAATATCCATAGTCTTTATCCAAAATAATAAACTAATGAATAAAATAATCCAAAAGCACCTCCCTAATCAACTATAAACACCACCCATCACGACCTCTTCCCCTCACAGATAAATGCATTTTATCTGGTTTAATTTCTAAACAATTCCTTTCCCAAGTCTCTTACACACATCCAATATCTTATTTCCTCACCAAAATGAAAAATAAAAGTATTTTAAGGAGGATAACATGTAGAATATTTCAAGTGGTAAAATCCTCTTTCATATTATTTTATTTTATTTTCAAATTATTTTTTTGTTTTTCTCTCCTCAAATCACCTTTACAAAGTTAAATTATTACTCCAATGTCTTAAATATAATGTAATATTAATTTTTTAATTTATTATCCATCATCAAACCTCTCATATTCCCTCTTATTCTAGAAAATGAATGAATCATCTATGGCGTGTTGATTCACCACATTCATGGATGTCGAATTTTAAATTCGTTTTACCACCTTCACGACTGTTCATAAATCAATTATAATGGATAAATAAGAATTTATTATACATATTATAATTTATATAATTTTCTGTAACCAATGTATAAAAATTATATTAAATAAAATGATATACGTACATGATGGTCATAAAAACTGCCAAAATAAATTTAATCATTTTCATTAATGTTTCATCTAATGAATCATCCTCATATCAAGAAAAAAAGAAGTTATATGGTATCATTTAAATTTTTTGAAATATAATAATACCATTTCATTCCACTTCAATATTTTTTCTTCCATTTGATAAGAAAATCCATAATAATGTAACCATGGAAACCATGCAATAAATGCACCCGAAACAATAAGAATAATACAATATGATCAATAAATGTGTGGAAAGATGTTATAAAAATATCTTATATGGTATTATAAATATAAATATAGCTATTTACTAAATTAATAACATTATTTAAACCATTAAACATGAGTTTTGAACATGTTTAAATGAAGTCAAACCCAAGGTAGGATACTTTCCTTTTAAAATCCTCTTTAATGTATCATTTAACAAAATTTCAAAAGTAATGTTTTTATGATGAATGTATTCATGTTTTCAAATTATTTTTTTGGTTCTTATGAATTTGTTATGATGAAGGGTATGACCTATATCTCCCTACAATGAATTTGGTTTGTTTATGTTGGAAATTGACTATAATGGTTATTCCAAGTGTAACTACGATGGTTACACCATATGGTAGCTATAAGTGTTACATTGTAAGGTAGTCACGAGGGTTAAAAATCATAAAGTATCTACAAGGGTTAAAATATTATGTAAGAAACTCCCCATGTTACCTATATGGTTTTATTTTTTTCTATGTTTTAGGGAAATCTCTTATTTTCACAAGTTAAGTATATGATACTTTATGGGATAGAATTATATCATTGTGAAAATGATTTAATATGTTTATAATTATCCATGGACTAATGGTTTCTTTTATTTTATGTCCCTAATTGGTAATTTTGTGCTCATCCCACATTTTATAAAAATCATAGATTTTAAGGATGGGTAACAAAAAAGAAGAATCTAATATGAATGTTGTGAATATTTTTCATTAAAATATATCATATTTTATTAAAAACTTTTTTATTGTGGAAGAAATTAATATTGTTTTAGAGAAATCCACTTAGTATTCTTTTGTGTTGATATGTATTAATTATTTCCTAATTTTCCGAAATTATAAATTGAAAAGATCTTTGGAAATGTAAGAAAGTTAATTCTAGTTGAATTGACAAGATTTTATAATGTTTAAGACTGGGTCCTTACAGTTGGAATTAGAATAAGATTTATATAACTTTAGAGGCTATGGTGATTTAATAGAATGACATAAATTATTTTTACCTTATTATAAATCATTTGAAGATTACCATGATTCTTCATCTATGATATGTCTATTCAGAATGGTTTTTAATAGAAAAAATAGGGAAGCTGATGTTGGAAGGTAGCAAGAGGATTATGTCTTTCTGAATCCATACCCCGGAATGGTTTGAATTAGAACCAAATAGTTTGTGATAGTAACAGATCAGTTTCTGCCATCTAGAAATGGTAATGTAATCCATATGAGATATCAAATGAATCTACCATAAACTAACATGATAATAGTGAAACATTTTATGAGGCAACACCCTCATACTTACAGGGGATCTGCAAACCCAGTGGTGGATGAATGGTGTATTAAAGATATAACAACCCAAATATTTTCAATGGAAATTCCCTTCTTATAATTACGTCATGAAATCATATGAAAACACAAAATAATGAACTACTATGTTCTAAGTGACCTTTAAACAAAATTTTTTCACTTATGTATTGGGAATTTTAAAATTCTGACATACATGGTTGTGTTCAAGATGATTTTTGGAGTCTGATAAAACAAAAATAATTTTTAGTGAATAGTAACCTACCCTTTTGAATATTAACATACCATTATGAATTGTGATATATCCTAATGGATAGTAACCTTACATATGATAGTATAAAAATAATATTCATGTGAAATTATGATGTACATATATTTTAGAATAAGTAAATGAATGTTTTAAAACTAGTTTTTTAATAAAAAATTTATGATTTCAATTAAATATTAAATTAATCATATTTAAAAAATTATTTTTCAAAAATGGACTTCAATTTTGTATTTTACAAGTTGAAAATTGGTTGGGGGATATTTTTGGGATTTTTCTGAAATACATGAATTTTTGGTGAATAGTAAAATACATTAATTTACTATATAAATACATTATAATTTAAACACACTATTCCTAACAACACAAGTGATTTAAGCACAAAAATCTCAAAATAAAATTCCCTATTTACTATTTTTTGTCATTTAAGAATCACTATTCCTTATCATAGGGGAAATTAATAAACAAATGAATTTTATATTAAGGAAACCCCTCTACCCTCCACTATAAATACCACCCTTCACACCCTCATATCCTCACACCTCTCAAGCTTGAATCCTTGTTTAAACTCTGCCTAAAAATCTTCCCTATACCCTCCCCCACGTCCAAGAGCTTCTGGTCTCATCAAAAGACCTATCTTACGCTCTTTAAGTAGGATCTCAAGATGAGGATTCAAGAGGTAATTTCTCTCCCTCTTCTCCTTTAATTCCCTTTCAATTTCAAGTTCTTTTCTTATTATATCCCCACAAATATTTGTCCAAATGGTATGGTAACTCTAGTAACATACATATACTGGAATTTTATTATACTAACGGGATAGTATATCATCCAACAACCTTTCTACTCTTCTTTTTTATTTTATTAAATAGAACGTTGTTCGTGAGGTGTTAATTTATCACCTTCAAGAACGATATGTCTTCTTCTTCCATTTCTACCTTCATATATGGACATGAAACCATTATTATGGTTGAACCTGAATACGTTATTTTTATTATGTCCTATTTAATGTTCTGTAACTAACTTATGTAGATATCACTAATTGATAAATTAAAACAAGTTCTTTGGGATCGAAAAACCGCCCAAATTAACTCAAACAATCATCATTTAATTTTTATCTAATGATTCATCCACATTGTATATAATATAATTCATTACAATATAATTTTAAATTATTTAATATCATTAATAACATGTAATATCAGTTATTTATTTTTACCCATGTTCTACCGAAACATTCATTTAAAAATACGAGTTAACCACTCTATAAGACCATAAAAAGGAACATTCCCGAACAAAGTTTTTAAACCATATAACTCATAAAAACGCCCATAAAATTAGATAATGAAACAAAAATGAACCTTATTCATGTATAAAAGGTTATTTAATTTCTTATTAATTAATATAATGTCATTATACTAGGCATTAAAGATAAGGAAGCATTCGGATACAAGGTGAGGGGAAATTCCCGAACCAAATTTCATCCTTCAGGTTCTCCCTCTTTCACTCCATTTTTGATATGGCTACACCTAAAAAATAACTTTTTCATTATTGTATTTACTTATTTGGGATATAAATGTTTTACACTTTTGTTTATGTCAATCAAAATGTTTTCCAAAAGAACTCTTCTTTTAAGAACTCACATTTAACTTCCCATACAAGGTTGATGGTTCTTGTATCAAGTATGTTATTCCCTCTTTGTTTTGGGAACCCAATGTTTGTGAATGTGTTCTTATGAGATAAAACACATTTATTTATATGATTTAGTTATGTTCATTATTGATATATGTTCTATGTGGCATGTATGATAATGATAATATTATTATGTGACGGGTGCGCCCGGAATTATATAGCACAATATGAATATTTGAATGTGATGGGTGCTCCCAGAATTATACAGCGCTCCAATGCATTGGGTGAATAGATTAATCTCATGAGTAAATGTTAAATGATGTGGACAATATTCTAGATTTGTTCACAATTATTTGTGGTAGTTAACCATTAAGAAATGATGTTTCATTTTTATGCATTTCCACACTTCTAGTCTTTTATTTATGCTTCCTCTCATGTTCATAATCTTTTTCTCATGTTATGATTATGATCACCCCTTGCTATATTTTTCGTATCTACCCTATTATTTGGCTTTTATATCACCCCTTTTGATGTATATACTCATTTGGCTACATGTACTAAGGAGAGGTCAAGTTCCAATAAGAAGGTAGAGAAGAAGAAATTAGATAATGTTTTATGATTGATGATGTAATTGCAATGTATGGTCCTTATTTTCCAGGACACTAAACCTTTGGATCATCTATTTTTAATACTATTATGTTGTTTATATTAAAAAAATTAATATTAATGTATGAAAATTTTGGGTCACTATAGTTGGTATCAGAGGCAAGGTTTAGTTAATTCGGGAATTAGGATTAGTGAACCCTAGAGAAAACCTCTAACATGATACAAAGTAAAAATATTCTCACAAGAATCTCTACATAAAAATACCGTTTGTTATTCTTATAGTATAAATTGTGAAAATGAATATGTTCTTTATTCATGACTTTTTGACTTAGGTTTTTTTCTAACCTTTTCTATTTTAGAAAATGGTGGGGACCAGGAGAAACCAGGAAAATAAATCATGCGTGGTCCAGTGCAATGATTGCCCGAAAGACATCCCCAGTGATTTGGGATGTGGAGTTAAGAACTTCATGGAGATTCTTACCCAATTATCTCTTGTTATGAAAAATAATCATAAAAATGGGGAACACACTCTTTCACTAAAGAAAGAGAAGCTAGCTATTGAATGTGTTATGCGACAACGACCACCAACATTTAGTGGATCTTCTGATCCTCTAGTTTCGGAATAGTGGGTCAACTCCATGGAGAATATCTTTTCAGTGCTTCACTATTTAGAGATGGATAAGGTGACTCTAGCCATTTATCATCTAGATGGAGAGGCCGATCAGTGGTGGGATTTGATTAATAACACCATGCCAAGGGAGGAAATTGAAGAGATGGAATGGGAAGACATTAAGATCATGTTTCTTAATAAGTATTTTCCACAAACTCTTCACACAAATATGGAGAGAGAATTCATAGAGCTCATGTAAAAAATAAGGATAATCAATCATAGCCTGTGAAGCGAATTTCACAAGGCTTGAAAGGTACACTTTTGGTTTTGTTATCAACAACGATATCAAAATTGATAGATTTTTTAGTGGATTAAAACCACACCTTTGAAAGGATCTTGAAATTCGAGACATCAGGAGTTATGAAGAAGTTTTTAGGTGTTCTCTCAAAGTGGAGATTGAGTTTAGGGAATGGTCCCACATATATAGTGATATGAAATGAAATATGGAGTTTTAAGCCAGTGGATCTAATGATAAAGGTTGGAAGAAAACTCAATGACCCACATGCCAAAAATGTGGGAAGTTTCAGCATGGGAACTACATTAAAGGGATGGGTAAATGCTTCATTTTTATGAAATAATTACATCATTCTCAAGAGTGTTGAAAAGGCAAGAAAAGGAAGGATAATGTAGCGGATGAAAGGTGAGAACCTCCCATGGTTCAATGCTACAACTGTAGGGTGCTAGGGGACTATGCAAGCCAGTGCACTAAACCTAGAGTTCTTGAGGGTAATCAATGTCATCAGCCTCCAAAGCCAAAGGAACGAGGGAAGGCTTATTCCATCACTATTGCAGAAGTAGATCAAGATAATGAAGTTTTACCAGGTACACTTCCTATTCACTAAAGAATGGAAAAAGTATTTTTTGATTTTGGTTCTACTCATTCCTTTATATCTTGTAGGATTCCTAGAACTATAGAATTGAATCCCCAAAACCATGAAGTAGAGATATCATTAAAAACACAAAGTGGTTCAATCATTTAAACCCAAGTGTTTGACTCATCTCCATTTGGAATATGTGGAAAGATTCATCTGGAAAATCTTATAATACTTCCCTTGGTGGAATTCGACTCTATAATGGGAATGGATTGGATCTCATTATATAGAGAATATATTAACTGTTGGGAAAAGGAAATATATTTTCATATTCCAAACAATCCCATGATCCTCTAAAAATGCAAGTAAAATCATGAATCTCCATTTAAAAATCCTTCATCTATGTGGATGTTGATTCCCTATGAACAAGTATACCTCTCCTAAATGTTTGAGTCGAAGTAAGGTGCCAAACCTATGTAAATTCCCATTGTGAAGGAATATGGTGATGTATCTTCTGAAGTATTACCCAAAATTCCCCTAGATTGTGAGGTAATGTACTCAATTGAACTCATACCTAGAGCTACTCTTATATCAAAGTGTCCTTATAGGATGGCTCCTATCAAACTAGAGGAGTTAAAGAATCAGCTGCAAGAGCATCTGGACAAAGGGTTTATATGCCTTAGTGCATCACCTTGGGGTGTTCTAGTTCTCTTTGTGAAGAAGTAGGTTGGAACAATGTGGTTGTGTATTGGTTATCGGGAACTCAAAAAGATCACCATAAAGAACAAGTATCCACATCCAAGTATGGAAGACTTGTTTGATCAGTTAAGAAGAGATCAATACTTATCAAAGTTGGATCTCCATTCTGTATATCATTAGTTAAAGGTGGAGAAGGAAGATATTCAGGAGACTAGATTCCGTACAAGGTATGGGAACTATGAGTTTCTGGTGATGCCCTTCGGACTTACTAATGACCATGAAATCTTCATGGATTTGAGTAATAGAGTCTTTAGAAATTACCTCGAGAAATTTATTGTAGTATTTATTGATGATATTTTCATCTACTCCAAGAGTAAGGAGGAACATGAAGAATATCTAAGACTTGTGTTGGCTACATTGAGAAAGGAGAAGTTGTACACCAAGTTTAGCAAGTGTGACTTTTGGATGAAACAATTCATGTTCTTGGGACATGTGATCAAAAGTGAGGGAATTTTTGTGAATCCTTCAAAGACAAAGGCGATTGAGGAATGGACCATGCCCTCTAGTGTCACAAGAATCTGTCGTTTTCTGGGATTATCTGTGTACTACGAACGTTTGGTGAGAAACTTCTAACAATTGTCAAGCCTGCTAACTAAGTTAACAAAGAAAGGGGTAAAGTATGTATAGAGGTAAGAATGTGAGTGAAGCTTCAAGGAGATAAAGAAAAGGCTAATAACTGCACTAGTACTCACACTATCGAAAAGTGGAGAATGTTTTGTGATATATAGTGATGCTTCAAAGAAAGGCTTGGGTTGCGTACTCATGAAAAATGAAAATTTGATAGCCTACGCCTCACAATAGTTGAAGATCCATGAGCAGAAATACCCGATGCATGATCTGGATCTGGAATTAGTGATTTTTGCCTTGAAAATCTAGCGGCACTACCTTTTTGGTGAGAAGTGTGACATATACACCAACCACAGAAGCCTAAAGTATATATTCACACAAATGGAGCTCAATATGCGTCAAAGGAGATGTTTAGAGCTAATCAAAGATTATGATTGCTATATTCACTACCATACTAGAAAGACGAATGAGGTAGATGATGCTCGAAGCAGAAAAGAACATGCTACTCTATCCATGTTATGGATTGAGAATGACTCTATCTTCTTAGATATGCAATGGATGGATTTGGAAATCATAAGGGAATGGGATACATCCTACCTTTCCCAAATAATTGTGCAACCATACATCCTAGATAAGATTATGGAAGTACAAATGTATGATATGGATATAAAAAAGAGGGTGAATGCAGTAAAAAAGGGAAGCTACAAGATTTCCATATCGATGATGATGGTGTGATTTAGTTTGGAACGTGGCTTTATGTTCCTTCATCACCCGGGATAAAGAAGGAGATATTGGATAATGAACATAGCTCAACTTTCTCTATCCATCCTAGGAGTACCAAGATGTACTATGATCTCTGAGAACACTTCTCATGAGATAAAATGAAGAAGGAGATTGCAGAATATATATCCTGGTGCTTGGTATGTCAGTAAGTTAAATTAGATCGACATATGTCCAAAGGGATGATGCAGTCATTGCATATACCCATGTGGAAATGGGAAAATGTTATCATGGACTTTGTCACGGGTCTCCTGAAGTGGTTGAAAGAAAATAATTTGATATGGTTTGTGGTTGACAGACTCACCAAGACTTACCATTTTATCACTATTCGATAAGATCTCTCACTTGAACAACTTGAAATGATATAGGTGAAAGAAGTAGTGAGACTACACGGTGTTCCACTTTCAATTGTCTCTGACTGTGATCCAAGGTTCACGTCTAAATTCTGGAGGATCCTTTAACATGCTTTGCGTACTGAATTAAATTTTAGCATGGCCAATCATCCCCCAACTGATGGACAATTCGAAAGGACTATTCAGACACTTGATGATATGCTAAGAGCTTGCACTCTAGAATTCAAAGGTGGATGGGATCATCATCTCCCATTGGTAGAGTTCTCATACAACAATATCTTCCACTCGAGTATTCAGATGGATCCATATGAAGCTCTATATGAAATGTTATGTAGAACTCCAACCTATTGGGATGAAGTTGGAAAAATAAATCTACTTGGACATGATCTTGTTCAATATATGATAGAGAAGCCTCAAGTCATCCAGAAACACATCAAATCATCTCATAGTTGGCAAAAGAGCTATGCTGACAACCGTCGAAGGGACTTGGAGTTCGATGTTAGAGATAAAGTCTTCCATCAAATATCACCATGGAAGAGACTCATGCAGTTTGGAAAGAAATGAAAGCTAAGCACAAGGTACATTGGCTCCTTTGAGATCCTTGATCGCACAGGATCTGGGGCCTATCAGTTTGCACTTCCACCAAATATAGCTCATGTTCATGATGTGTTTCATGTATCACTCCTGAGGAAGTATATATCAGACCCCTCACATGTACAAAACACAAAGGTGGGATAGCTAGAAGATGATCTCTCCTATGAGGAGTAACCAGTAGAGATTCGGGACCGGAGAGATAAAGTTCTACGTAATAAGAAAACCCACCTTGTCAATGTGTTGTAGAGGAACCATAAGTTTGAAGAAGCTACTTGGGAACCGGAAGAGGTGATGAATGATAAGTACTCTCACCTATTTGTGTAAATTGAAATTTCGAGGGTGAAATTTCATAACGGGGGAAAATGTAACGGCCCAAAGTTTTTTAATGGAAATTACCTTCTTATAAATATGTCATAAAATCACATGAAAACACTAAATAATTATCTAATATGTTCTAAGTGACCTTTAAACATTATTTTTTCACTTTTGTATTGGGAATTTTGAAAATCCGACATACACGGTTATGTTCAAGATGATTTTTGGAGTCAAATGAAAACAAAAATAATGTTTGAGGAATAGTAACCTACCCTTCTGAATAGTAACATACCATTATGAATATTGATATACCTTAATGAATAGTAACCTTTCCTATGATAGTGTAAAAATAATATTCAAGTGAAAGTATGATGTACATATATTTTAGAATAAGTAAATGAATGTTTTAAAACTTGTTTTTTATTAATAAATTATGATTTTAATTAAATATAAAATTAGTCATATTTATAAAATTATTTTTTAAAAATAGACTTCATTTTTTGATTCTAAATGTCGAAAAATGGTTGAGGTAATTTTTTGGTATTTTTCTGAAATACTTGAATTTTTGTGAATAGTAAAATACATTAATTTACCGTATAAATACATTATAATTTAAACTCACTATTATTGACATCACAAGTGATGTAAAGACCCAAATCTAGAATTCACATGTCCTCCTTACAATTCTTGGTCATTTAAAACACACTATTCCTTGTCTTAGTGGAAATTAAAATACTAATGAATTTTATATTAAGGAAACCCATCTCCCATCCACTATAAATACCACCCTTCACACCTTCATTTCCTCACACCTCTCAAGAATGAATACTTGTCTAAACTCTACCCATACATCTTCCTTATCCCCTCCACCAAGTCTAAGAGCTTCTTTTCTTATCAAAATACCATGCTTAGGCCCCTTAAGGAGGATCTCAAGAGGAGGATTCAAGAGGCAATTTCATTCCCTCTTCTCCTTTAATTCCACTTCAATTTCAAGTTTTTTTCTTATTCTCTCCCCACATATATTTGTCCAAATGGTATGGTAAATAAAGTAACATAAATATAGTGGAATTTTATGATTCTAATGGTACATTGTATCATCCAACCCCCTTTCTCCTCCACTTTTTATTTTATTAAAGAGAACATTGTTCGTGAGGAGTTAATTTATCACCTTCAAGAACGACATGTCTTCTTCTTCCCTTTCTACCTTAAAATCTTGTCATGAAAATTTTTTTAAGGTTGAACCTGAATATTTTATATGTATTATGTCCTATTTAATTTTCTAGAACTAACTTATGTACATACTACTAAGTGATAAATTAAAACAAGTTCTTTGTGATCGAAAAACCGCCCAAATTAACCCAAACATTCATCATTTAATTTTTATCTAATGATTCATCAAAATTGTATATAATATAATTAATTATAAGATAATTTTAAATTCTATAATTAAAATACTAACATGTAATATCAGTTCTGGATGTTTACCCATGTTCTACCCGAACATTCATTTAAAAATAAGAGTTAACCACTCAAGAAGACCATAAAAATGAACATTCCCAAACAATGTTTTTAAACCCTATAACCCATAAAATGGACCATAAAATGATATAATTAAACAAAAATTAACCCTATTCATGTATAAAAGGTTGTGGAATTTATAATTAATGAATATAATTCCATTATATAGGACATTAAATATAAGTAAGTATTCGGATACAAGGTGAGGTGAAATTCTAGAACCCAAATTTTATCCTTCGGGTTCTCCCTCTTTCACTCCATTTTTTGATATGATTACTCCTAAAAAATCATTTTTTCATAATTTTCATTCCTTTTCTAGGATATACATGTTTGAAACTATTTTTTTATGTCAAACAAAAACTTTTCCAAAATAACTCTTCTTTTAAGAACTCACCTTTTACTACTCATACAGGGTTGATGGTTCTTGTATCATGTATGTTATTCCCTCTTTGTTTTGGGAACCCAATGTTTATGAATTTGTTCTTATGAGATGAAACCCATTCCTTTCCCTGGGTTATTTATGATCATTACTGATATATTTTCTATGTGGAATGCATGATAATGATAATATTATGATATGACTGGTGCTCCCAGAATTATATAGCGCAATATGAATGTTTGAATGTGATGGGTGCGCCCGAAATTATATAGTGCTCCAATGAATTGGGTAAAGTGATTAATCTCATGAGTAAATGTAAAATGATGTGGAAAGATTCTACCTTTGTTCACAATTATGTGTGGTATTTAACCAATAAGACATGATGTTTCATTTTTATGCATTTTCACACTTCTATTTATGCTTCCTCTCATGTTCATGATCTTTTTCCCATGTTAGGATTATGATCACGCCATTCAATATTGTTTTTATCTATCCTATTACTAGGATTTTAGATCACCCATTATGATGTATATCCTCCGGTGGATACATGTACTAAGGAGGTCACGTTCTAATAACAAGCTAGAGAAGAAGAAATTAAATAAATTTTTTGGCTTAATAATGTAATGGATATGTATGGTTCTAGTTTTCCCAATACACTAAACCTTTAGATCCTCTATTTGTAATACTATTATGTTGTTTGTCTTAAAATAATGTAATAGTAATGTAAGAAAAGATTGGGTCACCATAAACTCCCTTGAAAATATATTAGATGCCAAGGGTTGTTTATATATTCAAAATTGTAGTATTTATATTTATTATTTTTATAGTGAAGTTGGACATTGGTGGTCAATGTCCAATAATATCATGGATAGTGGGGAAATTTATGCCTTGTAATGGGATGAATTTAAGAATCTTTTCCTTGAAAAATACATTCTAAGGTGGTTTAAATTTTTATGGAAAATAAATTCCTTTAATTGAAACAAAATGAGGAAGATTAAATCTCTTAGTATAAAGAAAACATCACTAGATTGGAAAGTTATGCTCTAAACCTTATTCAGGTTCTTGAACGAAAAATCAATCATTTCTACTTAAGAGTGTATCTAATATATCAAATAGGATTATCCTCATGTGAATTCAAAATTTATGATGAAGTTAAATGATTTGATAAAAATGTAGAATTAGAGTTTGTTAATGATCACAATAACAATCATAATAATGGTTCAAGATTCCAAGAAATGGGAGAGAATCAATCAAAGAAATCTGAAGGTAATAGAATAAAATTTATAGTTTGTGAAAAATGTGGTAAAAAACCAACGGAATTATTTAATAAATAGTAGATGTTTTTCCAATGTAGAAAGGTTTTTACATATGGCCCAAGATTGCAATTAAAAATATGTTTGTGGTAGTATATTTAATAATGATAAAAAATTATAATGATTTTTAAATGTTGTGATATGGGTAATTATACAAATGCATTCCCAAATAAAGATCTTAATGATAGAAAGAAGGCATATTATAAGTAAAAATGTGTAGTAAAGTCCTTTGAAACTACATCAATAGATGTTGGGACATACAATGAAGTGGTATTAGGTACAATGTTTATTTACTCAGATATTTCTAATGTATTGTTTGATATGAGGTCTACACATTATTTTATTTATGAGAAATTTTATGGCCACTTGAAAATTTCACCTCAAGAAGTGAAATTAGAACTTATGTTAAAAATAGAATGGATATATATTATGGAAAAAAATTATAATAATATTCTTATTGTTGTTTGCGGAAATAAATTACCTTAAATCATTGATGTGTTTCCCATAGTAGAGTTTGATGTTATTCTTTGTTAGGATTGGATTTATGTTTACCGTTCTAAGATTAATTGTGGAGATGAAGAAGTTTTTCTACAAAAGTGTTTCATTTTGTATACAAATAATGAACCCATGACATTGATAACATATCGGGAAGCATATAAATTTTTAAAATATGGAAATGGAAGTTATCCATCACATATTATTGAAAACAAGAGAACTATTCAGATTAATAATGTGTTAGTGATAAATGAATACTTGTATGTTTTTACTGATGAGTTTCATGGTGTTATACCAGATTTAGAGTTGAATTTACCATTGAATTAGTTCCTGATTCTATTCCAATTTCAAAACACCCTTATCGAATGGATCCAGTTGACCTTCTAGAACTAAAAATGTGGTTCTATGAGTTTCTTTATAAATACATCATATGTCCCTACACTTCACCATGGGTTGATCACGTTTTTTTAGTAAATATGAATGATGGATACATGAGAATTTTCATTTATTATATACATATGAATAAAATTACTATTAATAACATGTATCCACTGCCTCATATCGATGACTTGTCTGATTAGATACAAGTATCTTAGAATTTTTCCAACATTGACATGAGATCTAGCACCATCACCTGAAGTTGAAGGAGGATGACATTACAACAATAAAATTATGTATTTGATATGGGAATTATGAGTTTTTTTATGTGTACTTTGGTTTGAAAAATTATCCTATTTTATTTTTGGATCATATTAATATAATATTCCATGATTATTTGTATAATTATTTTTGTTTTTTTATTGATGATATTTTGGTATTTTTACAAAATTATTAGGATCTTGAAAAAAATTAAAGTAATTTCCTGCAAACTCTCAAATAAAATAAGTAATACATAACATTTATAAAATGTGATCTTTGGTTTCAACTGATTTATTTTCATGGGAATTGGGTAAATAAGGATTGAAAAATAGTTGATCCCTCCAAAAAAATTGGTTTATGAATGGACAATACAAACAAATGTTACTGATATTCATACTTTTCATAGATTATTAGGCTATAACCCATGGTTTGTTATCAAATTTCCATGTTTATCTATCCCACAAACTTTTTTAATACAAAAGGGGTTTAATTTATTTAATAGAATATTATGATATTTTTTTTGGAAACTAAAAACCAGATTGGTGAATGCTCCATTTTGGCTCTATCATCCAGAAATGGGAATTTAGTCCTCTATAGTGAAGCTCCTTTAAAGGGACGTGGTTTTATAATAATGAATAATTATCAGATGATTGATTTTGCATCAATATAGCTGAAACCTCATGATTTAAATTATCCCACACATGATCGAGAATTAGCATCTATAATTTCAACTTTAAAAATATGGAGAAATATTTTATTTAGATCCAAATGTTAAATTTATATTAACCATAACTGTTTTATGTATATATTCATTCTGATGAAATTATACATGATGTAAATAAGATGGATGGAACTGATAAATAATTATTATAGCACGATTAATTAACATCCTAGAAAACCAAAAAATAGGTAGACTCTTTGAGTAAAAAACTTCATTCAACAACAACCATGTCACATTTGAAACATGAGCCCTTTATTGATGATTTGATGAAGTTGGTCTTGGATTTTTTTAGTGTAGGAAATTCCACTTCATTTTTTCAGTTGACAGTGCAACCATCTATCTTTAACAGAATTATGTATGCAGAGAAGGAATACCGTGAGTTATATAAAATGATAGAATTGGGTAAGAAAGATAAATTTTCTCAAATAAATATTGATAAATATTGTGTCTTTAGATTTGGAATAATATTATGTGTACCTTGTGATTCCCAGCTGAAGAAACTGTTATTAAGTGAAGCTCATAGTTTTATGTTTTTAGTCCATCCTGGTAACACTACGATATATAGAGTCCTTAAAAATTTTTACCGGTGGGATATAATGAAAACATATACTGCAATTTTCACCATGAATTGTTGGACACATCAATAGGTTAATGTAGAGAGGAAACTACCAAAGGTAATGCTCCATCCTTTTTCAATGCCATTGTGAAAATGAGAAAATATATCCATGGATTTTTTAGTTGGACTACCAAAGACTTATCAAAGTGACAATGTGATATGAGTTATTATTGATTGGCTGACTAAATATTCCCATTTAATTCCTATTCAGGATACTCTGTCTTTATATCAACTTTCCCAATCATACCTCAATGATATTGTCAGGTTACATGGTGTTCCTCTCTACATTGTGTCTGACTATGATCCTTGGTTCACTTCTAATTTTTTTAAAGGCCTTAAAAAGTTTTTGGGAACTAAATAAATCGTCATCATTTATTCTCATACTCAATCTGATGAAAATATTGTAAAAATAAATTAATTATTAGAGGATATTCTTCTAGCTTGTTCAATGGATTTCTTGGGATATTGGGATTATTATCTTTTTTTAGTTGAATTTTATTATTATAATAGTTTTCATTGTAGTATATAGATGGAACATTTTTAGGTATTATTGGGGAAGTGGCATTAAACTCCAACATTTTGGGACGAAGTTAGGGAAAGGAAGTTGATTGGACTACAATTAGTAGAGTAAGTGGGTGATAATATTCATATGATCGAACAACACATGAGGAGAACATAGAGAAGGTAGAAAAGTTATGCCGATAATAGGAGGAAAGAATTTTCATTAGAGGTAGGTGATCATGTTTTCCATAAAAATATCTCATTAGAAATTTTCAATGAATTTTCATAAGAAAGGAACGTTAATTACATGGTTCACGGGACCCTATGAAATCCTATATAATGTTTGACCAGTTTCCTACCAAGTATCTTTCTGTAAGAGTTTATATTAGGTACACAAAATTATTCATATTTAATGTTATGAAAGTATATTCAAGATTCATCTCATGTTTTTTCCCAGAAGTAGTTCATCTCAAATAGAACCTTACTTATGATGAGAAATCTATTCAGATTCTTGACCATAGACATAAAGTGTTGAGGAATAAGGAAATTTTCCACGTTGTGGTTTTGGCGAGAAACCACATGGTTGAAGAAGGATTATGGGAATCTAAAAATGGTATGATGGAAAGGTATCCTCACTTATTCAATAAGTGAATAAAAATTTCGAGAATATAATTTCCATAAGTGGGGGAGAATCTAACAACCCAAGTACTTATAAAATTAATTGTTTTCATCATATAATAATATTGTTAAATTCATTATAAATGTATAATGAAATAAGTTGTATTTATAGAGATTAATGAATATATACAAATAGAATAGTAACCTCACCTATTAAAGTGTAAATAAAATTTAGGTATCTTATCAATGAAAATATAATATATTTATTTCATGGTATATATAAATAAACTTTTTGGAAAGGATTAATTAAGTGTTGGTATTTTTGTATGTTATAAATATTTAACTATAATTTTACTATAAATATAAGGATTTTAAAATAAAAATTCATAAAAGTTTTTCATAAATTATTATTTTATAATATTATGATTATAAGATAATTTTATGAGACCATAATTATGTTTTCTAGAGTGTTATGAAAAAATTTTAATTTTAAAATTGGTATTTTTCAAAAAATGATGATTTTAATTTAAAATTTAATTTATAATATTTAGAAAATTATTTTCAAAAAATGAAATTCTATTTTTAATTATAATCATTTAAAAAAATTGGCAATTAATTTTTGGGATTTTTATGAAATAGTTTATTTTTTGTGAATAGTAAAATACGATGATTTAAGATTTTTGCTAAATACATGAATTATGGATTCTTAGATGATGTAAGGTTAAAGTAAGCCCAAAATTGAAAACTGTAATTAATTTTTTAATATCTTTAGTTATAATTCTCAAATTATTCATATCCTTTAACCAAATATTATAAAATAATGAATAAAACAATTAAGAAACACCCTTCTCCTCTTCTATAAATACCTCCCCTTACCACCTCTTATCCACACACTTCAAAGCCTAGAATATTATTTAATTTTTACCTAATTCCCATACCAGGACACTTACCAACATTCAAGACCTATTGTTCTAACAGAAATTTCAATTCCATGTTTCTTAAGGAGGATCTCAAGGAGAAAAATTCAAGAGGTAAAATCCACTTTCATTTTCATTTATTTTCTTTTCAATTTATTTTATTTTATTATTCTACCCCAACCTACTGTATCCAAATTGAAATGATAAATACATTATCATACATATAATGGAATGTTATTTTTTTAATGAAATTTCGATCATAAAACCTCTCCTATTCTCTTCTTATTCTAGAAAATGATTGTGACGTGTCGATTTACCACCTCCATGGATGTCAAATTTTCCATTTCTTTTACCGACTTCAAGGATGGTCATAAAATAAATATTATGGATAAATAATATTTTATTATACATATTATAGGTGAAATAATGTTTTTAATAAATATATAAACATGCTATTAAATAAAATTATATAAGTTCGTGATGGTCGTAAAACCCGCCAAAATAAATTAAATCATTCTCATTAATGTTTTATCTAATGAATCATGCTCATATAAGAAAAAAAATATGATATACTGTGTCATTTGAAATTATAGAAATATATTAATACTATTTAATTACACTTCTTTATTTTTTTCCCATTCTTCATGAAAATCCATAATGAACTAACCACAGAAACCAAGAAATAAATGCACCAAAAATAATAAAAAAATAAAATATAATAACAAATGGGTGGAAAGATGTTATATAAATATCACATAAGGTATTAGAAATGTTAATATAGTTATTTATTAAATTAATAACAATATTTAAACCATTACACATGATGTTTGAACACGTTTGATAGAATTCAACCCATGGTAATGGGGCTTTCCTTTAAAAACCCTCTTTAATGTCTCTTTTTACAAAATTTCAAAAGGAATTCTTTTAGGAGGAAAGTATTCATTTTTTGGGATTATTTTTTTTCTTGGAAATTTTTTATGATTAAGGGTTAGACTTATATCTCCCTCCAATTCATTGGTTATATTTATGTTAGAATATGATTTTACTGGTTATTCTAAGTGTAATTGTGAATATTTCACCAAGTGGTAGTCATAAGGGTTACATTGTATCATATATTTGAGGGATACTAATAATATTGTGTCCCTAAGGTTTAAAATATTATGTATGTAATTACCCAAGCTACCTATATGTTTTATTTTATGTTTTATATGTTTTGTGGAAATCTCTTGTTTTCAAAAGATAGGTATATGGTACTTTATAGGTGAGAAGTATGTGTTTGTGAAAATGATTTCATATGTTTATAAGTATTCATAGACTAAATATTTCTTTTCTTTTATATCCCTTATTGATATTTTTTATCATACCATGTTTTATAAAGTTTTTCACATGTTTTATGTTTGAGTAAGAGAAAATAAGAAGCCAAGATGAATGTTGTGATGATTTTTTATGAAAAGATTTCATATTTTATAAGAAAGTTTTCTATTATGGAAGAAATTGATATTTTTTACTAGTAACCACTTTTTATTATTGTGGGTTGATATGTATAAATAGCTTCCTTATTTTCAATAACTATAGATCGAAAATATCTTAGGGAATGTAAGAAATTTATTTCTAATTGAATTTACTAGATTGTGTAATTTTTATGGTCGGATCATTATAGTTTATGATGGTATAAATGTAGACAATTCCATGTGTGTTAGAGTGGACCAAAAAGATTGGATTTGGATTTTTTCTAGAGGAATGAAATCCCAAAAACCTTAAAAAATAGAGTTCAATGAGAAGGTAAATTTTTTTTAATATAATAGGTTTTTTCCCATAATATTATATATTTCTACTGTATTGACATAATCTAAAGTAAATGTTTGACTACTCAAGAAAAAAATTTCTTATTCACATGATGATGGTAGAAATATTGTAGATTAATAGACTATAATGAAGGAACCCCTTTGGGAAGATGTAAAGATAATATTATAATATACTTTTTCTATTTTACCAAAAAAATAATGAAATTTGATCTACTTTTCATTATTCCATGGGTAGTTTGTTTATTGTCGAAAATTTCTATTAATATTTCATACCTTTCAATAGAAAAATGTCTATAAACATATTCGCTCTCAAAAACATTCACCCCTACAATGTTGGAATTTATCACTTTCCTTAAAGTTCCTTCAACTGCCTTTTTAAAAATAGAAATGATGATAACTCTTATTAATAATAGAGGTAATCTTTATTTTTTCATATAAAATCATTATTCATTTAATTAGTGTATTGTTTCATATTTATGTATAATTTATTTCAATTTTTATTACTCATGTAATATTTTTTTATACTAGGGTTTTCTTTTATTCCAGTTAGGGTGGTTTGTTTGAACTTGTTCAAGCATGTGAGATATTAGACTTCAAGACCATAACCGATATAATGAAAATAAGGAAATGGGTAAAGAATATATACAACCATAATGGGAAATTGAATTCCAGCTATATATTTAACTATTTTTTTCATTATTATATCAACCATTTCTAAGTTAATTTCCTTATTATTTTTATCTAAAACTTATTTAGTTTCTTCCAATGATCTTTTGGGAAGTCATATTTTTCTTTCAATAATATAGAGGAAGCCACAAAAAAGATAACATGTTCCTTTAATCCAATTTTACCACAGTTTTCATAGTATTTCTATGTCAAACTACCAACACTGTAGTCCAATGATCAATATAATGTTTTAACAATTCAAAAAAAGTAAATTTGATTCACTGTAACAATGGAAATTCAGATTTTTTTGATACTTTCATATTTTTAGGATTCAGTAACACCTCAATTTAATACACAGTGTGACCAGTATGACTTCAAGTTCTTAATTTTATTTAAAATTTACATTAATTTTGGTCAAAAAGACAATGAAAATACACAAAACTGACCAAACACATTTATATTGGTTTTATCGTTTGTAAAATGATTATTAAGTCATTTGGCATGTGTTGGAATTATCCTTGCCTCAATTTGTCACATAGTGTGACTGGTATGACTCCAACTACTTATTTTTCTTTAAAATTGACATTATTTTATTAAAAAAGAAAATTAAGATACTAAAAAATGAAAAACCTCATTTATATTATTTTGATAATTTAATAAAATGATCAATAAGTAATTTCTGAGGTGTAGGAGTTAATCTCAACATAATCTGATTCATATTGTGACCAGTGTGACTTCAAGTGTGTCTTTTTATTTAAAATTGACATTAATTTCTATAAAAGAGAAAAAAACACACTCAAAACCAAGAAAAAAGCCTATCATTTTGATACTATAGTAAAATTATTAATAAGTCGTTTTTTATGTATAAGAAATAGTCATACCTCAAAATAATGAACTGTGTGACCAATGTAACTCCAAGTGTGCCTTTTTATATAAAATTAACATTAATTTTAGTAAAAAGGAAACTAAAATACTCGAAACTAAGCATATGAATTCATATTATTATGATAAATTAAAAAAAGATTTATATCTCATTGGAGACATATAGTATTTAAATGCACCTTATTCTGATAAATGATGTGCCTTGTATTGCTCAAAGTGTTCGTTATGAGTTTTAAAGTTACAAGTTAGTTTACAATGTGCCACTCCCGGAAAACAAAGAAAAATTCTCTAAGTAACTTAATAATTAAGTAAAATGATTTATAAGTCATTTTTATGGGTAGAAATATTGTCTCACATCAAACTGATACACGATGTGACCAGTATGACTCAAAGTTTATGTTTCTAGTTTAAAATGACATTTTAGTACATAATTATTCTTATGTACTCGAAACCAATAAAACACATTCATATTGTTTTGATAATTTATAAAACCCATAAGTAGGTAATTTGGGATGTGTAGGAATTAGAAACACCTCAATATGATGCATAGTGTGACTGGTATGACTCCAAGTGTGTCTTTTTATATAAAATTGACATTAATTTTATTAAAAAAGAAAAGTAACATACTAAAACCCAATAAAACTCATTTATATTATTTTTCTACCTTAGTAAAATGATCCATAGGTCATTTTAGATGTGTATGAATAATCCAAACATCAATATAATACAAGATGTTCTTAGTATGACTAAAATTGTCTATTATGAGTTTAAAATTTAATTTTAGTTCAACATGTGTTACTCAATGAAAATTGATAAAACATGCTCATATTGTGTTTGTAATTTATATCAATGTTTCATAAGTAATTTTTTAAGATTATGAATTCGTATCACATAAAACTGATATATGATGTGACCATTATCACTCAATGTGTGTGTTTCGAGTTTAAAAATACATTTTAGTAAAAAAGTAAACTCAAGTTCTCAAAACTGATAAAATGCATTTGGATTTATTGATAATTTAAGAAAATGATCCATAATCCATTTGTGATGTGTAGGAATCTTCTTCACCTTAATTTAATGCACAGTGTGACTAGTATGACTCTAGGTGTGTCTTTTTATTTAAAAGTACCATTAATTTTATTGAAAAAATCACATACTAAAAACTGAAAAAATGCATTCAAATTGTTTTGATACTTTACAAAAACAATCCATATGTAATTTGGGATGTTTAAGAATCACCCCCACATCAATCCAATGCATGGTGTGACCTATATTGTAACGCCCCGACCCTAGTTACCCAGAGTCAGTGCTTTATTACGTATCAATGGCATGATCACAAAAGATCAAGTCTCAAAAGACCGATTAGTTTAGTAACCTTGTAATTACTAGATACATTCATAAGGTTTACATTACATCCATGAATAAAAAATTAAAACAACATTATTTACATGGAAAACACTGAGATCCCATAGACTATCCCTACAGGTCAGTTATAATATACTTCTTCACATCCTAGGAAAAGTAAAACATAAAAAGGGGTGAGCTCAGATGCTTAGTATGGATAACAATATAGTGGAATCTTTCATAAATAATCATAAAAATTTAAGGAAATTTATAAAACTAAAAAAAAATCCTTTTAAAATTGAACTTTAGAATAATATGGAAAAGATAAAAATCAAATAAATGTCATTTACTTATTTACATGGATATTCTATTAGTTTAATAATCACATGCAGTATCAATAGCCACTTTCATAATGATGAAATGCATAATGCCAGACTTTCATAACCACATAGTCAAGGACTTGTGCCAAAACTAAAAATAATATTTTGTCAAGGCCTTTTTCCAAGACACTAGATTGTCTCATTAGACCTACCGATGCATCGAGGATCCATAGCAGGCTCCACCCATCACAAACTAAGTCCAATGCATTCCTCATACGAAAAGGTTCAAACATAAAATAAACATTTGTATTAAAACTAGCATATGAAATTTCAATACTTAATCCATAAACCATGAATGGTATAAAAATAAAAAATCTAAAGTGAAACATATGACAAAACCTTCAATATAAAATGGATGTTTTGTATCATAATAAATCAACTTCAAATAATCTTAAAATGCATCAAAGGATGTTGACATAGATGAAATCAAAACCTTTTTAGAGGAATATATATTTATATTTTGAAATCATTTAAGAGTGACATTATTTATAAAAAACATTTATTTTTAATATATTCTTATAATCTTGTAAGGGAAGCTTCGATGATGTTATAACAGTGGAAAATAGTCTCACCGGCTGTATAAGTTAAAAAAAGACATGCTTAACTTAGTTTTGTCGAAAAGGTTTAAAAGTACCTTGTTTGGAAAATGATGGAAAGATTCCTTTCAAACCATTTTATAAAAATTTGAGAAAGGGTATAAATGACTTTAACCCCTAGTCTATTAAATATTAAAAATGTTTTGGAATGCATTTTTAAGAAACATGGATGTGGATGTTAAAGAGGTCCTCGTAGATAATTACGTATAAACAACCTCGGATAATGAAGAGATTGTAGAATTAACCCTTAACTTTTACTTTTCCTTGGTCGAGGGTAGGTTAACCTCCTGTATAATGGTGAAATAATTGTTATTAAATTATACAAGAATCATATACATTAATATTATATCATATATGATCTTTTAACATTGTTTTGCTAAAAATATCTTAGTAATTTCGTTGTTTCAGGTGTTAATGGATTCATTTTCATTTATATTCCTTATTATTTGAGTCATATTTGTTATGTATGGGATGTATCTTATTCATATCTATAATTATATCATGTTTTTGAAAATTATTTTTAATCATCTAATGAAAATTAGTCTTGAATTTGATACGATGGGGAATGAATCTCTTCGCGTTCGTGGAGACGGTAATCTGAATGTACGCACGAGCGACAATATCATTATTTTGATATGAAAATAATATATAATTGGATGTTATATCATATATACAGAATCATTATCATGTTATATTTATTATTTACATCAATTACACCACATTATTATACCCATCCAAATAATAATTTATTTAATAACAATTACACCACGACGTGGAGACGGTAAGTCGTACAGGCACACATATGGTAAAATTTCATCCAAAGGATGGATAGAATTATGAATTTGGTTGTACCATATTTATAATGATATAAAAGTATATATATGATACTGGATTTATAATTTTATAATGGAAACAACAAAGAAAAATGAAGTGGAAGAAGAAAGGAACTTGAAAGAGGTGATGAAATATTTTCCTCTTCTTCGGGTTCTTCCTTTTGATTTTATCAAATTGTCTTATTAGGTTAGCTTTCTGATGAAAGGAAGGACTCTAGGTTAATTTTAAGATAGTTTAAAGGGTATTTGGGTAGGGGTTGGCCGAACCAAATGGCTTTGAATGTGTGAATTAGAGAGAAGGGGAGTTCCATTTTATAAGAGGGGTAAGGGGCACATTAGGAAAAGCTAGAAATATTATTTTATAATAAAATAATTTTCGATTTCTAATGGCTCCAAAATAGATTTTTTAAATACTATGTTAGGGATGGGTCGAAAACCACTCAACCAATAGGTTTTAGATAGGTTAGGGTCACTATGTTAACATTATCTTTTAGATTAAACACTTAGTCAAATAGTTTGACATTTACTATGTCTTTTTGTATTTTTATAGTATATGGTTAATAAACATGCTATATACATCCAAGAGAACTCCAAATGGTTATCTAATGATACACCTATCATTACATAAGTCTTTCGGAGGAAAATTAGATTTTTTGTAATAGAATATCACTTAATAATATAATATTTTGTTTAAAAACTCTTTTATGTCAATTTTGATGCTATTTGGTATTTTGTTTTTGATAAATTCATAAAAGAATTATTAATTTGAAAAAAATTCATCTAACCAAACATAATATGTAATATTAACCTATAAAATTATTTTAATTCATAAAATTCTCAAATTACTTTTATTTAGATATTTATAGTATCAATTATTTTAATCTTTCATTAGTACGATAATTACTGCATCATCATTGTGTCATATATATATTATATTATTTAATGTGTAAAAAATATTAATAAAATACCATTATGTAGGAAATCTTTTTATATTTCTAATTAATATTTATAGTTGAATTTATCTTGTGTATTTCCCTATATTAAAAATGTTTTAGTTATTAAACATTGATTTTAACTCGTTGAACTCTTCTTTGAATTAAATAATAATGAATGTCCTAATCTAAACCAAGTTGACCAAAGAGGTTCATATTTTATTCCTAAGGTTGTTTTTGGTAGAATTATACTTATACAATATAATTAGGACATGTTTTAGGATTATAATAATATCATTTTCACCATTAATTACCCTATTTACTTTTAACCGTGGTAAAGAAAAATAAAATGTTGCTATTCACCAAAAAATTATTTTCATCTTATTGAACCACATTTTTTATACATATATCAACCATGTCTCTAGGATTTTTTTAATTCCACTCACATAAGTGGTAAAATTATTTTTTATTGGAATTTTTAAATTCTCCTAGGAGGTGGTTAAAAGAAGGTAAAAAGTTCAATAAAATTGTTATATATCTAAAATTATTATAAACTAACTCCAATGAATTACATTGAACATATATAAGTATTATATATCTATTTATACCTAAAATAAATTTAAATATAATAAAAATTTATTTATATAAAAATTTGGTTTTAAACTATAACTCAGTGTTTCTCACTCTTCACCAAAAAATGAATGTTTTCAGAAAAATACCAAAAATTCACCTTAAGCTAATTTCGATATTTCAAATCCAAAAATGAGGTCCATTTTGAAAGATAAAATTTATAAAATTTCAAAAAGTGTGTATTACTATTTATAATGGCTAATTTGATTGGTTGTGGTGTGTTAGAACTCGAAGTTGCATACAACACACGCTATCGTATGATTCAACGAGAAGCGTATCATGGAAGCTTGGGGTGTTACATTCTCCCCTCCTTAAAATAATTTCGTCTTCGAAATTTATAGAATTTTACTGCGTAAAAAGACTCGTGTGGTTCTTAATCATATGTTCCTTAGGTTCTCATGTTGCCTCTTCCATCTTATGCTTTCTACATATAACTTTTACGAGACGAGTCATCTAGTTTCTCAGCACTTGTTCTCCGGTATCAAGAACCTTGATATGCTCTTCGCAATAAGACAGATCAAGTTCCAATTCTTATTCTTCATAGGTGAGTACATGTGTTGGGTCGGGCATGTATTTTCTCAATAGTGATACATGCAACACATCATGAAATTTGGATAGACTTGGAAGCATTGTCGAACGATAAGCTACAGCCCCAATTCGTTCTAGAATTTCGAAAGGTCTAATGTTCCTGGGACTTAATTTTCCATTCTTACTGAAATGTATAACTCCCTTCCATAGAGATACCTTCAAAAAGAAATGATCTCTTACCTGAAATTTCAAATCATTCCTTCAGTTATCAGCATAGCTCTTCTGCCTACTTTGAGCTTCTTTGATGTGGTTTGGGATTACTTTCACATTTTCAATCGTTTTTCTCCACTAGTTCTGGGCCTTTGAGTTTTCTTTCACCAATATCATCCCAACAATTTGGTGTGCAACATATCTTTCCATATTACACTTCATATGGTTCCATCTAAATAATTTAATAGAAGCTATTGTTATAGGAAAATTCTACCAATGGAAAATATTGATCCCACATACCTTGATAGTCATGTGAGCATGATCTCAACATGTCTTCTATGGTTTGAGTAGTCCATTAGGATTGTCCATCAATTTTAGGGTGGTAGGCAGTGCTCAAATAATGTTTGGTGTCCTGGGTATTCTAAGGACTTTTCTAGAATCTTGATGTAAAATCTGGATCATGATCAGATAAAATTGATAGTGGTACTGCATGAAGTCTTATAACATCATTAATATGTAGTCTTGGTAAACTTTAAAGTGGTAAATCTTCTCTTATATAAAGAAAATGTGCTAACTTTGTAAGACGATCAACAATGAACCATATTGCATCATTCTTTCAGGGAGTATTTGGTAGTCCCATGACAACGTTCATCGTAATATTATCCTATTTCCACTCAGGTATGTGAATAGGTTGCATGACTCCTCCAGGATGTTCCCTTCCAGCTTTCACTTATTGACAAACCATACATCTAGACACAAAATCAGCAATCTCCCTCTTCATGTTGTCCCACCAAAAATTGTCCTTTAAATCTCTGTACATCTTATTGCTACCAAGGTGTATAGAGAAATTGGAACTATGAGAATCATCCAACAATTCCCTTTTTATATCAGGTATATCGGGAACACAAATCCTCTTTCCAAATTTCAAAATTCCATCTTCATACACAAAGTAACTCAATCTCCCATCATTCACAAATTTAATCTTCTTTTGAAACTCTTCATCATCAGTCTGAGAACTCTTCATAATTTCTAGTAAATATGGTTTTGAAACTATTTGAAAAAGTATTTATGTTTCACCTTCCATGGTGATTCCCATATCAATCTTTCCTAGATCCATGTATATAGGATCATTTTCAACTCTCGCCTTGTTCAAAACTACATGATCTTTTCTACTCAAGGCATCTGCCACCTTATTTTCCTTCCCCAGGTGGTATTATATAGTGAAATCATAATCCTTGACTAGTTCAATCCATCATCTTTGCCTCATGTTCGGTTATTTTTGTGAGAAAATATACTTCAAACTCTTTTCATCAGTATAAGTCTCACATTTCTCACCATAGAGATAGTGTATACAAATATTCAAAGAAAATATTTCAGTTGTTAACTCAAGATCATGAGTAGGATAGTTTTTCTCATGAATTTTTAGCTATCATGATGCATAGGCAATAACCCTATCATTCTGCATAAGGATACAACCTAATCCTTTCTTTGAAGCATCACTATAAATAAAAAACCCTTCATTCCTTTATGGTAGAGTAAAGATAGTAGAATTGACAAATCTTCTCCTCAGTTCTTCAAAACATTCTTCGCACTCTTTTTTCCAAACAACTTTCACCCCTTTACGTGTGAGCTTGGTTAATGGGTTAGCCAATTGGTCAAAATTCTGGATGAAATGCCGATAATAACTTTCTAAACAAATAAAACACTGAACCTCATTTATACTCATCAGTTTTTCCATTCTTCGATTGATATTGTCTTAGAATGATCAATGGAGATTCCATCCTTAGAGATGATATGGCCAAGAAAATAAATCTCCTAAATCCAGAATTCACACTTGCTAAACATCCCATATAATTCATGTCTTCTAGAAGTCTTTAGGATAATGCCCAAGTGATTTTCATGATCTTCATAGATTTTGGATTGTATCAAGATATCATCAATAAATACTACTACAAAGTCATCAAGATATTCCTTGAATACTCTGTTTATTAGATCCATGAAAGCATAGGGTGCATTAGTCAATCCAAAAGGCATTACTGTAAACTCGTAATGCTCGTTCCTCGTTCGAAATGCTGTCTTCAGAATGTATTCCTTCTTCACACACAACTTATGATATCCAGATCGAAGGCCATTCTTTAAAAATTATTGATCTCCATGAAGTTGGTCGAATAAATCATCAATGTGAGGTAGGGGATACTTGTTCTTCATTGTTATAGCATTGATCTCCCTGTAGTCAATGCACATCCTCATAGATCCATCTTTCTTCTTAAAAAAAAGGATAGGGGATCCCCATGGAGAAACCCTAGGGTGAATAAATCACTTATTACTCAATTCCTCTAGTTGTTTCTTTTTTCCACTAATTCCATTATGGCTATTCTATAAGGGGTATTCGATATAAGCCTTAAACCAATAATTAAATCAATATAAAACTCATTTTCTCGTTCTGAAGGATGTCCAGGTAAATCATCTAGAATCACATAAAAATATTATTTCACAATAGGTACATCCTCTATTTTAACATTCCTTTACTCGCCCACATTTATTTAATTCTCTTCTTCCACAATAATTGAATTTAGTTGAGCTACTTGGGGTGGATCTAGATAAGAATCTAGTGGTGACATTTCTTCTCTAAACATAAGGTGTTCTTTATCGTCATCATCAAAAATAGTAACCTCCTCCTTCTTATAATAAATTTTTGAATCATGGTCTGAAAGCCAATCTATACCAAGGATTATATAAAATTCACTCATGGGTATGACTATGAGATCAGTAGATAAAAAACATTTATATTCTCTAATGGGGACAGATTCACAAAACTTTGTTGCAATGATACTTCCCTTAGGATTTTTTACTGACAACTCCCTTGTTAAATCAAATTTGAAATATCTAATTTTCTTAGGAAACTGGGAATATATGAAACAATGAGATGAACCAGAATCAAATAATGTATTTTCAAAACCTGAGGAAATCGTTAAATTATCTGCCACAATGTCTTTGGGAGCTTCAGCTTCAGCAGTAGTGATAGCATAAGCTTGGCCTTTATCCCTTAGCCTTTTCTGAGGTAAGTTACCCTGATGCTTAGGAAATTCATTCACATAATTCCCCCTTTCTCTATAATTGTATCATTCAACATCGACAGCCTCGTTTTCCCCTTTCAATCACGATATTTATGGACTTTTTCAACACACATGTAATAGAATCACATTACCTTCAAGAAATTACCAGGGTGTTTCTTCCCACATAAACATCATGATGGATATTCAAATTTTACTTTATATCCCTTATTTCCATTTCCTGAGTGTTCTGCAGATCTCTTCTTCTCTTTCTTTTCTTTAAAGTCGTAATACTTTGAGAATTATTTTTCGGTCTTTATAGCACATGAGACAATATCTCCGTACGATGAGAAGGATTGTGAGACTAAATATTGATAGAAAAATGGTTTTAACCCATAAAAGAAATGATAAATCTTACTTCTTGGGTTACTTATATAATTGGCATCATGCCTGGCTAACCTTGTAAAATTAGCTTCATACTTTACGACATTCGCATCCTCCTTTTTCCTCAGACTCAAAAATTGTCTTTCCATATCTACTCGATGGTCATGAATAAAGTATTTTTATAAGAAAACCTCCTTAAACTCCCTCAATTCCATATTTGGTACTTCTTCATCTGCCATTGGGATTTGAATCAAGGACCACCATTGGTCGACATCTCTAGTGAGGTGGTAAACTACCAGGAAAACTTTTTCCCTTTCACTACTCCCCAAGGCATGGAATATTTTCTCTAAGGAATTTATCCATTTCTCAGATACTAATGTATTTTTACTCCCATTAAATGTTGGTGGTTGTTTCCCCATGAAACGGTCTAACATTGATCCACCATGTTGTGGATCAGGGTTCTCCACACGGGTAAGGTTGTTATTCATAACCTGAGTGAGTTGTCCCAATATAATGATAAGATGATCATCACCAGTTTTATCACCAGCTCCACTATAATTATCTTAAGTAGGAGGGAAATACCTACATTGAGTGCATGCATTGATACAATTCACATTCCTTCCACTAGGCAACATTTTTGAACAATTACATAAACTAAATTAGTTTATGAATTGATATACCTAAATCAAAACATGTAAAACACTTAATATAAATTGAACAATGTATAGATATAATCCACAGTCATAAAAAATGTTTTCTTTGTGGAATTATATGCTCATAAACCCTTCATAATGGTATGTAAAGAAAATGAGAATTATCTTAAGCATATCCCCTGGGATTGTAATAACCCTGAGTGCAGCAAGGCCCGTTGTCGTGCACCAATTCCCATTCGATTTTAGCTCAAAGCGGTGTTTTCGGGTTTTACCCCAAGGTAAATTTGTGATACATCCACCTCTACCAGCTCATACCCAAAAATGGATGTTTTCTTGGAAAAATCCCAAAATCTCTACAATACCAAAATTCAAAGAAGTTCTTATATATTAATCCTCAAAGTATATCTTAGGGCTATTTGATCTAATCAGAGTTTATCTAAATATAGTTTCCAAGGTTTGTACTAAACTTCCTTTAATACCAACTGTAACACCCCGACCCTAGTTACCTAGAGTAGGTGCATTATTACGTATCAATGGCATGATCACAAAATATTATTTCTCAAAATACTGATTAGTTTAGTTCCCTTATAAGTACTAGATACATTCATAAAGTTTACATTACATCCACAAATGGAAAACTACATCAACATTGTTTCCATAGAAAACATTGAGATCCCATAGACTATCCCTACAGGTCTGTCATAATATACTTATTTGAATCTTGGGAAAAATAAAACATAGAAAGGGGTGAGATTAGATGCTTAGAAAGGATAACAATATAGCGGAAGCCTTCATAAATAAGAATAAAAATTTAAGGCAATGTATAAAACTAAAACAAAAGCCTTTCAGACTTGGACTTCAGCATAATATGGAACAGATAAAAATCATTTAAATTCCATTTAAATATTCACAAGGATATTCTACTAGTAGAATAATCACATGCAATATCAATAGCTACTTTCATAATGATGAAAAGCATAATGCTGGAATTTCATAACCACATAGTCAAGGCCTTGTGTGAAGACTACAAAAAAGATTTTGTCAAGGCCTTGTGCTAAGACACTAGTTTATCTCATGAGACATATAGATGCATAGAGGATTTATAGTTTTCTCCACCCGTCACTTACTAAGTCCAATGCATCCTTCATAAAAAAATTTTAAACGTAACATAAACATTCGTATTAAAACTATCATACGAAATGTCAATAATTTATCCATAAACCATGAATGGTATAAAAATAACACATCCACAGACAAACATATCACAAAACCTTCAATACAACATAGAACTTTTGTATCATAATAAATAAACTTCAAATAATGTTAAAATCCATCAAAGGATGTTGACATAGATCAAATCAAAACCCTTTTTTAGAGAAATATATCTTTCTTTTTTGAAATCATTTAAGAGTCACTAAATTTATAAAAAAAAAATTTATTTTGAAAATATTATTATAAGCCTGTAAGGGAAGCTTCGAAGATATTATAATGGCAGAAAATAACCGCACCCACCGTATAAGTTAAAAAGAGACTTTCCTGCCGTAATTTTGTCAAAAAGGATAAAAAGTACCTTGTTTGGAAAACGATGGAAAGATTCCTTTCAAAACATTATATAAAAAGTCAAACAAGGGTATAAATTAATTTACCATATTTGTCTAGTAAATAGTAAAAATTATTTGGAATACATTTTTAAGAAAACATGGATGTGAATGATAAAGAGTTCCTAGCAGATAATTATGTATAAACAACCTCAGATAATGAAGAGATTGCAGAATTAATCCTTACTTTTACTTTTTCTTGGTCAAGGGTATGTTAACCTCCTGTATAATGGTGAAATAATTGTTATTAAAGTTTTCTAGAATCATAAACATTAATATGATATCATATATGATCTTTTAACATTGCTTTGTTAATAATATCTTAGTATTATCGTTGTTTCGGGTGTTAACAGGTTCGTTTTCCATTATATTATTTGTTAGGTGAGTCATATTTGTTATGGATGGGATATATCTTATGCATATACCGAATTATATCAAGTCTTTAAACATTATTTTTAATTATCTAACAAAAATTAGTCTTGAATGGATATGACGGGGAATGAATCTCATCGCGTTCGTGGAGATGGTAATCCGTATGTATGTACGAGCCACAATATCATTATTTGGATATTAAAATAATATATAATTGGATGGTATATCATAAATATAGAATCATTATCATGTTATATTTTTTATTTACATAAATTTCACATCATTATTATACCCATCCAATTAATAATGTATTGAATAACAATTACACCACCATGTGGAGATGTATGTCGTACGTACGCATGTATCGTGACATGTCATTCAATGGATGGATAGAATTGTGAATTTGGTTGTACCATATTTATAGTAAAATCTCAATTTATAGAATATACTAGATTTATTATTTTATAATGGAAACAACAAAGAAAAATGATGTGGAAGAACAAAGGAACCTGAAAGAGGTGATGAAATATTTACCTCTTCTTCGGGTTCTTCTTTTTTATTTGATTAAAAGGGCTCCATAGGTTGTCTTTATGACTAAATTAAAGCCTCTAGGATGAAAGGATGATATTTGAGATGGTATTTGGGTAGGTTTTGGCTGAGAAAAATGGCTTTAAAGGTGTGAATTATAGATAAGGGGGAGTTCCCTTTTATAAGAGGGGTGAGGGGAACCTTAGGAAAAGCTATAAATATTATTTTATAATAAAATAATTTTAGAGTTATAATGGCTCAAAAACAGATTATTTAAATTATAAGGTGGTTATGGGTCAAAAACCACTCAACAAATAGGTTTTAGATAGGTTTGGATAACTATATTAACTTTATCTTTTATATTTAACTCTTAGTTAAATAGTTTGACATTTACCATGTCCCTATTATTTTTATATTATTTAGTTAATAAACTTACTATATACTTCTTAGAGAACCCCAAGTGGTTCATTAATGATTCACCTATAATTACATAAGTCTTTTGGCCGAACCTTAGATTTTTAGGAATATAATATCAATTAATAATATAATATTTGTTCGGAAAACTCTTTTATGTAAATTTTCATACTATTTGGTATTTGGTTTTTTCTAAATTAATAAGAGAATTATTACATAGAAAAACATTCATCTAACCAACCCTAATATGTCATATTAACCTAGAAAATTACTGTAATTCATAAAATTCTCAAATTACATTTATTTAGATATTTATATTGTGAATTATTTTAATCATTCATTAATACGGTAATTACTTCATCATCATTGTATCTTAAATAAATTAAATTATTTAGTGTCTAAAAAATATAAATAAAATACCATTATGTAGGAAATTATTTTAATTTCTTAATTAATATTTATAGTCTGATTTATCTTTTGTATAACCCTATATTAAAAATGTTTTAGTTATTAAACATTGATTTTAACTCTTTTAACTCTTCTTTGAATTAAATAATAATAAATGTCCTAATCTAAACCAAGTGGACCAAAGATGTTCATATTTTATTCCTAAGGTTTTCTTTTCTTGAATTATACTTATCCAATAGAATTATTACATGTGTTAGGGTAATAATAATATCAATTTTACCCTTAATTACCCTATTTACTTTTAATCGTGGTAAATAAAAGTAAAAAGTTACTATTCACAAAAAATTATTTTCATCTTATTAAACCACATTTTTCTTACTAATATCAACCATTTCTCCTGGATTTTTGGAATTTCACTCAAAGAAGTAGTAAAATTATGTTTTATGTGAATTTGCAAATTCTTTTAGAAGGTGGGTAAAAGACGGTAAAAAGTTCAATAAAATTTTTATATATCTAAAATTATTATAAATTGACTCCAATGAATTACATTGAACTTATAAAGGTATTATGTATCTATTTTGACCAAAAATAAATTTACATAAAATAAATAATTATTTAAATAAAAAATCGGTTTTAAACTATAACTCTGTGTTTTTCACTATTCACCAAAAATTTAATGTTTTCATAAAATTTCAAAAAATTTACCCTAAGCTAATTTCGATATTCGAAATCCAAAAATAAAGTCCATTTTGAATGATAAAATTTATAAAATTTTAAAAAATGGGTATTACTATTCATAATGGCAAGTTTTGATTGGTTGTGGTGTGTTAGAACTCGATGTTGCGTACAACACATGCTACTATATGATTCAAAGAGAAGAGTATCGTGGATGATTGGGGTGTTAAATGTATGACTCCAAGTGCATCTATTTATTTAATCTTAACATAAATATTAGTAAAAAAGTTAATTGACATACTTTAAAATGAGAAAATGATTTTATTATTATTTTGAAACGTTAAATGTTTTTCCATAAATCATTTTTGTTGTGTAAGAATCACCATCACATCAATATTTTACACGATGTGCCTGTTATGACTCAATGTTTCCATTATCAGTTTAAATATAAAATTTTAGTTCAGAAAGGGTCACTCACTAAAAACCAAGATAACATGCTTGGTTTGTCTTGATAATTTAGTAAAATGATTAATAATTCATTTTTGAAGTATAGAAATTATTCCCATGTCAAACAAACGCACTATGTGACATGTTTGACTAAAAGTGTGTGTTTGTAGTCTAAAATGTCATTTTAGTAAAAAAATAACGTTATGTACTCAAAACTAAGAAAACACATTTATATTAATTTGATATATTAAGAAAATGATAGATAGGCCATTTAGAACATGTAGAAATCCACCACACCTAAATTAATTGTTTGGTGTGAACGGTATGACTCCAATTTATCTTTATAATATATACTTATCATTTATTTTAAAATGTGCATCACATTTCCAAAAATAAGAAAATGATCCTATATTGTTTTCTCATCAATCTATCTACTATTACTTAATTATTTTCGTTATTATTTTTATCTTATACTTATTTAGTTAATTTTCATATAAGTAATTCGTCAAGATAAACAATAAATGGCATGATTTGAAAGAATCAACCTCAACTTAATATGATACACAGTTTTCCTAGTATGACTCAATGTTTAGTTTAAAATTAACACTTTATGTTAATTTATTTTGTTAAATTATTACAAACAAAAGAATTATATTCTTATACAGGAGTATTCTTCTACTCAAATAGGGGTGTTCTTTTTGTGAATAACATGAGTGATGGTAAACATCAAAAGAAAAAGGAACATTTATGTTTTTGAATGTATGTAATAATTTATACGTATGTAAATTTATAATAAAATGTTTGAAATATTTATATTATAATGTTTTTTCTTGAATTTGTGTTGAAAAGTTTCTTTCATCTACATTTTTTATCGTAATTTTATTTTTATGAGATCATTTTTTTTATGTTTTGATGTGCTGTTATAACACACTACACTGGTGTTACAATGTACTATTACAACACACTATTGTTTCCCCCTTTATGAGAGCTTTTATAAGTTTTGATAAAGGACATCTTTATTAGTGCTTGTAGAAGTTATAATAAATGAAAACATTTAATAGTTCTTTTAGAAGTGCTTATAATGTACCCCTTTATCAGTACTAAATAAAAGCGTTGATAAAAGTTTTCTTTTACCAGCTCTTCTAAAAGCTTTGATAAAGGACCTATTTATTAGTCATTTTTATCCAAGATAAAATCCTATGTATTTTAATCTCCATCTGGTATTAAGTTCTTCTATAGATCAAATAAAGGCCATTTTTAGAAATGTTAAAGACCTATTTTGTAGTAGTGATTGATATGTAAGATTTTTTACTAATTCCTTAAAACTCTAAACTAAAAAGATCAGAAAAACATAGTAATGTGAAAACTTTGTTATTAGACTCATAATTACGGTTTGATTAAGATACATGTCATTATAATATATATACATGATTTCTATATTATATTTCAAATATAATTTAAATCTCATAAACATCATGAAATATTTCTGATTATTTTAAGTACATCGTAGAGATGTTTAAAATTTCCTTTATGGATTCAATGAGATAATTATAAAAATTAATGGATAATCCCAGGTTACTAGTAAGAGGTTTTATATAATAGACACTATCACGGATACATATGAAACAACCCATATGAAAAAGTGAATTGTTTATAAACATGCCATATATTCTATAACTTATGCATTAAATTATTCATGGATAAAAAAATATAATGGAAAAAATAACTAACTTCATATTGATGGAATGAATAATGAAAGATATATTAATCCTTAATTCATGTCATCATGATCTAACCACCAAGGCCTCATCCCAGAATGTCATGATCATACAATCAAGGCCTTATTCAAAGTCATCTTTGATACTACTAAAGCCTTATTACAAGAAATTATAATTATATTAGAATTCATAAATTATGATACCCATTCAATTTTGTATCATTATATCTAATAAACTTATTTATGGGATATATATTACTCAACCACCACTTATACATGTACAATACATTAATCATGTATTTAAAAAAATAGTAAAATTCATCATCAATACTCTTTTAGAATCAGTAAATAACCATATTGAATTGAGTATAAAGAAAATCAATATTGTAGTAGTCTATGGAATAACTTTCTAGGAAAGATTCCATCAATTCACCCCATACATAATAATGAGTATATGGTTTAGTAAATATTTATATGATGCTAAATATATCCATGGAGTAGTGATCAGTGTTTTCTTCATCTGAATCATTGAAAAGGAATTTTGTGATATTTCGAGTTAGGTGAATTATCCATGATATTTAATATTTTTACAATAAATATATTTTATTCTCATAGTTCCAAACAATATTATCTCTCTAATATAGAACATGATGGAAATTAAAACTATGTAGTTGAGTATAGAAAATTAAATTATACATAGGTTAAGGTATAATCGATATGTGGGCACTAAACCCGAGGTCAGGCCCATTTAATAGAGAAATTGATTTAATTAGTTTGAATTTTAATAACCTAACCATACCTTTATATTCAATATTATGAATATGGATATAAATTTCTCCCATGTCCCTATAGTTATGGAGAACAATGATAAATGATATAGGTGATATTTTAGTAATATTAATCCAGAGGTGATCATGGGTGTGAATCAAGAGGTAGTGATCATGAAAAGGAAATCAAAGGCATATGATTTTGAAGCTATAGTGGTCCCCCAAGGGTAGAGATCAATTTTTAGAATCTACCATTTTTTGTTTCAGAAATATTTATTATTTAATTTTCTATAATCTAAACTACATGGGTTTTTTCAATCATTTAGCATCAAAAATGTATCAAATGATTTGGGGTCTGAATTGATTTGTTCGTAGTGATGTTGGTCTAGAATTTCTAACTCCAGGGTGTGTAGTTTCATGAATACATGTTTTGTCATTTTGTTTTGTGTGTCAATTTGGATACATTGTTCAAATGTTATGTAGGCCTTATGTATATGTTTCCTAGTACCCATGGATGCATGACATGGGGTCTATCCATGCACATGCATAGGAACCTTGTGCGAGATAAAAGATGTGTACATGTATATATCCAATGTTGTGTTACAGAGCATAACATGGGCCAGGGTACTTGTCCAGCTACCCTTATAACTCACACATCATTTAGGGTAGACAAACCCTGTGTGTAATCCCTACTATTATAAAAGGAAATATTATGTTCAGTAGCGTTCAAGATACGCATCACCGAGCTTAAATGAGCAATAAAATATTGTTATATAAATGTGACCATTATAATCCAGCTATTAAATTAAAATAAATGTATAGGAATAAATTATTTACAAAAAAATATAAATACCCAACTCAATATTAATTTATTGAGTAATTCTTATGAAATTATCTTTTAATTTTCATTAAAGTCATTTTATTCTTCAAAAGTACATTTTCTTCAAAAATGAGGTTTTCTTTTATTAAGTGTGAATATTAAAATAACTCTATATAATTTCTAGAAGAAATATTTGAAAAAATGGATTTATTTTTTAATTCATAATGTAAATTTATGTCAAAATTATTTTTGGAGATTTTTCTTAAAAGATTGAATTTTCAATGAATAGTGAAAATACTGATTTCTATTGAAAAACATATTCATATTATTTAAAAAGTAAAAATATATATTTTATTAATATTAAAAATTCATTATTTAATTTTTATTTAAAATAATTAAATTGTATTTTTTGAAACCTACTTTATACGATAATTTTTTATAAAGTCATTTTATATTTAAAATAAAGATATTTTGGAAACATGTTTTTAATTGAGTTTTAATAGAATAATTAAAAATAAATTATTTCCACTTTTTTGTGTTGAGTTTTAAAAAAATTATTCCATATTTTTAATTAGTGATTATAAATTTAGTAATTATTTATATTTTAATTTTTTTTAATATGAATTGTATACATTGTAATTTTTTTACCGTGGTAAAAGGAAAATTTGGTAAATTACAGTTAAAATAAAATGACTAGAACTATAAAATAACCATAACACTTGTATAAATATTATTATATTATTATATCATGTCCATAATTAGTAAAAGGTCTAATTTATGACTTTTTCTGGCCACTTGGATGAGACTATGACATCTATAATATTTTATTTAAAGAAAGGCTAAACATGTCCCCATATTGTTTCTAATAACAAAAATATTTTTAACATGGTGTTTTTTGAGTATATTCTTGAAAATAAAATTATTTTGAAATATAAATAATATTTCTTCATTATCTTAATTTATTTTTAATTTTTAGTGAATAAATTATTACCTTAACTGGTTACACAATGCTGATGTAGTACTTATCTAATTAATGATAAAAATCTAATAAATGATATTAAAATGTTATAAAAAATATAATTTGAGTTAAATAATGTGATAATATAATTTTATACATTTAAATTAAATATTTATGATTTAATAAAATATTTGGTTCTAATTATATGTTTTTTATATTACTTTTATCAAAGTAATGAATAGTTCTACAAATTGACATTGTGAATATTTTATAGTAAATAATATTTTACTAAATGATTTAAAAATAATAAATATATTAAATTCATCCAATTTATTAGGTTTGAATTTAAAATATCATTTGTGATCTATTTTTTTCTCTTTTATCATTTTATAGTGTCTTTATTAACCCTCAAAGACTAAAAAATAATGGTGTCACTTTAATAATAAAGGGGTCAAATGGGGGTTATAACCAAATGAGAAGGGTATCAATGTAGTGAAAAATTTTATAGTATTTATTTTATTAGATAATTTTAACCAATAATCATATAATATTTAAAATAACTCACTTATGATCCATTTTTTATTGAATATTAATTTATTTTAATTTAATATTCTTGATAAATTCAAAGAGTGTCCCTCCCCTCTCCTATAAAAATGCACCACTTCTTCTCATTACACATCACATAATAAAGTCATTTATTTTGTACAATACCTACCGAAATAAATTATTATAATCTATCTAATCATTCTAGGGTCCTTATTTTAGGCATAAACTGACCGTATAATTCATAAGGTATTAATTAAATAAAGATTTACAAAGAAGATGTATCATTTTTATTTTCTTGTTTTAGTTTTGTTTCTTTCTCGATATCCTTAAAATATTTTTACACCATGATAAAATAATTAAAAAATGTACAATATATACACATATATTTTATTATGTTAAAATTATAACTTATATCCCCCTCCAACATCAATCAAATGAGAGAAAAACTCATCATTCGGGTGTACGACGGACTACCACCTCATGAACTATTATTCATCACCATCTCTAAAGAAATGTTTCAATGATGAAAATAATATTTATATATAATATTAATGACATTATTTTCATTCTTAAAATTTAATATATCATATAACTTCATTCCATTTCATGCATTGAAAAATGATAACAATGTTTATGCGCACGTGTGGACTACCACCTCCACGAAGCAATGTCATTCATTTTAAATCATCACATCACATGGATGATATATATATATATATATATATTTAAATAAGTAAATTTATATATATGATAATATTTTAATTATGGAAATACATAAATAATACTTACCTTCCTTCCATAATAATTGTTGAAAAATGGAAATGTTACTCATGTGTATGTATGTCCTACCATCTCTATGATTGTAACGTAGTACATTTTTCATAAAAATTTTCAATAGTTGATTTAGAATAAATAAAATTAATATAAATTATAATTATATCATGATTAATTTTATTTAGATAATGAAATAATAACATCTTTTTCTGTAGTCTGCCTACTGAAGTCATTTTGGAATGTTGATCCAAATATCACTGAAATGTTCAACATGAAGATAAATTATTAAGTAGTTATTATAACATGGAAATAGGTGATATAAAAGGAATAATAAACCTGAAAATGGTTTTTAATCATGTAAATAATTAACCTATGTTTAATATTCCGGGAGATAAATAACACATGGGATGATTCGATGTTAAGGTAATGGATTTTCATATCACCTTTATTCTTGTGGGACACATTCCTTATACAGTACTTATTTATTCTATTTAGGGTATATACAAAACATGAACTCATTTTATGGTACATGTTATAAATATTTTATGGATTTACATCTCAATAATTTTTTATTTCATTCATTGAGCTTATTATTCCAAATTTACCAAAGTGGTAAGGGTTTATTTCAAAATATAATCTTTATTTAGGATTGTCTATTTTTATGTCTCAACTTAGTAATATTTCTATTCCATGTCCATTTAATTTCTTCCAATTTTTTACTATTATCCATTAATTTTTTAAAATAAATTTTACCAATTTTATAATTTTTTAAGAAATAGTTAGCAATGTTTTTTCCATTTTCTAAAAAAGGTACTTTGTGGGTTTTAAAAAAATAGAAGGAATGTTTTTTTAACTAGTAAAGAATGATATTATTTTTCAACTATCAATATAACTCAATATTTTGAATCTTATTTTTTAAGTTTACATGTTTATTTACAAATAAAATGTTTTACTTTGTAAGTGAATTTTTTTTAAAAAAAGAGTTATTTTAAAATTGAAAGGTTGTTTTCATAATGAATTATTCCAAGTTGTATTTCAAAATAATTTCCTTATAAGTATAAAAAAATTGTTGTTAATTAATCTTTAGATGGTATATTAACTAAGGATAGCATCATTATTATTATTTTGGATGGTTTATATATGTGGTTAAAAGATGAATTGATTTTGAAAACCATTTTTTCATGGGTTATACTATTATTAAGTGTTAATGAAACCCATTTATTTTAATGGGTTATAAAATTATGAATAATTTATGATATTGTGGAATAAATATATATGGTTTTCAAGATGACGTCGGCAGTACCAATATCTCCCATTATTTTATAGGGTAAATACTGATATCTCATGAGATAAAAAGGATTGGAATGGGTGTGAACTTGGTTCAGTAAGGGACATTGTCTACAATCATAATATTAATAGTGAAACATGAATACTATGATGGTTTGGGGAGTGATCAAATTCCACTATTATAGTACATTAAAAGATCCTTTACTACTAAATTTTTTTTTTTCAATGCTTATGTTTATACCAAAATTCCATGTCTTATGGAAATGTAATGTCCATTATTCATGTTTATTAATTAATTTATTATTCATGTCTTATGAACTACCAAGATTTATTCCACAACTTAAAACTATGATCAATTATATGTATCTTATGGTTTTCAAATGTTAATCACATGTTCTCGTACCCTTTTTATCATGTTATTCTTATATGATCTTTAATATCTCCCTTGTTTTCCCTTAATGATCATTCAACATCACCTTTTTTTCCTAGGCCATGAAGAACAATTTTAAGCATATTATACCTAATAGGGTTACTATATTTGAATATTTTTGTAGAATATGATGGTGAAATTTATGAAAAAATTATTTATGAAACCAAGTATTAAATAGTTTTTTCTAATTCTCTAAAACTCTAAAACAAAATTTTCATTCGGTCTTTAAGTGACCTAATATTTATTTTTGATGTTTTTAGGGAAAAATGGATCACATTTCTTATAATCAAATACATAAATTTAGAGTTAATTTTTTATCATCATATATGGGTGTTCAAGTTTCAATTTGTTACTTTGTGAATTAGAGAATTATATTTCAGGTTAGACCAATGTACACACCCAAGGATGGGTGTTTCTATGTGAACATCGTGGTCTCCTAGTACACACTATGTACAACCCTTTTTACTAGGTTCACGCATTTTCTCAACAAATAGAAAGAATGAGGCTTAAAAATGAGTCTATTATGAATATATTTTCTTGTAGAGTGGGATATCTGGATAGTTTAGGCATATTTTAGGCTATTAGTGAGACAATTTGGGATTTTATTTTGATTTTAATCACTTGGACGATATTTTAGGGACCAAATAATGGAGTACAGTAGGTTCATGGTCTACAGACCCACATATGGTGTAATTAGACACCAAACATAGTACCCTCACATTCTTTCATAGAACAACATTCCCTTGAGAGTTATCAGCAGCTATCAACCCCATATAAAATGGAAATAAATAGACAATGAGTGTATAACCAAATATGAGTAGCTAAATATTCATGGAAGAGTAGTTTAATGGGATATAGTCAAATGTAGGACTTTTAGAGGTTTTAATTTTTTATGTACACCTCAAAATAAGATTTTGAAAAGGAGGTTTGTATGTGGGGGATGGGTGATAGAGTTTGTTATTTTCTTTCTAGTTGAGATGGTATATAACGTAACACATCATTTTAGATGGTAGATATTTTTTTACATCCATTCTTCTACAACACATTTTGAGTTGTAACCAAGGGAGATAAATCAATGATTTTAGAGTAATCTCAATGTTCTCCTTTTACTTGATCAATTTTTAATTTCAGGATGTTGGTAGCAGTACAAGGCCTCAATTTTAGTTTATCCATTGAAAATTTGTGATGAGACTTGATATAAGTCATCCTTAGAGATGTTGGAGTTTTTATCACCCTACCCGGTATGGACTAGATCCTTCATGATTAGTTATGACCTCTCTAACATCCCTCATATGAACTGAATTATATAACTTTCATGTATGGTTCTAGTTCTCTTCATATCTATTCTCATAATTTGGGATGGAATGAGACCCCTAATGTAGCTGTAGCGGTGGTATAGTATCAGTGGATTTTGACTGGTAGAGATAGATCTGGTGATTGGTTTGGTGTCCCCAAATTATTTATGTGTTTTAATGAGGTGTTTATAACTAATGATTGTATACATTTCAGCTTGGTGATGAAGAAACATGATATTTGAGGATAGTTAGAGAGCTTTATGTCTTATGTAGTATGGAGTACTCTATTTCTCTCTTCTCTATGAGTGCTTCCTATAAAGGCTCTAGTTTTGTGGGTGATGTCTCGGGATAATTGATTTTACTTACTTATATTTTTTTTAGGATGTTGGGACTCTATCTAGGATGTTAATTAGTTGATGGATTGTGTTATACCCTTCAGTTATCTTGGTGGTATAGCTAATTCAAGGGCATGTGGCACAAGATATTCCTTCAATAAGTTTGAGGGTGTTGGGTGTCATGGGATGAGTTCTCTAGTGAGCTTAGTGTGTTAGGGGAGATCATTTTTAGAATGAAAGAAAATGAGTATTCTCTTCTACATCATACTTATTGGGTTGATAGTGACCTTTCTAAAATTGGATTGGTTCATGGTTTAATGGTTTTCATTAAAAGTGGAATCTTCTTTGTTTGACCCATAAGGTTTGGACTTGTATTTAGATTTCTAGTTCACATCTAGAAGAATGATTTAGTTTTATATTCTACTTGAAGGTGTATTAGAGTGGTTTTTTCCCTTATATTTATATTAGAGAGGCATTTTATCCTATTTATATATGTTTCAAGTTGTGTTTTTTCTTTTATAATATCAATATAGTTTGGTTCCATTATCTAAGTGAGTGGATTGATCTGGGAACCCTCATTCTATGGGTGAGTGTGTATAATGTGTTGTCTTTGTAACAGTCTAGAGGGATTGGTTTGTGGTATTTGTTAGTAACGTATTGGTAGTACCTCCACTAAGTGTTAACTCCCTTTTTTTGATTCTAGTTGATGGCCTCACTTTCATACTAATTCATAGTCTGGATCTCTATTTTTTTCAAGGCATAATGTTAGGTAACTTTATGTTGGTCCCTTCATATGTTCCATGAAACACATGTTGTGTCTTTATAAATGGAATACAAGTTGATTGTATTCCAGATCTATAGTTGTGGAGTTATATCTTACTGATGTAGGAAACGATTCAACGATATTAGGGTTAAAGATGGGTTGATGTGATGTTATGATTTCCTCTCACCTCGAATTACCTTGATGCTGGTGTTATTCCTTTGGATGTTATAGAGAGGTACACAATCATATTTTACATTTAATCTAGAATTTATATCTTTCCCTATTATGACCTTCTATTACTATATTTTTGGTGAATCTTGTTTCAGTATGATTAGTCTACGTCCTCCCATTTGTGTGTATGATTTCTCGTTGTTATTCACTGAAACCTGGCTTATTGGAGGTGGTATTGGTGTGGAACACTTATCTTATCACTTCCCAAGAAATGTGGGGTGAGCATAATTTAAAATTTTTAGGTTTAGTTATAAGATTGTGGAACCCATCTAGGGTGTGGAAGCAGACACATTCTTATTCAAGGAATCTGATAATCTAGATAACTAATCAGATTAATTATCACTTTAGTTGTATTCTATGGTTATGGAGGAAGACGCATCATATGGTGACCTTTGAATTTGTGATTTCATGGTGTGAAATTTAACTATGATATATTGGCTGCATGTAAAGAGAATGTTGGTTTCCCTCATGAGGAATGATTTTCTAGAGGTGAAAAATAAACCATCTATAAATAATTAGAACCTTCTGAATACTCACATACAAGTTATATTTCTAGAGATGATCTCCCAATAATTTGATGGTCCAAAACATCTCTAGAGAGGGTTAGGTATCCCAGCCCACTACTCAAGTTGGCTCATCCCGTATCTATGGTTCAATCTTGGATAGGGTCTGGTATCCCATCAAGAGATCAAGGTTATGATTCTCTATCCCCTTCCATGGATAGGGTTAGTTATCATTTTTCCTTTACCTAGGTTTGTGATCCCCAATATATTGTAAAATATATATTGGGTTTGGCATATCACTATGAAACTAGGTGTGATGCCATATTTTTAAACCAAAATCCATTATCTAAGTTGTGTTCCACCAAGGTATGTCTTTACATTCATGCATTCCTTGAGAAGTAGTGTGGATTTCTATCTCATCCTATAGGTGGAATAACTATCCTTCTCTTTGACTGAGTCCATTGTTCCACCATCTCAACTAGTGGTAAGGTTCAAGTATCCCACCTCACTACGTAGTTTCAAGATCCCCTATCTATAATATGAATATAGTTATAGTCGAGTATAGCCCCAAAGGGATTAAGGTTATATCCTCCACCACATTCATTGAGTAATGTTAGGAATCCTTCCTCATTTTTAGGCATTTTATCCCCTATACGAGGGTCATTGTAGATAGGTTCAGGTATCCCTTTATTTCCCCAGAGTGAGATTCTTGATATATGGGTCAAAATCCATTGGTATAGGTTTCCTTCAGCAATTGTGAATTCTTTATTTCAATTCTTGTGAACCCTGGAGTGTTTACCCTAAAACCACTAGTGAGGAAGTTTCTCCCTTGAACAGTCAATTGATACTCAAAGTTGTTTGATTTCATCTCTATGGTTCTTTATGGATGGTATTATTGTATATGTGTGTTGATTGTCTTTGATCTCTTGGTAATGATTTGTATAGCCTGATAATATCTTCTAATAAAAAGGATGGTGTGTAAGATGTTTCCATGTTAATGGTTTAGAGGTTCATCTAGGTAATATTTCAGCCTCATGTGTGCAGTAAATCCTTGTGTAGAGACCTTTTTTCAAGGGTGGTTAGTGGATAATGAATAGTAATCCCAATTGTCAATTCCCTTAGAGTTTTCATTAAATGGGTTGATCAAGAAGTATTTGGAATGGTGAATAATTATTCTCAACCATTTTTATGAGTGATTAGGTACATTATCCTTGATATGTGGTATCCTATTGAAATATTATTGTCAACCCATGTTCTATAAATTCGATTAAGTGTCTCTAAACCCACATGGTTAGGGTATATACATCTCTTATGAGTGGCAGTTTATCCATATTTCTAACAATAGTGATTGAAAATTTATCATGTAAGTTCCCTATAAATTATTCCATGAGTAGCTAACCATATATGGTGATGTTAGTTACATGTGACTACTTCTAATAAATTTTTAATGGGTAGACATCATTGTTGAGTATCTTATGGTGAAGTTAGTGATCCATGGTCTAGTTTGAGAGAATTGATACCTATTAGTAGAGGATAAGGTATTATTATATCTTATATTTAATAATAAACAGTGAAACACATATATTTAGATTTGGTATCACAAGCATTAGTCCTCGATATGGGTAGGGTCTATTGTGAAATATTCAGCATGAGTGGGGTCATTGCGACTCTCAGGTTGGTGATTACCTTAGTTTCAGGAATGATTAGATTGAATCATCCAAGCTGGATAGGAACATGACAAATTTAGTTGGATATGTTTTGGTTCCCCTACTTATATTCATAACATTAAGATGATAGTGTGTATTTTACCCATATTCCCAAAACCTATATGTATCGATGTGTGTGCTTGGATGTTTCATAAAAACACCACTAAAATGCTCTCCCATGTGGTGGGGTTCCCCTACGGAGACGTTCTAGATAAGATGTTAACAAGATTGTGTCTGGAATAAAGTATTTTATATTCCCTTTCTAGAATCTAGGTAGGATGACACCACTCATTACTACCTTGTTGGATGAGTTTTATCTAATTATTCATGAATTTACTTCTTTCTTGGACTATCATACATACCATTGTTGAAATATAGAGGCTATAAGTAAATCCATGGTGTGCCTTGCACGAGGAAAGTTTTTCTTAATTTGTAAGATTCCCCTCTAATGGGTCAATATTGTATAGGGTATAGAAAAAAAGTAAATCTAGATGTATCACCCCTATGTTTTGGGAAGTTGATGCAATCCCAAGTGGGATGTGTTTGAGATCCATTCTTGTTACAAGAAATTTCAAGGATAAAAGAGATCATGCATTGGTGTTTCATCTTTCTACATGAGGTTGGATTCAAGGTTTATTTAAGATCCATTTTAGTTTTTTAATTTTTTACGATGAAAATCCTTGAAGGGGGTAAAGATGTAGTGATCCTGGTTTTCCCATGTAGAAACCTTTACTATAGTTGGTGTTTCAAAGGCTTGATCCTCTATGATGTGTATAAATCTTCTTATTTTACTTTATTTAATGACTTTTAATTTTATTTCTAATGGTTCTATTATTTCCAAAACATTTATTTTACCCTTGGGATGTAATTTGGAGAGATTCAAATCAGGAATAATTATTCAAGATATTTAATTTCTATTAAATAAACATTATTTATTCCATTAACATCCAATTTTAATACCTCCTTAACAAACCCACAAATGGAAATGATAAATTCATGGTTCTTTTTGTAAGGAGTAGTTTTACATAAGTTATTTATAATCTCTATGAAGGTATCAGACCCTGGGTTAGGTCCCTTTAATGGGTAATCCATTTAATAAATTATAGTTTTAATGCCATAACTATTAATATATATTTTCTATTATTCAGTTAGGTAGAAATTGTTACCAAATTATTATGTTGATTTGAAACTGATAGGAATAAGAAAGGTAATATAAGTGTAATATTCATCGAGAGGAAATCAGACATGCAGATTAGGATGAAATGATTGTGAAACATGAATCAAAGACATGTGATTTTGAAGCCACGATATTTTTCGATGAGGTATTTCTCATTATTTTTTAATATAAATAATTTTGATTTAGAATTTTTTGTTTTTTATTTTCATATAATCTATATTTTCTTAATTTTTTCTTTCTTTTTGTATTCGATTAAATCTGAGGAGTTTGGGATGGAATGGAGTTGTTCATAATGTTCATGCTCTATAATTCTTTATTACACTTCTTAGAGTTTCAATGAAACATTTCATGTATATTTTGTGTGTCATAGGTCAGATAAGTTATTTACACAACATTTAACTTATATGGATATTCTGAGTATGACCCAAAGAAGCATGACATATGGTTAGTCCATATACATGTCCAAACAACTTATGTGAGAGACATGACCTATAATTGTACAAGCCATTTAAGGTTACATTACATTACCTATGCTAGGGTATTTGGAAAGCTATCTATATACCCCTCACAGCATGTAGGGTAGGGACACCCCATGTACTATGGAAGTGCATTCCAGGTTGGACCATAACACATTCCCAAGGATAGGAATTTGGTTTTTCATGACATGTACTCCAAGTATACGTCGTGCAATCTAAACACATGTAATGTACATTAATTTATGTTGGGTTTGTTCATTTTATTTCCATAGAGATATAATTAAACATACATGGATTCCATTCTGAGTAAATTTCTATATAGAGTGGAATAGTGGGATCCTCTATGCTATTAAATTTAATTGGTGATATGATTTTGGATTGTTTGGGAATATTAATCCCTTAGTGAAGAATATAGGTCCCAGATCATGGAGAAGAGAATGTGTGGTGGATTTAAACTATATTTGGATAAAATAGAAAATTATGATTAAGACTCTTGAATCATTTCAATTATAAATCCCTCTAATAGTTTTTACATCTGATAAACCCCATGGAGTTTATAAATTTTCAAACTTTGGGTGTTTCGTGGGATGTGAGAAGTTACCTCATTATAGAAGAGTATCTCGAGGGGGTTAAGATTGAATTTTAACTTTTAGATGTTTCCCATTTTTTTAAAATCATATAGTCAAATTTATTTCATGAGTTTTGGATATGGATGGATGATAGAGTTAGACTTTATCTTTATAGTTGTGATTTCCTTTGCTATGGGGTTTCATTTCAAATGGTTGATATCTTCTCCCTTATCAATTTTGTGATGTTTTTTGATTTGTAACCAAGGGAGAAAAATAAATGATCTTAGAGTATCCTTTATTTTTTTTCCTTTAATTAGACTAATTGTTTTAGTTTTTTATAGAGGTAATAATATGAGATGAAATGTTTAGGTTCCCCCCTAAGCATGAGTGTTAGGACTTGGTGAAGGTCACCCCTGGTGATAATGGAATCAATATCCCCTAACATGTAGGCTATAGATCCTTCAAAATGATATACAACCTCTTATATATCATTCATTATATGTTTTTGATTAATCTTTTTATGTATGGTGTTGATTATCTTCATAGAGAGTCTCTCACTTTGGCATAGTTTGAGACCCTCAATGTAGATGTAGTGTTGGCGATGTATCAACATTTGTTTTTTCATATAGATGTAGTAGATATGGGAATGAAAACTACTTAATGGTTTGTATATTTAGATGAATCATAGATCCCCAATGGTGGTATATTATATGGCTTGTTGATAAAAATGATTGATCCCAGTTTACTGTTCAGGATTTCGATGACTTGTGTAGTATGGAAAACAGTACTTTTACCTCTCTTTGAGTGTTTACTAGGTATTTGATGGTTCAAATAGTAGTTTTTAGTAATAATTTAATTTATTTCCCTTAAATGATTCTACATTTATGGTCTTATATCTATTGTTTTATTTTGTTTATGTAGTGTGTTCTCCTACAATTTTCTAGGGGGTATAGAATTTCTCATGGTTCAGAGCGTAAGCACTTCTGACTATAAGTCTGAGAAAAATGGGTAGAATTAGAAGAGTAGGATAGTTATATTAGGGTTTCAAGGGACTAATTTATATATCTATGGAATATTATTAGTCACTAATAAACCCATTTTTATGATGGTGACCTTATTGTAGCTGGTTTTTTTCATGGCTTGGTATATTTTCTTCAATGTGGGATCTTCCTTATCAGATCCCCAAAGAATGAACTTAAGTGTGGAGTGTTGGGTTAAATTTTTTAGATCAATTAAATTCATTTATATACCTAGCATTAGGTCATTTATATTTCATCCCATAATATCTTAGGTAAATGTGTGTTTCCTCTAATGGATATGTGGATCAGGTAGTGTATTTCTCTTATAAATCTGAGATAAAGTGGTTTATTCCCCTAAGTGAGGGGATTTATCATGGAAACGTTATTCTATGGGTAAGTGTATATAATGGTTATTCTTTGGTTGAATCCAAAACGGTTGGTCGGTTTTATTCAGAGTGGTGGAGTGGAATTCCATCCCCCTTTATTGATTTGGGTAACTATGTGGTTAATCATTTCTTGTGTACTGATCCACAGTCTTGTTGCCCATTTGTTTTTTGGGCATCCTATTAGGTATATTCACACTAAAAAATAAACTAGGTTTGTTACCATAATTAGAATATGATATTATTTAAAAAACTATATGGACTTTTAAATTAATAATGATAACGAATAATGGTCATGATGTCTAAAAAGTGCAGTTGAGTCGTAAATATTAAAATAATACACATTTCTTCCTTTGGTAAAAATTCAAAAGGGGGTCATATAATTTTTTTGAAAATACCCAAATTAAAAAATTTTAAATAATGTTAAATTTAGTATAAAATATCTCTATTAAAAAAAATTATACATAAAATATTCCATAAAATTTTTTGATGAACATGGATTTGGAAGAGAAAGATCCCCAATGAAAAATGATTAATAAAGTCAACTTTTCTTAATAAAATATTTTTTGTATTATTTGTAAAAAAGATGGGTAAATATAAATAACACATGAAAACCCATAAATAAACTAGGTAGGAATAAAATATATAGGTTAAAGATAGATAACATCAGATTTACTACAATTGAAATAGAAACAAAAATGGTCCTAATAAAATAAGAGAATAAAACATTAACCCATATAGATGAGGTAATATTTGAGTATAACCCTGATGAAAAATAAAATTATATGGATTTGGTAATCCCAATAATTTTCATGAAATTAATCATAATATGAATTCAAGGGAGGTATATAAACCACCTAAATTAATGAAGGTGTTGAATATAGAACATATCTCAATAAAAGGAAATTGAGACGAAGAAGCCCTTACCTCTAGTCCATACTTGCTTCATACACCCTATATCCTCTGGTATAATAAATGAATACATATTATACACTTATAAAAAATATCATTATTACTTATATTAAGATATTTAATTACTTAAAAATCATTAATCGTTTTTATTGATTATTCTTTAATAAAATCAATATTTGGGTGTCAACAATTCCATTTTCCATACATGTTTTAGTATAAAGGTTCTTTTCCTTTCACAATGTTCATCATTATTGAATATTAATCATTCCATAAATATCATTTTTGTTTATAACATACACTTTTATGATAATAAAGGTATGGAGGTGATGAAAAATTAACTACATCACTTCAGAGAGGTGGTATTCCAGACCCACCACCTAGTGATGCATTCATTTTTTTAATAAATAGAAAGAAAATAAAATAAATAAAAATATATACTTACCAACTCATAATTATATCAAAAATATCATATAAATTTATTAAATCTATATATATAACTATCATTGAGTGTTGGTGATGAAAATGAATTACATCACTTCACAGAGGTCGTAGTTTGCATATACGTGTGGGCGATGCTTTCAATTTCCATTAGATCGAAAGGAGATTGAAAATGGTTGAAACATTAACATAAAAAATTATATATATTTTTGATACTTATTTCATTATATTATAATGGTTTTAGAATATTTTATGGACGATTATGAATAACAAAACAGAATAAATGTTGGTAAGAACAAATACCACTTCCTTGGATAATCCACTTTTAAAAATACCTTAAGGCATCTTCAATGGAACTTTTCAAAAGGGGTGACATCTTGGTAGGGTATAAGGGTTTTGGTTGAGTATTTTATAAGATATTGGTTTAGATAATTTTTTCAAGTGTTGTGGAGAGGTGAGAAGAGGATGTTCCCTTTTATAAGTGAGGGGAGTGGTTCCCCTATAAATACCCTTAACATTGATATAATATAAATCCATTTTTATGGTAAAGTGGAAAAAAGTTCCAAATTATATGAATATCAGGTAATTTAATATTGAAATACACTCAAAAAATATATTTAGACAATATTTAATGGTATTTTAATCCTTATCTCTAAGTTCCACTCCCCCATTAACTCTGTTAACCCTTACTGCGGGGATAATATTTTTACCATGGTAACTATTAATTATGGAAGAAAATAAAGTAAAAAATATTACCTAATATTGACTATTATTATTGGAAATATGGAATATAATTTATAATATTAAATTTATAAAGGTGGAAGAAATTGATTTTTTTACAAGTATGAATAACATAATAAAAACCCATTTTCAAAGAAAATTGTTTTTAGGCATAAAACATAATTTACACCAAAATCATGTATAAAGTTTATCAACCTGGAATTTAATAGAAATTGAATAAGTCAGTAAGAGATTTTTTACTTTTAAATGAAGAAAAAAACTCGATGGATAGTTGTGAATAATTAATTAATGTAAAGTGACTGAAATAAATTTCTATTAGAATTAAATATAATATTGGTTCTAAGAAGTCAATATGGGGTTTCTAAATACAACATAATAGTTTTTAATAATTTAACTTAGTCCATAAAAACATATTTTGTAACAATAAAGGTTTCATATATTTTAAATTCATTCTGAATTCATAATCATGTCATAACTGTTAAAATATTTTTTAAATTGATAATTTTGACGCTTCATCTAAAAATAAACCATTTCAGAAGAATATGAAAAAATAAACTTAATATATTTTTGAAATTCTTGATTCAAAAGTGAATTTTATTTTATCAATTTTAATCTATAATATTTAAAATTTTAAATTTTACATAAAAATATTTAATATACAATAAAAAATTTATTTTAAAAAACAATATATTGAGCAATGAATAATTAATATAGTAATTCTTATAATTAATTCCACTAATAATGTTTCATTTAATTGTATCATAATATATATCAATTTTTATTATAATAAATCACAGTTCACATTATTTTAGTTTTTTGTGCATCAAAATCTATCGAATGCAGGAGATTTATTTTAAATGAAAATATATTCTAAAAAATAGGGTTGTTACATTCTACCCCATTATAATAATTCTACCCTCAAAATTCTGTTACTTAGAAGAAAAAAAGTGGATAATTATTCCTCCAAACATCCTTGGGTTCCCACATAGCTTAATTGAATTTATTATTATTTTTTAAAAAACATTAAAAATGTGAGTAGTATTAATCTGTATCACCTTATCTTTTTATTTAGAATCACCATCAGTTTTTATTCATAAGAAAGATAATTCTCTAGAAATACAACCTCGGAGTTCAATATTTTTGAATAATCGATTATGTACTTCCTCAAAAGAGATACATAGAACACATCATGAAATTGGGATAGGTTCAATAGGAGTTCCATGTGATAAGTTTTCACCCTGATATTTTTAATAATATCATAGAGATAGAAAAATCATGGGCTCAACATCCCCTTATTTTCAAATATCATAGCCATCTTCCAGGAATATATTTATAAGAATACCTTATGACCATCTTTGAAAAATTGATCTCGTCAATAATTTTCACCATAATTTTTATATTAACTCTAGGATTCTATTATGTTCTACTGAATAAATCTAACATGGTCCTCCATTTCCATATATTTCTCTTTCCTTCAAAATAAATTTTCTCTAAAATTATTCTAATATGTTGTTTTTCTATACTTATTTCTATAAAAGGATTTATAAGGATCAATATAAATTATTTACTAAAAAATATTTTGTTAGAAAGTTCAACCAGTGTAAGGTCTTGATCCCTAACTCCTTTTTAATACATTGAGAAAGATACCACCATATCTTCCAGGATTTGAATGCCCAAGTTAGACTTACCATATGTATTTAGGATGATATATAGTGCTAAATATCAATATTAAAATCAACTCTTATAGAAAACATATCCATAAAATTATTTTAAGCCTTATACATAGACTAAATATAATTGAGAGTGAAAATCTAGAAACCATACCACAAACACAATGTATATCCTTGTAAGTTGGTGAAGTGTGAAATATTCTCCAACAACAATTAAATGTGTCAAATTCATAAAGTGATAAACTATAACCCAAATGGTTTTATAGACTTTATGTTTCTTAGGGAGTCCTATAAAAACCCCATGATGGTATTTTACTATTTTCATATAGGTATGGGTAATGTTTTTATCATCATATTTGACTTATAAAGTTTATCATTAAAATTATAACATACTGGAAATCTAGATACATACTCTGCAATATCCATATTCATATTTTTCTACCATAGAGGGAAGGGAATGCACTTGTAATGGGATCTACGGAGATTAGGATTACCTTCCGCCACTACCTTCCTCTCTCAATGGCTACTCTTTCCTTGTCTCTCCGCCCTGTGCACTCACAGTGTGGTTGTTCTTGCTCACGCGAACTCATTATCATCCTCAGTTGTTCGTATCGTTGCTCGACCTCTGCTTAAGGAGGCGTGATGATGCCCTAGGATACTAGATCTGTGTTGCGTTATGGGTTTTTCATCATGTTCCATGTCGGGTGTTTCTACTTTGGGTAGATCTGGCCGTAGTGTGTGATTCTGAAGGTGGTGATGGGTTTTTCTTCATCCATTTGTTGTTTTGTGCTGGATTTGGTGATAATGTCATTCAGGTGGAGACAGGGCCTGCATGGCTCCTGAAGGTTTTATTCTCTGAGGAGGTGATTTCATTCAGGTATGAGGTTTTGTTTTGATGTTGATTGTCACGTCGGTGTGTCTGGAGACGGACTGGTTTCTCTTCAGGCGGATTCATTTCTTCTAGATGATATGTGGTTTATGTTTTTGTTGGGCAGTGCAGATGGTGATAAGTTTGTGGTTTTTGTTTCTACTAGATTTTTTTCATGGTGGTTTTGAGTCGGGTGTGGAACCACGGAGACTATTCTATTTTCGTTCATTGTTCATGTGTTGTCACTATATGTATGGAGTTCATGCTTGCTAAGATGATGTTGGTGGTTGGTTCTTATCAGCATTGTTGGATTTGTGGTGTTGATGAGGAATGGTGGTGGTATGCAGAGGTGGTTCTGGCGACGACACTTCTGATGGTTTCTCCGGCAACCTTCAATGATGGATGTACGTGATGAACATTAATGGTGATGCAGTGATGGAATTCAACCTGTAGTGATGGCGATGCTGTGTTGGTGATGTGTGACGATGGGATCAAGGCTCGAGGTGTAGCGCGTGGCGTTTTATGGACAGTGGTTTGGTTTGAATTTGAATTTTGAAATCTGGATTCTTGGGTATTTTTACAGGTATCGAGAACCCTTAAACTGGATTTTAAAAAAGGTGGAAAAATATGATTCGCATCATATTTTTATACAATAAATGTCAATTCAAAGATATTCTCTCTAGTTCACCTGCCTCTTAACTTACGCCATTTTTTTCAAGAATACTGGAGTCTAAATTTATACTTGGGGTATATATCGGGTGGATGGGTGTATGGAGGTGGATCTCTAGGTGGAAGAACATGGAAAACCCTCATCTTATCACAACTTCTCTCTAGTGGTATAGTTCGGTCATGATAAGACCACTCTTCCAGTATTCAGGTCCATCAAGGTCTCGTGTAGGTTTAATAATAAAACGATGGTCTTAATACTTTTTATATCATCCTTCTACATCCACATGTTCTCCATGGAGGAATTTTTTTAAGGTTTGGTCTATAGAATCATGATATTGGGGGTCATAGAGGTTCTCCCTCTCTCGATTGTCCGGGGAAAACACTATGGGAAAGATTCAAGATCAGTAGTTGTGTGGGTATGTTTTCCTAGTCTCCCAATCCTTCTTCATAATCCTTAAATCCATCAATTATTGTGGAATAATTTTTGAAGATTTCTTTTCTTGGACTATGAAAAGTGGATATTGCAAAAAATTTCATCTCCTCATATCTGTGTTGAGTTAGATCTAATGGAGTTCTTATGATTTTTTTTATTATCATGATTGGTGATAATTTTTACTGACGATAAAATGTTTTCTAGTTTAATCAACTAATTTTATATGTGGATTTTCAACTATAGAGAATCTCATTGGATGTTTACAGGTGCATCTATTTTTGTTTCAATGTGGGCAAGCTGGTTGATGGATTCAATCTATGGAAGCTCTCTTTCCATTTATGCGAACATGCAGTGGTGGTTTAGGATCCCAAAAAACAAAATCCATCTCCATCATTTATTCTATCATTTTCTCTACATCTCAAGCGGGATTAAACAAAAGAATCTAGACTTTCAAATTTTTAAATCATGCATCATGCGCTAGATGTTGGAGTACCCTTCTCGACATATGATCCATTTTTTGGATCCTATCATGTATGTGCACATAGGATGAATTATTTCTATATCTATCAAATATTACATTCATATCGGTGTAGATTCACCTTTCTCACCAAGGTCTATTCTTCTACACTACGAATATTTCAATAATATTCAGTCAAAAATATTGAGCCTCCTTCATCATCGTAGGTAGATATCCCCATCATTTTAGGGCCAATCAGGGAAGTTCATGTGGGAGTGGTGCATATACCTCCTTGGTTCCCCATGAGAATCTACCATTCTTGAAGGAGGCATTGTTGAATGATTATCTCACATGATGGGACTCACCATAGAGATTGTTGCTGGATATCTAGTTTCAAGAGGGGTTTTTGAGCCACCATGATTCATTAGTGTGCTCTCCCAAAAGGTGTTCAGTTCTAGGTGAATAATAGGACCCCATGACGACTATAGTCTCCCTAACATATATGGAATAAATAGGTGGGACAACACTAACTTCTCATGTGAACAATGATTATCTCACCCATTAAAAACCATAGAGACTTTGGGTAATAACTTGGCACCACGTTTATGAAAATTAGTAGGTTGTAAAGACAACACTCTTAATTTTTAGTGACTGTTATCTTCATTTGGAACATTGGGGGCTTTGGGGATTTGGGTAAGAGTGACTTTACCTCTTAGAAATCTTATTAGTTTCATGTTTTGATTTTTTCTATTATGGAACTATAGAAAAACATGTATCATGTTTCATATTTCACCAAGAGTTATTTATTTTCAAAATGCATGTGTAAAAACCCATACAATGAATACATTTGGATATTCTAAAACAACAATTGTTTAGTGGATTTTGTGGATGTGTCGAGACAACATATCTCTATGAAATAGAATGTGATGGTAATGGTTTTTTCTTTTATTTAATTTGTAATAAATGTTGTATCTCGGATAGAATGGATTTATTGAAGCACCATACGAGTTTCTATTCTAGGAGATGATATTTGTTCCGTAGTGGATACTTCAACATGATTGCAGATATATCATTGAAAATAGGTTTAGCATTATTTTTCTGAAAGACGGTGTAGGATTTAAGATATTTTGGGGCATCCAATAGTCTTTTGGATATGGGGTTCTCGGGAAACAATTCACGTAGTGTGTAACAACCAAAAAGGGAATAGAAGAATGTAGAGAATACTTGATCGGTTCCTCTCCAATTTAAAAGGTATTGATTATTTTTGATAGGATTTTGTTACTCATGTAACTTGGTCTTTGTTGGATCACTCACCCCTATTGGTTCATGTAAATAGTGAAGATATAAGGAATAACTTCTTTTTCTACTCTAATAACTAGAGTCTAATTGATGGTTGTTTTCAAATGGATGGAAGATCATGGGATAAATCAGAGTCAGGTACTTAATGGGAGTGGTTAACACACCACATACAACATCTAAAGAGGGATATGAAGGAGTGTAATTTAGGAAGATAAAACAATGAAACTAGTATAGAGAGGATAAAATAGGATATTGGGAGGTTGGAGGAGAGGATAAAAGAGATATGGGATGATGAAACATTCATCAACTAGGTTGATAAACAAAATATCATGGTAGAAACATTTTTTCATGTTGTAAGGGTGTGAAAGGAGAGATCAATGGATCTTCAGCTTAGGGTGGGGAACAAGAACATGGCTTATTTTCCAGCATGTGCGAAGGATAAAAAGGTTACAAAGATTGTAAAATTTAAACTAGATGATGGCTCATATGTATAAAATGTATTGGTGGTAGGAAAAATAGCTCTAAGAAAATTTTTAGGTTCTATTGTAAAGAACAATTAACTTCAATGGAGGAAGGTTGACAAGGGTGTGTTGGGAGAAAAAATTTATGAGTTTCATTTTTTTACTGGTGGAGGATAGGGACAATCATGAATTTGATGTTATTTGGAAAGAAGAAGATAATAATGAAATAGTGTAAATCATGAATACGGAAATAACTCCTAGTCCTGATGTGTTACTAGGTTAATTTTATGTGGAAGTACAGGTTATTATTAAGGTACATGATAAATAAGTAGTGAAATACTACTTTAGAGGTGAGAACTCACTAGGGTAGTGTGCGTGTCCATGGTGGTTCACATTCCAAATGATAATAAACCCACTGTTCTCAATCAATATAGAATAATATCTTTTTGTAACATCACCTATAAGAAACTTACTTGTCAAATGAACCAAAAACATAATCAAGTGATCCCAAGACAAGATTCATTGGTGAAACATGGTTTTATTCAGGGTAGATAATCCAAGGGGAAATGGGGATAGAGAAAGAGTTGGTGGATGATATTAAATATAATACTCTTGGATATAATATTATGATCAATGTGGATATAGACATGGCCTATGGATGGTTAGAATGAATCTTCTTGGTAATGGTTGTGAGGGAATTATCATTCAAGTAATTGTTCTATGATCTATTCTTCAGGTGTTAATTTTGTCCATGAATAACTATATCTAGCACATGGAGATGACTTTTCTTCTTCATCACCATACATGGATTTAATAAGGGTGATAAATTGTATTCTATTCTCTTTATTCTGGAATAGGAGGCTCTTATCCGGAATATTATGTGTGGCCTAGTGGAGGGGAAGATTATGTGTTTCTGAAACTGGTCCAAGGATGGAATTGTTTCTCATGTTATGTTATCTGGTGATATGTCATTATTAATTAATGGAATGAAAATTTTTCTCAATTGGTTCAATAAGATCATGTGATACTATGGAAATTGGATCACCCAACAGATCATCTAGGGAAAAAGCAGTGTGTTCATATAAAAAATTGCTCAAACAGGCATGTTATACTGATTAAAGAGAATCTCGGGATGTATATATGTCATTTATTAATGAAATATCTCATTTCTACCATTTTTTATGGGAATAATAAAAATATTTTATTTGAAGTTATCCTCAGTCAGATCAATGCATGCATCTCCAACTGGAATAATAACTTCCTTTCATTTAGAGGATAGATAACTATAGTAAATAGTGTTTTCTCTTCTATAACAATTCGCATCGTATAAATGATAAAATTTTCTAATGGGAACATCTATAATCTATAAAAATCATAATATTAATTATATTGGATGATAATTAGGGTTGAATATGCCACTTGACATCATGTAAAAATGGTGAAGCCGATTGATGAAGCTGGAATAAATTTACCGAGCATATTGGAAGCCATGAAGGGAATGAAGGAGAAGATAGAGTAGGTTATTGTTGATGTAAATTAATTATGGTGAGATTTATAAAGAATATGTAAGGTATATACAAGGTAGAATTAGATGATAAAATATTGATAATGTCAATCCCTACAATACGTATAATCAAACAACTGAAGGTTCTGGAGGAGAAAGTATAGTGGGTTGTGAGTCGTAGAGATATTAGCCACTGGAATGAGAACTATATTAGTGAAATGATCTTCTTTTTAGGGAGTCATGTTCTGGATATATCATTCCAGGAATCTATCATTTTCTTTAGTTTTATGAACACAAATATTAATCAGTAATAGAAGATCCTCTATGGGGATATGATCTTAGTCGATGAGCCTAATAGATGCATTTTCACAATTTTATTCTAGATGATCCAGTGGTTGAGACTATTTATTTATGGTGCATGAAAAAAATGAGATAAATGATTGTAAATAAAATTTATGGTGAATTAATATCCCAGTGAGGATTAATTTTGTTGTATGGTGTTTGAAGAATCATGAATTTCCCATGAACGATAATATACTAAAAAGGGTGTTTTCATGGATTCTTGTTGCGAGCATTGTGCATTCCTGAGATTGGAATTAGTTTAGAATCTCTTCTTAAATGGTTAATTTGATATTGTCATGTCTAAATGTATTTTTATGTTCATAGGAATTTCTAGTAATGTAAAATATATATTAGATTTTATCATATCCTAGTTTCAGGGATCTGGACAACATGGTGTAGAGGTTAGTATATATAGCTCGACCTTCATGGAGGTGTGTTGGGTTATTTGGGAGTCTAGGAAATATAAAAATAAATTTATAAAGATATCTATATTATTTTTTAAGTTATTCATGAAATATATGGTGGTGGAGATTGGAGTGCTCATCAATAGTGTTGGGTCTTCAGTTTGACAATAGAGGATTCTTCCATGGATTTCCATTAATACTGAAGGAGGAGGTATGAGTAAAAATTGTAGGTGTCTAAAATAGAATCCACCACGTTCATGGATTAATCTAAATGATGAATTCCTGTTAAAACTCAAGAAAATTATATGGGGTGTTATTTTTCGAGATAGTAGGGTTTAAGTGATATTTCCTTTCAGCACTTATTATGGTTCTGGTAACTCTTTCAGAATAGAATCAATGGTTATGTATAGTTGTCTAAATATATGAATTGTTTAAAATATTAACATCTAAAAAATTTAATTGGACTTTATATTGTTGGTTGGACTTCTTTGTGGCATGGAAACCTCACCATGGTAGATTTAATATGTCATTAGAAAGTACAAGATGATCATTGATCAATGCATTCTTGTTGGGAACACATGGAGGGAAGGGAATTTTATAGCTGATTATTTTTCTAGTAAAGGGAATCCCAGTGATATTTTCAATTTATATAGTTGTATTAGGTCTTTATATAATTATTTAAAACTAATTATAAGGGTTTAATCCCTCATTATTCACTAATTTCACCCCCTTTATCATGGGTTTTTTAATAAAAAAATAATTTTCTATCATATGTATATTTTAATCCCTAAGAAAGTGGTAGTAGTCATTAAACAACACTAACCATATCCTTTCGAGTATACTCAATAAAATATGTGTAAATATATAGTTTAATATTTAATGATATCTATATATATAAAACATTTAACAACAAATATAATACCACTATATTTTCAGTAAAAAATTTACTACTTCCATATCCAAATCATGAGTTGGGTAATTTTTCTATTGAAAATTAAATTGAAATAAGGTATATGATAATATTATGTCAACCTATATAATAAAACATCTCATTCCATTCTATAATTTATCACTATATATCACAAACACCTTTTTATATAGGGTAGTGACAGAACTGGTGCACTGACTATCCTACTCTTAAAATACTTGAAATTTTCATTATATTTTTCTATTAGAAGGAACTTGAATACCTTTCCTTTAAACATGGTCATTGGATTTGACGGCCATGAGAAATTTATCACAAATCATTGATAGTATCCATCCAATCTAAGAAAACTATGGATCTTAGTAAAGGTGTTTGGTTTGGGAGATTGTTTAATAACTTCTTTCTTATAGGGGTCCACAAATATACCTTTTTTTAAATTTAATAACCTAAGAATGATAATTTTTATATCCCAAATTCATCCTTTAAAATTTTGTCATACAACTCCTCCTTACTTGAGTTATTCAACACAATTAACAAATGATATGCATGATCTTCCTTTACCTTAGAGTATATGAGAATATAATCTATAAAGTCTTTAAAAACTGATCAATTTAATCTATAAAGACTCAATTTATTAGATCCTTTTAATAGAATGGGAATCAGTAAGTATTAATTCAATCACTCTAAATTCATATTCATCATTCCTCTCATGGAAGGTTGTCTTGTGTGTATCCCATATTTTGACCCTAAAATGTTGAAATCTAGTTTAAATAAAAATATTTGATATGTATTGAGATCCTCATAGTTGATAAATCAAGTCCCCAATATGGGACAGGGGATACATGTTCTAGATAATGATCATGTTATGTTTCTGATAATCAATGCAAGGACAAATTGAACAATATTTCTTATTAATAAAAATGTTGAACCCTATAGTACAAGGGAATATGAATCTATTTTATATATTAGCTTATATATTCTTATTTAATTATTATAACTCAATTAGTTCCATTATACCTTGAGTCTTTGAAATTGTATTAGAATAAGTTATATGTTCTAATGAAAACTCAACATCTCAATTCAGGGGAAAACTAAAAAAAATCATCTGAAAATATATTTTCATATTAATAAACCATAGGTATGTCTTCAATGATGAGTTCATCCCTAAAATTTTTAGATATTTTACCCTCATAAATAAGTAGTAATACCCCTTAAATGGATGAAATTTCCATTATAATTTCATGTTCATCCTTACATAAATCTATGGTCATAGGTTTATTTGGAATATGAAATGTGACTTCTCTTCTTAGGATATTGATAGGGTATTAATATATAGAGATGTAATACATAACCACAATCACATAGATATTCAATATATAGAGAATAAAAATATTTCAATGAATCACATTATCAAAAAATTATATCATAAAAGAGCTATATACATGAGATTCAAACATTGTACCACTCTGAGTTTTCATCGATAAATCAAAATCTAACCATTGAGGTGGGGAGGTGGCACTCTTTGAAAATTCATTAGATATAAAAGAGTGGATATAATATAAATAAAATATGATATTTTTAATTCTTGAATGGATGATAAGTTTACCTTTCATCACTTTTTCTTATAAATAAATCTAATAATTATGATTACATAAGACTTAGCTTTTTCATTTTTATTAAGAGGTTTTCAATGAAAACTGTTAACATTAACCATTGGATTCATTAATTGATTAGAATTATTCCCAAAATACATTAAATTATAGAATTGCAGTGTGAGTGGTCGATTTAATTTATCTTTACTCTCGTAATTGATTATTCTCTTCATGTATCTTCTATATTCATTTGGTATATAGCTTCCTTTTCCACCCTTAAAACATTTACGTGTACCCATAAATAAAATTTCCCCTTTATTGTTTCAACATTTTTTTATAAATAACGAAGATTAAAATTATTTACTCTATGGGTTTTATTATTAGACTATCCTTAATATTGCATAATTTTATTCTTATTCCCCAAACCATGAGAATAATGGGAGTATCCAGTTTAAATTGCTACCTTTAGAGCACATTAAAAAATGCCTTCATATCTATTAAAGTCGATTATATTTGGTTCCTTCTAGATACATGATCTTAAGACACTAAAAAATAAATCGATTTTTCTAACAAGATCAATGATAATACCTAAAGAAAAACATGCATGTCTTATAAATTTTTCTTTATTGGTACCAATGTATTATTCATCCTTCATATTTTGTTTTAGGATATCCCTATCCATTCTAGTGTCAATAGTTTAAAAGAACTTATTATTGAAAAATATCATCGTGAAATCTTCCTAGTTTATGGACTTATTTTATTTCCCATTACATTTTATACTAAATAAGAGTCTGCTATTATTCAAATTCACCATCTAAATGATTAAAAACCAAAACAACCTTATCCTAGTCTAAGCACTAGAGAATGGAAAATATCATTTACAGAGTATAGATTTGTTACTCAAAATTAAGTGGATCAGAGGACCTATTAATGGAATGTGGAAATTTTTTCATTAAAGTGTCATGGTGGGTATTTTTCTCCTCATGTTTATAAGTTCAGTATGATTTATGTTACTATTCATATATTGAGGGAGTTGGTGATCATATCCATATTATTTTTCATCCCATTTCCCAATACATTTGGTTCTCATGATCATGTTCATTTCAATGGCCATCACATTTATTAATCAAAATATTCCTTCTGGTTCCATCCATTTAATATCCCCAAAATTTATATTGTGAGTATCAATCATATTTAATTTGAATAAGTAATAGTATAATAATGAAAATAATTTATATAATTTTTTAAATTAAGAATCCTTCTTATAAACCCATTATAATTTAGGATTTATTCTAAAATATAATCCAATACCTCCTAATAGTTCATAAAAAGAATGTAAATCAACCATGAAATATCCCGCTAATGTGTCAAACTAAATGTGTAGTTAGGAATGTTTATCATGAACTAGGTGAAGATCAAGTCAATTAACAACCATCCTTTTTAGGTTTAATATCCCTAAGTGAATTTGTTACAAATCTGGCATCCACATTTTTTATCCTGAAAGGTATTTCATTGCTTGAAAACAACACACACAATACATTACAAATACTTTATTATATATTTTATATTTAAAATTATCCTAAGGGTTCTCACTAAAGATTTATAATACTAGTCAAAAATAATAATTTATCCCTTCTTTGATACAAACTATAACAATATGATCATCACTTATATAAATATTACATATTTTTTATGAATATAAAATATGTATAAAAATAACAATTCACCGAGAACTATAAATATTTCTATATTTGGAGGCAAGATACATAATCTAATTTTTTCATGAAGTACATTTAACATCTCTCACAATGTTCTTGTAACATAATAAAATTATTAGAAATAATATACTTAAGACCTTTCATCATAACCTGGGGAGACATAAACATAAGAAAGGCCTATATTAAATGCTCAACTTGGGTAAAATTGGGATATATCAATTGATAATCATAGGTGAGAATAATATAAGATTAAGGATATGAGAATATGAACATAAAATATGAAATCACACACAATAATTCCTAGAACATAAATCATAATCCATGGAATAGGCCTTTGTCATAACATAATATATGAGACATAAGAGTGTAGAATCATAACTAATTAATCATGAGTCGTGATAGCATATCATAATCATAATACATAAGTTTCCAGAAAACACATAGAAAACAAAATAATTTCCTTAGTCAAGACTAACTATCAAGACTATCATAGAAGACATAATTCCATCATGAACTACTTCAAAACCCACATTTGACGGCAATGATACTTATCATTGCTAGAAAAAAACATTGATAAATGTAATATTTATCATCTCTACGGAAAGCACCGATAAATTTATCCTTTCATCAACCCTTTTTTGTGCTGATAAGGGGACTCTTTATCCTTCTTTATTTTTAGTGCTGATAAAGGATATCCTTTATCAGCTTTTTATTTTTAGCATTAATAATGGGTAAACTTTATCAAAGCTTTATTTTTAGTGGTGATAAATATTTCTTTCATCAGTGATTTTTAAGCACTGATAAAGGTCCGAATAAATAAAATAAAATAAATAATTAATTAAAAAATTAAAAAAAAATATTTTAAAAAATACATTTTTTAAACTAAATAGTTATTGATATAAATGAATAAATTGATTGTATATTATTAAATATTAAACTCCTTATTAATTAGATAATTATGATAATTAATGTTATGAAATTATATATATTAAATATATATATATATATAAAGTACTGTATATAAATATGATTTATAAATTACAAAATATATTTTCACTTTAAGGTAAATATTCATATATATATATATATTAAACAGTGGTTTATAATTAAAAATTAATATAAATTAAAAATATTGGCTAATTGTATAGTACTCGATATATAATTGAATGTCTTCATATTTTTCAATTTTAACATATATAGATCATATCTGTGTTATATTGATTTCACATATAACTAATAAATTTCTTTTCATGTAAAATGCACATATATAAAATTTATCCATTTTTTTGACATTGGTAAAGTGTAATTTTTCTTAATTTATTTAATTTCACTCATTTTTAACATATATGCATGCACTTAAAATAAGATATTCCTTAATAATGTTAAAAATATATATTTTAAAAATATTTATAAATAAATATATTTATAAATTTAAATTTACTATATTTATAACATTATATATTTATCATTTTAAATAAATAAATATTTTTTAAAGTATTTATATAATTATAAATAAATAATTATATATATTTAAATGATTATTAAATATATAATAAATTTACTTAAATAAGAAATATATTTACTATATTTATATATATTTATTAACTATATATTTGTATAGCTATATACACATATATAATGATATAAAACATATTTTCAAAAAATATATCTATATATATAAATAAATAATTATAAAATAATAATAAATATATTTAAATAGAATATATTTACTATTTTTATATTTATATATATTTGTTAGGTATATATAAATATTTACAAATTTTTATTTATAATTGTAATTATAAATACTTTATCAGCGCTTAAGTATATGTATTGAAAAAAGAATCATTATTAGATCTAAAAAGACAGCTGATAAAATTAACATTTATCTGCACAATAATTTTAGCATTGATAAAGAGTCCTTTTAATAATACTTAAATAATAAGCACTCATAAATGGACTCTTTATTGGTGCTTATTTTTAAGCGCTAATAAAAGTGTCCTGATCTAATTAGAAAGCTCTAACCATCTACGAACCCATCATTGTATAACATGATATCCATGTAATCCACCCTCTACATGCACTCCTCCTTTGAGAATCAAACCTCGAATCACACCACATGTCTGTCTCTCGAACATCTCGTCTGACATTCAGTTTTTTATTGAAGTTAGGGTTTTTTGAAGAGGGTTTTGGATTTTATTCAACCTAGAGAGGTATGCCTCGTGATTTTTTTTTATTTTTTAATTTCTTCTTCAAAAATGTCATTATTTGTGGTATGGTTAGTGTATACTAGCGAGGTAGGCCTTCTGATTTTTTTAGTTTCTAGTTTTGATTCAACTCTTGATCGCTCATAGAGAGTTTACTGTTTTTGGAATCAATAGTGACCCATGTACTTTAATTGGTTTATTTATTTATTTTTTCATTCCCCAAATTGATCGATCGAAGCAATCATACATATTTTTCATTCATTATTTTATCAATGGTATTCTATAAATGTGGAATTTTAGAAATTGAAACTGGGGATTTTGTGTGTGAAGCGGTTGAAGGTTGTTTTAAGGATTTATTTTATATTGTATTGATTCATATCTTTTTTTCGACTTATCTACCTTGGTGTGGGAATCCAATGTATGTATTTATTGTGTTAGTTTTTATTTAATTATTCTTTCTATTATTTTTATTTATTATTTGGTCCAAATCATTCCCACTATGTTCTTTTTCATGCCTTGGTACTTGTTTCCAACTCGAGGGGGATCGAGAATGTCCCTAGGACACTATCATGAACTAGCTCGAGTTTTTGATATATGGTTTTCTTGGGTTTGTTTTGCAAAATATATATATTGTTAAATTTGTTGTACCTTTTCTCAATAAATTCTTTTAATAATAATATATGAAATCTTATTCCGCAATGTTATATACTATTTATCTAACTAAATTATAATTTTTCATCATCATATTACTCCACCTATCTTAATAATTTACAAAATATATCATTTTTACATTACCCCTTTATAGTTATACCACTTTCTTGGAGACCTATATACCATTATAAGATATTATAATTTCATTTTTGAAAATATAGATTTTGAATAATTTCACCCCCTTTTGAGTATTTATTTAACTAATAACAAGTTTATTTCAATGGAATCACGTTGATACCTTCCTAGATGACATGTATAAAAATAGTGTATCAAGCATTTTTACTATTAAGAAAGTTGTCATATAAAAAATTTCCCACACTATATGACATAGATTGACATTACATCCACAACATTTGAGAATTTATTCAATTTTCAATGTGTGTCAACATGGGTTTTCAATATTTCTTTTGAAATCTATAATACACTTACCTCACAAACATTGACTTGAATATAAATATCCCATGAATTCCTTGATTCTCTAATAAACTAAGGAAAATGTCAACTCACTAAACGTCAATATTTAAACATTGTTCATTGTTAATGTTGAAAATTAATTTCATATTTAATCTCTTAGAACTATAAATATTTTTTCATCCACATTTATAAATACTTTCAATCTATCTATAAAATTATTTTTATCTAATGATAATGATCAATTACTTATTTTTAAATTAATGTTTCATTAATAATTCTCCTAGCCTTCAATACCAAGCTCTTAGTTCTTGTTTAAATTCAGACATCTCCTTTTTCAATTAGAAACCATTATTCTCATATAAAAGTATGGGAAAACTATCTTTTTGTTTGATTTTAACTTAATATTCATGTAATCCATTAGAAAATTATAATTTTATATCCAGTTAGAGTACCTATAATTTCAATGGGATGTGTCGATTTGGTAATTTGACATCCTAGGAGTCTTGATATGTTTTCAAATATTTATATACCATTAATTTGAAATGTAATAATTCCTTATATTTTTACATCACATGTTCCAATATAGTTTTATATATTCTAATTGATTGAAAGAGAGATTATTATTCTAGTTGATTATATTTGAGTTTCTTATTACTCTTTAATTTCCTATATTATATTTTCATTTATTTAGGGGATTTAAGAATGATTTTATGTTGAGTAATTATTTTCATAAATTCAATTACCCATTTTCATCAACGTACTGGAATTCTTTTAAATAATTAAATTTTGATTTTACCTTTGTTATAATTGTCTATAAATTAACTTTTGACAATGAATATATTATGTGTATTTATTTATATATTGTATAAAATTAATCTTTTATAAACCTAATAAGATTGATATAAACTGAAAAATAATGCATGCTAATCATTTGACAAAAGAATATGACTATGGAGATAAAGTGTTCATCATTTTTTCAAGAGAGCATGCAGACGAACCTTTTAAAATCCTCTAAGTGTTATGAGCTTAAATTCTACATTTTAATTTAAAATGATTCCCTCACTAAAAAATAGGAAAATGATATTGCATTTTATTGAAAATATATGGAATTGATTCATAAAAAATTTTGATGTACAGGAATTGTTCTCACTTCAAAGCAATACACAATGTGATCCGTATGAGTCAAAGTGCATGTTTCATGCTTAAAAAGACATTTTCATAAAAAAGACAACTGAAGTACTTAATATTGACCAAACATATTCATATTGTTTTGAAAAATTAAGTCAACAATCCATAAGTGATTTAAAACATATAAGAATAATTTGCACCACAATTTGATGCATTATGTGACTGGTATGACTCTAAATGCATATTTATTTAAAATTGACATCATTTTTAGTAAAAAAACAAACTGACCTACTCAAAACTGAACAAACACATTCAAAATGTTTTGATACTTTAGTTAAACAATAATTAAGTGATTTGAGACATACATGTATAATATTTATCTCAATCTAATTCACGGTGTGACTGATATGACACTATATGTGTGTTTTTATTTAAAATTAACATCAATTTCAGTAAAAAGGACAACTAACCTAATAAAACCAATAAAATACATTAAAATTGTTTTAATACGTTAATAAAATGATCCATGTGTCATTTTTGATGTGTAGGAATCATTCACACCTCAATCTAATACATAATGTGACTAGTATGACTCCAATATCATCATTGTATTTAAAACTGACATTGATTTTAGTAAAATTAACATGTTAAATTTATTTATGTATTTATATTAATACTAACATAAGAAAATTTTTCATATATAGGTGTGTTATTTTTCTCAATCATGGGTGGTTTTTTCAGAAATAGCATGAGTCAGGTCAGGATTAAAATAAGTTACATTAATGTTTTTTAATGTATGTAATAATTTGTATTTATGTAATTGTAAAACCATTGTCTAAAATTTATATAATATTGTGTTTTTTTTATAAAGTTAATTTAATATAAAAGATGTACTGGGACTTGTATTTTTTATATCTGATCTGTTTCTGGTGTTACGGTGTGTTGTTACTACACACTATAGTGGTGTTGCAATGTGCTGTTACAAAACATTGTAGTATGGCCCTTTATTTGTTCTTTTAAAAGCACTGATAAAGGTTACATTTATCAGTGCTTTTATAAGTGCTGATTAAGTTATACTTTATTAGTCCTTATAAAAGTTCTGGTAAAATCATACTTTATCAGTGCTCATAAAATCGCCGATAAAAGGTCCTTCATCAATGCTTTTATAATTGATGATAAATGAACACTTTTAAGTTCTTTTACAAACCCTAATAAAAGAATGGGGATTTTAACCTCGCTCACGTTGTCAGCACTTTTCTAGCACTGATAAAGGTCATTTCTATTACTGTTAATGGTCAGTATGTTATTAGTGGTGGATTGTGATAAATCTCTATTCCCATAAACAAAGTGGAAAAATTTCAATAATGGATTGTATTCACTCCCCATTCCCATAAATTTATGGATAGAGTCCAATTATGGATTGGTTTCACTCTCTGTTCCATTTCATGGTTTTTCATTATATTTTATGATTTATGTAATCCATTGGAGGGATATATAATTTCAATTCCACCCATAAAATAATGAAAACTGTACAAAAGTAATCCATAAGAAAATAAAAATGTTAATTTCATAATCAGATATTAATTAACCCATGGGAAGAAAATAAGTTCCATAAAAACATCATTAAAAATCATCATCATAATTCATCTAGGGAATTAATGTGAATTGTATCATAATATCATTACCTATTAAATCATAACAATCCATTAATGATGTTGAAATTAGTGAAAAATACTTTTATAAAATCCATATAATTTTTCACTAAAAAAAATAAAAAAAATTGTTATCATTAAAAAATATTCATAGAATAATGGGAATATAATCTTCATTGAATGATTATATAAGGTTATAAAGGAATCATGATAACAAATAATATTTATGGTGGTGGTAAAGTGTTTTTGAGCTCTAAATTTCTAAAAAGCATTTATTTCTTAATTTTAGAAATGTTTGATAGTTAATTTTTATGAAAAATTTTTGAAAAAATTATTTTTAATCATGTTAAAAGAAATTAAAATGTAATATAAAAAACCATTTTTAAAATTTTATTAGTGGAAAAAAAATCCGTTAAATAATTTTAAGAACATGTATATGGAATTGAATAATTCCCCTTAAAGGAGAAATAAAGTTGGGTTTTCATTAATCATTATTTTGGTATTTTTGAGTACCAATGTGGGGGATAACTTTACAAATACATCATAATACAATAAATAACCATATTAGATGAAAATATGTGGTGTTAGGATAGAAATAATATATAATTTTAGAAAATGGAAGCTGAAACAAAAACTGTATTGACAAAAAGGTGAGTTTGTAACATAAACACTTACAGCTTTAGTAATCTTCCCCATTAACAAAAATCATTAAATGGGTTTTTAAATCCCAATAATTTTTATAAAAATCACCATAAATTAAAATCATGGGTATTACATACTCCAATGAAAAAAATAAGTTTGTGAATATATTATATATCTCAATGAAGGAAAACTGAGATGTGGAAACCCCTACCTTAAGTTCTGACTTTCTTTGTACACACTCTTAACACATCTATAATAAATTTACACATATTATAAAATATAACACAACCATATTAATATTTATATTACATTATATCATTCCCTTAAAATTTATAATCACCCATTTATTAAAAATTCATCATTACAATCAATATTTGGGTGTTGACTTTTCTCCATTCCATGCATGTTTGGGTTTTATGGTTTTGGTCCTTTCACCTTGGTCATGGTTCTAGAATTCTAATCATTTAATAAATGTAATATTTATTTATTATATACACTTGTATAGAAAACCATATAGTATTATAAAGAAACATTAATTATATAACGTTTTGGAGGTGTTAGTCTACATGTATGCACATGTGATACTTTTTTTATGAATGGAAATAATGAAGGTAATAAAAAAATTACCTTGAGAGAATCATAATTCTATCATAAATATAATATATATTCACTAAATAAAGATATATTATAAAGACCTGGACAGAAATAATCTATAAAATTGATTCATTAATCAAAAATTAATTTTTTTCATTAAAAAAATTTATTTTAGGTTTATATATTTAGAGAATTAGGTTATCACCATTACATAAATAAATATAACATCAAAAATTGGAAAATTCCATATAGTATCCATTCTTCTTACATATATAAAACTTTTAATATATTAATTTTTTTCAAGAAAAATTCTTACAATCCTCATGTTAACCTTATGTTTGTCCATACTCATCCTTAAAAATCTATGAAAAAAAATTTAAAGCATAGGATGATCACAAAAAGATTAGTGAAGGGCATATAAAATGAATGAAGGAAACTCATTAGTCTGTGAATACTCATTTTATAAATTTTCCTTTTTTCATAAAAAACATTGAGTAAAAATAAATATTATTTTACACAAGAAATAAAATTCTTTACCACATGATTTTCATAAAATGTTTCATTAAAAATATTAAAGAAAAAATAAAGCATATAAATGTTTCTTTGAAATAATAAAAAAAATCCTTATTTTTTTTCAAAAAATTATACATTTTACAATTAATACATACCATATATATCCCTTTAAACATAAACTCAATAACATATAGTTTGAAATCATAAAATTTTCATAAAAACGTACAACAAGAATAGATAAATCATTTAGGTAACTAGGTACATAATTTTATTATCACTCTTACAATTACTTATACAAATAGAATAATTGATCCTACAAATTCCAATAATCACTTCGGTGAAATATATAACCAATTAAAACTATCCCTTTACCTAATGCATTGGAGAGCTATATAAGGATCACCTATCATCATGATATATATCGATCTCAATAATCATTATCAGATATATTAGGCTCACACACGATCGAAAAAATACAAAAAACTATAACATTATAATAACACATAAAATCATTAATTTCCATCATCTTACTCAAAAAATATTGGTTTCACCCATAATAAAAACATTTTTTGATATTGAAATATCCATTCAATTTAGATCCCCTATTGAAAATACCTAGAATAAATTTAAGGAGGGTTTTAATTTAATAAAACATAGAATAGTTAAAAGGAATCCAAATATAAAATAATACTTACATAAGTGGTGGAAAATTTGATTATAAATACATCTAAATAGAATATTCTTTTTCCCTTTTAACAAAACATTCTTTATAAAATATGTAAACATATTAATTTTGAAAAAGTTTTAATGAAATTACAATGTGGCATAAAATGCCTTTTATAATTTATTTATTTTCATATAAATACATCTATAAAATAATTTTAATAATACAGATATGGAGGAGAAAGATTTAGAAAAATAAATCTTTTAGACATTTAAAATGAGGTTTTTAAGTAAAGTATCCCTTACCTCAACTCTGAATCATCCTATTCTATAAATATCTTCTCAAATAACTAAATTATTCTAGTTATTTACTATCTTAAAAACCTTTTCCAAATTTATTGTTCAATTTATTTTATTTTTTAGAATGTTATATTCAATTACTTAAACAATTATGTTTACGTCGGATATTTTGATGATATTCATATGACATGTCCAAAATGACTTTGGTGGGTTCATTGTTGTCAAATTGGAAATTATTTTTTAATATGAAAATTAATAATCAACACATAATTATCATTTTTATATTTTAATTATACTTTCAAAACCAACCATGAATGATGATTATGATAAATTAATTACATAAAAATCATGAAGACGGTAGGTTGTACGTACACATGAGTAACATTTTAATTTTTCAAGGATCATGACAGAGAGAAGGTAAGTATCATTATATCTTTCCAAAAATATTATTATACTATAAATATATTATTATATCTTTAAATACACTTATATATACTATTCATGTGATTAGTGATGAAAAAAAATCTCATCGCTTCGTAGAGGTTGTATCCACACTAACGACATTATCATTTTTCAATAAATAGAAATTTAAAAAAATATATGATATATCATCGTTAAAAATTAATATTTTTCATGAATATCATATTTTCATGTTAAATCCATCATTATATCAATATGTGATAGGTCGTGATGGAAAACAAATTACATTGGTTTATGAGGCGGTAGCCCATCATATACATGAACGATTGTTTCATTTCTCATTTGATGGAAGAGGATATAGATATATTTTATTCCATTAACATAATTACATACTATTTTATGTGATATACTAATGCTATTATTTTATCATGGTTTAAAACAATTTAAGGAGGTAATATAAGCAATAAAATAAAAATGATCGGTTAAGAACTCAATCTCTTTTTCAGAAAAACTCTTTTCCAATAAAAAAACTTTGTTGGTAAATTTTATAATAAAACTAAGGAATATAGGATGTGAGGAAGGATTTTAGGAAGGTATATCTATCAGTATTGGCTGAACCAAATGGATAATGTTATAAAGAGAAGAGAGGAGAGGGGTGTCCTTTTGTAAGTGGGGAAGAGGACATATTTTTTATTTTTTAAAATGATTAACATATATTAATGTATTACCTAGGAAAAACTATTCCAAAATATAAAAATTTCTCATATGGTGTGATATAGGGTAAAAATATGTCTACAAAATAAGATTTATTCGAGATTTTACATCATTTTAACTTTTATCACATTATTTTAACCCCCAGTAAACCTATTTTAACCTTAACTGTGATTATTGTTTTTTAATGCATTTACTATTCATTATAATAAAAGATAATTTTGAAATTACTACCTAATATTAATTATTATTATTATAAATATGGAATCGATTTTATAAAATTCAATTTAAATAATTGACATAATTTATTTAAAATTTAAAAATAAAAAACACGATGAAAAATGGGTTTTCATGAAAAATGCCTATTTAAGGATAGAATTGTTTTTATACCAAAATTAAGTATATTATTGATTAAAATAACATTTATTATATTATTTATAATAAAAATTAACTAATTAAATATTAAAACTAATCCAAAATATAATGTTACTTTGTATATACATGAAAATAAAATACAGTTTTCAATAAACACCAATATTTTTACTATTCAATAAAAAATAAAAATTATACAAAAATTCTCAAAAATTCATCCTAATATAATTTATAAATGATGAATAAAAAAATTAATTTTTTTTCGAATTATAAATCTATAATTTTGTAATAATTCTTTTTAATAAAACCATATAATACATTAAAATCCAATTTAGTTAGAAAAAAACTTTTTTCCTTTTGACTGAAAAATTACATAATATTATTATAATGAATATAACTTTATAAAATATAATGAAATAATTTTAATAATTAATTAAGTTAATATACTCCTAAAATTTACTGGGATTTTTCATTATAATCCCCTTTTGGAAATTCAGTCCTCCCAATTTTATTCATTTCGAAAAAAAAGTGGGGATATTTTTCTATCATATAATTTTCAGATTCCCATGTTTCTTATTCAATAATATGGGGTTTTAAAAAGACATTAACCTATTAAAACAATTTATTTGGGAAAATTCCCTATGTAGTCAAGAATATCTACTGGATGTTCTCCATAATAATGGTTTTATTCTAACTAAACTACTTTTTATCTCAAAAGATGAGATGCATTTGACACATATTTTCTTAATAATAAATCATATAGTGCATCATGTACCTAGGATAAAATTATATTAAAGGATACCTTTTAAAAACCACATCCAATATTCTCTATAATTTCATATGTTACAATGAACAATGGACTCAAATTTCCCTTTTTACCAAAAAATCATAACACTTTTCCATAGATATACTTTAAGAAAAATATGATCATGTTAATCAAATAAAAGAACTTTCCATCAATTATATGAATTAATTAAATGCATGATCTAATAAATCATCATCATGTGTTATTGATTCATATTCACCTTATCAATAATTTATTCTACCAATTATAGTCTCCAAAACATTTTTTACATAACTTCATCCCAACAAGTTGGAGCTCACCACCACTTTCAATATAATAGTTTTAAAGGTTCCATCTATATACTGGAATGAAAATTATTAATATAAGAAAACTCAACTGAAGTTATATATTGATACTAACTCCACTAATAATCGATTGAATAATATGGATGCATAGCCTTTATAGTGTGAGTAATTTTCTATCAGACATAATATGAAAGGATGTAAAAATATTTAATTTAGTATATAAGGAATTGTGAAGAATTTTACATAAATTATATATAAATCTTGTATCATGATCAGATACAATGAAAAGTGGGAATCCATACAATATAAGTATTTATTTAATATAAAGGTGAGTAATTTGATCCAAAGGAATATTATTTGACAAGGGAATAAACTTATATGATTTATTTAATCATTAAAAACAATCCAAATGACATTATTACCTCAAGATGTATTTAGAAATCCCACCACAAAATCCATGGATATATTCTCCCACTTCTAATATGACATTGGTAAAGACAGAAACATCCCTTCAGTAATTATTATTCTAATTTAACTTTTTGAAAATTAAACATATCATAGTATAATTAGAAATATATTTCTTCATTCCTTCCCGCCAAAATTTTTATGGAGGTATCTATATAATTTTATACTACTAAGATGAATCTATAATAAAGATATATAAGCCTTACTCAGTATTTATTTATTCAATTAGGGGTCACATGAAATACATAACTTTTTTTTAATCTCAAAAAAAATTATTTTTCAATATTTAATTCACGAAACATACTTTTCTTAACCAATTATCTATTTTATTATAAAAGGATGTATTACTTTTTAGCTTTCTTAATCATATTAGGGAAATATGATTATACTAAAACTTTAAAATAGTAGGAGTTTCATTCTATACAATTTATGAACTAGCATTTATCAAATCATTAATCAAAGGGTCACTTAATAGATGTATCATAGTTAAATATTCTTTATCATTTCAACTCAAAGAATCATGTAATAAATTTACCATTGCTAGATACTTTAAAAATTTACAATCATAGTCTTTTATCAATACCACCCAACATCTAGGCCTAGTGTTTAACTCTTTCTGAGTAGATATATAATTTAAGATTTTATGATCATTATATATTTAAATTTTACTCAATATAAATTATGTCTCCAAAATTTTAAAAAAACACTACTACTTCTACTTCAAGGTCATGTGTATGTTAATTTTTATTATGAGGCTTTAATTGATAAGGAGGATAAAAAATTACCCAATCATTATACATTGAAACACAACCTAGACCTCTTATATAATAATCATTATGGATAAAAAAATCAACATTTCAACATATATGGGTGAAAAATGGAGCGTGCACAAATATTATTTTTTTCAATTCATCAAAACATTTATCACATTTTTTTACATAAAGAGGACTCTATTTCTTGTTAACATTCTTATTGGGATAGATAACCACACTATGTTTTTAAGAAACCACAAGTGAAATCCTATTACTCCAAAAAAAGTATGAATATCATTAACGTTTTTAGGTCTTTTCAATTCATCAACCACTTTATAATTTTCAAGATAAATAGTTATTTAATATTTTTTAATTAAATTCCCAAATAATAAAAAATTTTGTAACCAAAAAACACATTTCCTATATTTTCAATATAAATTCTTTTCATTAGAGGTTTATAAAAAAATACATAGATATTAATAATGATCATCATAATTTTAAGAAAAAACTATCATTAATAAATAAACACAACCAAAAACGTATCCAAATATTTATTGGAAACTCTCTTTTTACAATCCATGTATACAACAAGATGATTTTGTAGTCAAAAGGGAATAAACAGAAACTTGTTATGTTTATACCAAGTATGAAACACTATCTTAGTGATTTCATCCTCCTTCACCCTTAGATGATGGTACTTGGACTTGATATAAACATTTAAGAAACACTAACATCCCTATAGATGATCAAGCATGTCATCCATATGAGGTAAAAATACTTATTCTTAATAGTGATTCTATTTTATTCTCTATAATAAATAAAACTCCTAATGGAAACATATTGATTTTTAATAATAATAGTGGAGAAAATAATTTATGAAACCTATATCAAGAAAAAATTGTAACTTATTTTATATTCTCGAATTTATACATGAGACATTCGATAAGGGGTTTTGAAATCCACTTATTGCCAGGAACTAAGTAAATAATAAATTAGTCTTTCTGATAATGTAAAATAATAGAATACTCATTATAAAATATAACAAGGAATTATTTTTCTATCGACACATCATTAATATGAATAATTAATATATTTTCAAAAGTATGGGAAATATGACTTTAATTTCCATATTTTATAAATTTCTCAGATTCTTCATATGTTATCAAAGGTATAAATTCATTATTATATAAAAAATTAAATTCATTTAAAAAATACCTTTTTTCCTTTGTAATATATCATATCATGTTTAAGTAAAAGATAATACATACCTATAATAGCATAGAATTATATAATGGGAAATTAAATATGGTTATCAAGGAAAACCATTCCATAGATGATAATAAAATGATCTTTGTAATTTATTTTTTCCTTAATAATACACTAGTGTTTCTTCCAAAAGTCCTGATATAATTTAATATGGTAAAAAAATTTGTTTCACGTGAATATTTCTTATAAATAAGATAATTTGTAGACCATAAATCTAACAAGAAATTAACTTAATGTGAATAAACAAACTATGTACCTATTCCAATTTCATTCAATAGACTAACATCCACCAAAGAAATCTCAATGGATTTTACCACAACCTTCTTCTTATATTCTTGATGATTACTATTATCAATTCTCTTTTTTAGATATGTATCCACATAATGACCCATATTGATGCATTTAAGACACCTTAATAATAACTTATCTAAATTTATCTTACCTCTAATAAAATATTTTATTTTCAATCACGGGCCATATTTCAAAACATACCACATTATAATAAATTACTAGATTTCATATGACATTCTCCAATGTAATTTTTAACTCACCTATCACACATTGAGAAATTGATTTTATCATCTTCAGTTTCCTTTTATGAATTATTCCATTTTTCATGGAACGTAGACCTATTTTTTATTTATTTTTTTATAACTCATGATTAGATTAAAACTCTGTTTTAACCTTATGATCACAATGAAAAATGTTTTCATAAATTTTAAATTCATTAGAAGAAAATTATCTTATGTATCTTGGATTTAATCATTGTAAACCCAATTAATTTTTCTATCAAGATACCATATATAATTTGGTACATAGCATGCCAATCGGGTGACACTTTCTTCATACACATTTATTGAATATTCGTTATGTTTACTCAATTAAAAGAATTTTTTTCCCATCGTAAGACAAACAAACATAGGAAAAAATTTCTCAATAAAAGGAATCGAAAATGTATCACATTACATGGAATTAGTGTCTTCACTTTCTCCAATATTCTTAACCATTAACCACCATTGATTATCTTCACCATCAAAATGATAAATAAAAAGAGTTAACTTTTTATGCTCTAAAAAACCCTCGACTTAAAATTTCTTTTTTGTAGCTTTAATACAACCCTTTGTTGTCATTGAGTTATAATATCCACTTAATGTAGCATGATGATGTCTCATAAAATGATTCACTATCAATATATTCCTCAATAATAGATATGGTTTCTCTATAGCATGAATACCACCACAGTTTATATCATGTTTCAAATAATCCATCGTAGTAACAGACTACTCAGTTCTAATTCCAACCATTCTAGGTTATTGATTTAGAAAAATATTGTCTTCTTGGTGTTTTCCTACATTAGAATCTATATTTCCTATATGGAAAACAATTCTGAATATACATAGGATAGATGAACAAATAGAGTAATATTTAAATTCTTTGTCTTGATAACTGTAAATTATAATATCTTAAGGGTGCCCAATTATAATATCCTAACCTATAAAATTATCTAAATGTATACTCAGATACCAACTATAAGGACCCAACCTTAAATAACTATAAAATTGAATCTTTTTATAAGAATTAATTTTTGTCCACTATTGAATCCCTTTTAGGTGTTATTTTTTATATGATTGGTTCCTCTCTCCTAAATGATTATATATTACATCACAAAGTAGACACTTACACTAAAAATTCATTTTTCCCAAAATATATATCATTAAAGATATAAATTTTTTCTTTTCATTGCATATCCTCACAATTTTCATCTTTACCTCATCCTTAAATACCTATAAAAAATATTTGAAAACATGATATTAGATCAAAAATCTCATTAAGGGGAATATAAAAAGAAATAAAGAAACTCCATGTTCTAGGAATACTCATTTTGAAAAAATTTAATTTTCATAATAAAATTGTATCTCAAAATAAATATATTCTCACCCATGATATTAACATCTCTACCCAAATCCTTTTATAAATAATTTCATATGAAATCTTAAAGTAAAAATAATAAAACACATAAAGGGTTATTTTCAATAAATAAAAAGTCTTTAAATATTTTCAAAAAGTTAAACATTTCACACTTCAGAAGTATCATAAACTTCCCTTTAATCATAATTTCATTATCTCACTTTTTGAAGTCATATGATATATATAAAACTCATAGAAAGCATATATAATTATTGTAGGTAACTTGGGATATTATTTTCATATAACTATTATAATAACTCATAAAAATTAAATAGAATACAAAATAAATTCCAATAATATTTTAAGAGAATCTTATAAATTCTTAACTACATCCCCTTACTAAATGCATTAGAGATCTATATCAAGATCACCAGTTATCTTTAGTAATATCAGGCACACCAATAATCAGGAGATATATTGGGATCAACCATAATGATAAGAAATCCCCAAGAACCATAACATAATCTTAACACATGAAATATTTCATTTCAATCATCATTATTGTAAAAATATTCTTCAGAAACATATTTAAAACAATTTTGGATATCGAGATATCAATTAAATTTGAAAGCATTTTTGAACATAGAATAGAGATAATGAAGATTTTATTTGATGACACCATGTATGTTTTTAAATTAATTAAATCATAAAATAATATTTATGATGATGGTAAAAATTATATATGTTGTATACATTAAATTAGAACATTCATTTTTCCTTTTTTCAAAAAATTCCATTCAAATATAAAAAAAATATTTCTTTTGAAAACCATTGAAATAAAGAAAAAAAGTGACATAAATTTCCCATTATACTTAATTTAGAACTATATAAATACATTCATAAAATAATTTTAATAATATGTATATAAATGAAAATATTTACAAAATAAATCTTTCAAACATTTCAAATGAGGTTTTTATAGTAATGTATCACATACATTGAGTCCAGCTGTTTATATTAATTATTTATTTTCCAGAATAATAAATTTTTTTAATTATTTAATTTATTATTTTCATTTAAAATTTATTATTATTATTTTTATTTATTATAATTATATAGTCAGTTACATAATTAATTAAGTTTACATAAAAAATTTGGGTGATATTCTTGTCATATGTCAATAATGACATAGGTAGATTTTTAATGATCAAAGATTTCATTATTCAATAATCTATAGAATAATAATAATGAAATAATTATCATTTTTATATATTAATTATACTTTTAAAACCAACCATAAAATATGTTTTTGAAAAATGTATTATGTTATAATTATAAAGATTATAGATCGTACATACGCATGAGTAATGTATTCATTTTTCAGTGGGCATGAGGGAAAGAAGGTAAGAATAATTTTAACTTCACATAATTATTATCATGTCATAAATATAATATTATACTTTTAAATTCACATATATATTTCCTCAATGTGATTTTGTGATGAAAAACGAATCACATCACTTTGTAGACAAGGTAATCCACGTGTACACACGAATGACATTATCATGTTTACATAGCTCGATAGATATAAAAAGATTATACTTTATATATAAAAATTTACAATTATTTTATGAATACTATATATTTATATATATATATATATTAGATCAATCATTATATCCATTCATGAGAGGTAGTGAAGAAAAAATAGATACATCGGTTCGTAAGGCTGTAGTCCACTATACACACGAACAATGGTTTAATTTCTCATTTCATGGAAGAGAAGATAGATATAGGTTATTAAATTAACAAAATAAAATAAAATTATATGGAAGATACTGATGATATTATTTTATCATCATTTATTAATATTTAATAGAGTTGGAAGAAGAAGAAAAATTAAAATGATTAGTTAAAATCCTTACCCCTTCTTCGAACAATATCTTTAGGTTTATACCTATTGCCTTCCAAGGATGGTTTTCGGAACAAAAAATGGAATTTAGGAAATAGTAATTGATTTTATTAATGTATTTAGTCTAGGAATGGATGAAATGAATGGCTCTTAATATATTTTGATAAGATTATTGGGGTTCCCTTTTGTAATTGTGGGAGAGGTTACTCTTGGAATTTTTAAAAAGATTAAAATATATTATTGCTTAATTAATAAAAATGGATCTCGCTTTAATCATTTAGAAATATGAGGTTATATAGGGTCTAAATATTTCTACAAAATAATATTCATACTATTTTTATTTCATTTTTACACATAAACCTTTATATTAACCCCTTATAAACTTTTTTTATCCTTCACCATGATAATAGATTTTTTCATGTTTTTACTATTCATTTTCTAAAAAATTATGTTGGTAATATAACATAAAAATTATTATTATTATTAAAAAATTAATCCATTTCATAAAATTTGATACAAATAATTGTTCAAATTTAATTAAATGTCAAACTTGAAAAATGTGAGAAAACGTCTTTTAAGGAAAATGCCTTTTTAAGTATAAAAGTGTTTTTATAACAAAATAAATTATAATTTTGATTAAAAAAATAATTTCAACATTTTTATCAAAAATTAATAATTATATTTTAAAACTAATTCAAAATAAAATTTGTCTTTGTAAATACTTGAAATGAAAAGGTTGTTTTCAATAGAAATCATTATTAGGCATTAATCATTTAAAAAATCAAACTTATCAGAAAATTAAAAACAATTAATCCTGTGGTAATTTTGAGATGCTTAATTCAAAAAATAAGTTCTACTTTTTAAATTAATATTATATAACCTTTAAATTAGTTTTTTAAAAAAACTTTATAATTCAATAATACCCATTTTGGATAGAGATAAATCATTTTCCTTTGGATTGAAAAATTACCTTATATTATTATAATGAATATAAATATATAAAAAATAATAATTAAAATTAATACGGAATGAAATTTATTTAATATTAACATTTAATTTTTTTTCATATATTATTATCCTTCAGATGCGGTGATTAGAAATGAATTTCATTGCTTCTTGGAGGTGGTTGTCTGGATGTATACATGAGCAACGATTTCATTATCCATTGAATGGAATGAATATGGAAAATATTTTTACTATTAGTATAATGAAATTTCATTATATTAAATATTATTATATAATTATATTAATATATTCCTCTAATATTTGGATGAGGTTTGATAATAATGAAACTTGAAAATGTTTGCTAAAAACATATACCTCTTCCTTAGACAACCCCCTTTAAAATCACCTTATGGGTTTTTGGATGCATATTAAGGGAATATAAAACATTTATATCTTGGATAAGGGTATCATGATAGTATTTGGATATATATTTATCAATAAAATGTGATCAAGTTGTTTGGTTAGTTGAGAAGATGAGGTTCCCTTTTATAAGTGAGGCAAGTCAGACCCTTGTAAATACCTTTAACGTTAAAATTATATACATTAATTTTATTGATAAAATGGTTACAACTAGAATATTTTTATAACATTGGGAAATTTAAGCTCTAAATTTACGCAGACAAACATATTTAAAAACTTTTCATGATCTTTGGGGGATTATCTCTTTGTTTAACTTAGTTTTTTACCCTTTTAACACTTACCAGAGTGATAAGAGTTTTACCATGGTAACTATTAATTATGGATAAAAACTAAGTTAAACAAATTTAAAATATTCTTTATTATATTTTAATATTTATAATAAATTTTACAAGATTACTGTATAACCCTATAATTTTTTCATGTATGAATTGAATTTTATTTATGGTTTCTATTTTTTATATGTGAATTTCGGACTTCTCTGGAATAGAGATCATTAGTCAAGGAAAGTGAACTAAATTTAAGGTATGTATGTTTTTTTGAATTAACGGAGTCTATAAACTATTTTTTTTTTAATTGGATATAGGAAGTTCACCTTGGGATCAAAGAACCTTATGTTTTGTTTCAGAGGATTTCAGCATAAAACTGGTTGGAGTACAGACTGCTGGACAAATTCATATTGTGAATGGGTTACACGATGTAAATATGTTTTGGGGAATATGAAGGGAATCATTTAAAGGGTGTTTAAATTTTAATGGTCAGGAATCTCATGCAGGGTGTGAAAAGTTTATAGGTGGTGAAGCCATTACATGGTGTGAAGATATTGATTGAGATTTAATTTAATCTAAGGTGATTACTTTTCCACATATTTTTAATTTATGGTATTTCACACCATTAAATGGATTCACAAAGTGAGTTCCTAGGGTCTAGAGTATTTAAATTTAATACACACATTACTCATTATTCTTTCTATGGACATGCTTCCCTCTAAGACTCTAAGGTAATTTTGTGTGACCCCCTCCATCCATATCACTTTGTTCAGCCATTTCCACCATATATCCCTAGTAAATTTTCTTTCTACTTCTTTATTTTATTTGGTCACAATGTATGTGTTTTCTATACTATGATTTAGATTTAGAATCGATTTGTGTTTTTTATTTATCTTTTGAAAAAAATCATGCCTTGTCTTTCGAAAGACAATTTTTTGTTTATATATCTCCATTTTAGAATGCATATGGGTTTACATAATTCTTAAGTTATGTGGATCTATGTAGTTGTTTCTAATTTTTAAATTTCTATATATTCTGATTGATTCCTTTGTTTTGTTCATTTGAATATATATCTTGGGGGAAATAGGGTTTTAATTAAATGTGATCATGGTTTTGGAAATTGTATTGAACAAACATCGAACATTGGGAACCTTGGGTGCAATGGGAAATAGACAGAAGTTACCCCGGTAAGTGTGGATCCCCTAGGGGATAAATTAGTGTTATAAACATACTATGGTAGGACTCAATATTGATTGGTCTAGTATGTATTCCCATAGGATAAATCCAAAATGGTGTTCTTTTTCTTTAATACCTAGTTTATCACATGGTGGTTTCTTTCATAGATATTTTCTCATATGTTTAATTAACCATTCTTCAATTTTATACCTCATAAATTCCTTAATTTGGTGAATATTATACAAATTTGTGGAAAATAAATATTTTTTTAAAAAAATGGTTTTATTTATGAAAACGTATTGTAAATTGGATTTTTTTAAAGATAGAAAATGTGAATTATTGATATTAGAACTTATATATATTCTTTAGTGGTATCCAGTTTCTCTCTCTGATCACACCCTATGTTTTCCCTTTAGGTGTTTTAAGACCATTTATAGGTCTCAGGGAACATGATGGTCATCATGTAGTATTCCAGGTTCTCTTTTCATTTTCTTCCATCATAGTGGGATGGTTTGGAAGGGACGGTTGGTAACACTGAGACTTCTATGTCTTGAATTTTTATAATATTCATGTTTATCCTATTATATTGGATTGTATGGATCTTTTTATATCTATTTATTACATATTATACTCTATTTGTATGTCTTTTTTGCTTATATTCAAGACTTGTTTCCATTATCTATGTTATACCTTATTATATAGAGAACTGCCTTTGGTGAATTGTCTAGTTGATCCAGGTTGGATCATAATAATTAAATTTCTATAAGTGGAAGAAATTAATTTTAATATATGAACACGAAGTATAGTGAAAACTCACTTTAAAAAATAGTCACAAAACTAAATTTACATTAATATCATGTATAAAATTGATATCCATGACATTTATTTAGTATTCGATAAAAAAAGAGTTTTTTTTTCTTTCAAATAAATTCAGAATTGAATGTATCATTAGGAATACTTAATTAATATAAAGTGACTAAAATAGTTTTTTATAGAATAAAATATTACTTTAGTTCCAAAAAGTCATACATGGGTTTCAAAATTAAACATAATAGTTTAAATTAATTATCTCACTCCTTAAAAAATCTGTTTTTATAAAAAAGTTCCATATGTTTTTAAGTCATAATTAAATCAAAATTGTGTCATAACGATTATAGTATTTGTATAATTGGTATTTTTTTAGGATTCGCCTAAAAATTAATAATTTCAGAAAAATATCAAAAAAATACGTTAAGAAAAATTTGACATAATGAATTAAAAATTGATGTTAATTTTATCAAATTAAAATTATAAATTTATAATTTAAACTTTAAAATAAAACATAAATAATATAAAAAACAATTTTTTTGAAACAAAACATTTCTGTTGATCTGAAAACAATAAAAGTATCACTTCATATAATTGATTTTAAAAATTATGTTTCATTTCTTTGTGTCATAATATTATTAAATTTTTAATATAAAAAATAATAATTATCATTAGTTTTGGGTTTATTTCATCACAATCTATTGAACATATCAAATTTATTTTAAAAAATATATTTTCTAAAATCTCTGGGTGTTATCGGTGGAACATTTATGATTTATCGATGTTATGGATGTAGTTGTTGTTGACATGACATAATGAATCCATCTCTTTTATTATTCACTACATATTGATTTTATGTTGTGGGGTGTTATGTAGATGTATGAATTAATAATTTATATTCCTCATAATATGAGTAACTTTCAAAGTATTTCCCTTTTTATCATTTTATTTATGGCTTATCATGTTTCATGATGATTTTTCAAAGGCCTCTCAATTTTTGTAAGGATTATTAGCGCTAATAACTAGAACATAGCATATTGGTGGTGCGATTAGGGTGGAAAACATGAAATATTAATAGCTATTAGGGGTCTTGATGACTCAAGTAATCTCACATGGTATAAATAACATAGACATGAAGGAGAATAATAATTTAAAAAGGCTATTATATATTGATAGAGAAGATAGAATAAATCATTGCGTGATGAATGGTGTATAAATAATATACCAGTATAGTATGAAAGGAGACCCTCAATTCATAAAACAAATTCTTTTGAATTCATGCAATTTAGAAAATTAGAGATTAAAATAGAATACAAATTATCAAAATAACATTCTTATAGAAGTTTTAACTTTATAAAAAAAAGAATCTAAAATTCATTTCTGAAACACTTTTCATGATATTTTAAGAATAATTTTTTAAAAAATTCCTATAAAATATTTTAAATTAGAGTAATATTGAAAATAAACTTATCATAAGTAAGAAACTATGGAGTGGAAGATAAAAATATACATATGTAAAATTAAATCTTTTTTAAATATTCTTAAGAAATTAATAAAATTTTCTTTCGTTATAAAAAAAATAAAAAAAATTAATGAAAAAGGGATTTTTGTTGAAATACTTTGGAAAATTGAAAATTATGATTCATAATGAATTATAGCCATGAAAATGGGAATATTAAATTAGTCTATAAATATTAAAAACATTATTTCTTACTTTTTATAAAGAGATCAAAAGTGAACCATATGAAAAATGATAAAAATATTCCTTTTTAAAAAAATTTAAAATTGTAAAAGATATTTTAAAATTAATTTATACTGAAATTTTATTATATTTTGGAAAATTTTCGAAACAAACTAAAAAACATGGACATGGAATAAAAATATTCCCTACCTATAAGATTAAATAAGGTCATTTGTGCTTAAAATACTCTTTCAAAATTTATGAGTATGCATAAGGGTGAAATTGGAAGGAATACTTAAAAACCATATAAATAAATTGTGGGGATTAATATATATGTGTGTGTGTGAGAGATTGTGTGTTTGTGTGTGATTATGATGATAAAAATGGTTTATAATTCCCCTAATAAAAATTTAATCATAAACAATCTCAAATAAAAATCATATTTAAAAATAAACATTTACCGTGGATAACTGCTTGGTAGGATGAATTAAAAACTACTATATAATAATTTTATATTTATTAATAATATTTATGGGATCAGTATTTAAATATATACTTATTCATATATATCATTTACTCCGAAATTTTTTTTCCCATTTACTTATAATTCTTTGTTAAAATCATTTATTTAGGTGTTCATTGCTATACTTCTTATGTATGTTTTTATTTGGTTATTATAGTCCTTTAACCATGGTCATGGTTTATCACGTATAGAATTTTAATAATTTAATATATGTAATATCTATAAATTAAATTTACTTTTATAACATTCTAGGTATGGAAGTGTTGAAAAATGAAATATGTCGTTCTTGGTGGTGGTAATTCAAACATACACATGGGTGAACTTTTCAATTTTCAATGGACAGAAAGAATGGAAGGTAGGATATTATTTATTTTTTAATAAATCTAATTATTTTATAATTTTCAACTATTCTCATTAAATCCATATATATTACCATCCATGTGATGTGTTAATGAGAAATTAAATACGTCTCTCCATGTAGGTGGTTGTCCACATATACACATGAGTGATGTTTCTATATTTCAACAGATATGATGAAAATATATTAGATAATATTTTCTATTTATTATATCATAATTATGTTATTTATATAGTATATATTAATTAAATTAATATATAACCATCCATGTGAGGTGATGATGAAAAATGAAATGCATCACTTCATGTAGGATATAATCTCCACTTATGTTTAGGTTATGTTTTTATCTTTTATTGGATATAAAATTGTTAAAAATGGTTATACTATAAACATAAAATGATCAAAATGTGTTAATTATACTTATGTAATTATATTATTATAGTTCTAATAGATATTAAGGAGGTGTATGAAGAAATAAAATTTAAAGAACTCAATTAATACATTTACATCTTACTTGGATATCATCCTCTGTAGTACACCTTAAACCGTCTTAGTTTAGTCTTTCAGTGAAAAATGGGAATCTATAACATTATGCGGATATTTCCTAAGTGGTTTTTGTAGATATTCTCTGATATAAGGTTTTCAATATTTTTGAATAAGTGTTGTGGTGTGGGACAACTTTTATAAGTCAGGGGAGTGACACTCTTATCAATACATAAACTTTAGTCTAATTGAATGTCATTTTCCAGGGAAATTCTAACAAAATTAAGAAAAACTTCTAATATAAGGTGAGGAAGAGTTTAAATAAACCAATTAAATTAAATTTAGACAAGTTTTAATGATATTTTAATCCTTAACTCTTTGTTTAACTCACTTGTTAACCCTTTTATCCCTTACCATGGTGACAAACTTTTACTATGGTAACTATTAATTAAGAATAAAAATAAAATGTGTATTATAAAATAATTTGAATATTATGGTTAATGAAATTTATTTCATTTAAAAATATTCAATTTCTATAGGTGTTAGAATTTAAGTTCAATATAAATATCAAAAAAACAATGAAAATAAATTTTTTTATAACATCTTTTTATGTCTAAAATTAATTTTAAACCAATATAACATATAGAATTTATTATCATAAAATTTATGTGTTTACTGATAAAAAGGAGAAAATGATACTTTAATAGCAATCTAAAAGGGATTTTGATCCTGTAATTACTCGACTAATGAAAAAGATCAAAACAATATTATTTTACTAGAATAAAACATCACTTAGGTTTTAAAATATAAAAAATGGGTTTCTAAAACAGAAAATAATATTTTTAAACAGTTTTCCCACTAATTTCATACATATTTTTTCTATACAATGTTTTTATAAAATTTTAAGTCATTCTTATATTTGTCAGGTTGCCTTAAAAGTGACGATATTTTTAAAAATGGTTTTTCCACTATTCACCTAAACATCAACCATTATTAAAAAATATCAAAACATTAACCTATGATAAATTTTTACATGATTAATTCTAAATTGAATTTAATTTCATCAAATTAAAATTATATAATATATAAATTTATAATTTTAATTTAAATATTAAATATAAATTAAAACATATTTTAAATAAATATGAATTTTTTAAATGTCACATGTTCTTAATATTATTTCATATCAATTTATAATTTTGTTATTTATAATTTTTTTAATCATATCTCATTATTTATTTCATTTCTAATCATTAAATTTAAACCATAAAAATAGTATAATATATGTATCTTAGTTGTTTATTATATTTCTATTTAAAATTGGGTTATTATTATTTTTAATTTTTATATATTTTGACACGTTTTAGTTTTGTGTTGCATGTGTTACAACAAATTCAACATAGTATTTATTTAAAATATAATATGTACTAAAATCATGGGGTGTATAAAAAGGTTGTGGTAAATAGCATGGGTTGAGTAACATTTGAGTGGTAGATGGTTTACCCCCACCATTTCATTTCTACCTATATCAAGTTCAAAACTATATTTTCAAATGACTCACTATATTGTTGAGTATATCGATGGTATAATTAAATAAAAAATTGACATGGGTGAGTACGAAACAATATAAAATCCATGAGATGATGTGAAAATGAAATAACATATAAAAGGACAAAAGGAACCCATAAAACCCATAAATAATGTAACACTAGAACAACACCAAATATAAAAAACAGTAATGGATAAAAAATTTCAATAGAACAAAAATGTTGAAGGTTTCATGTGTAAGAGATCAACTAAAACCTCATAGTAAATCCATTATATATTCACTCCAAGTGATCACTGAAAACTCCCTGAGAGACCACCCATGCTTCTAACTATAAATAATATTGTCTCCCATGATTGGGTACCTTTTCCTAACATGGATCAAGAATTAAATAATTTTCATGCATCTAAAAGTAGAACATCCAAGGTATGATTATAACATACCTATTATATGGTAACCACCTACCCTATTACAAATTATCATAAAATAGTGTGTACATGGAAAGATTATAGGAGATGTGGAAATAAGTATCACAATAAAAAACATTCTTATCAAGTGATATATCCTTGATTACTACTATTATAAAATTATAATAATATAAGGTGGGTCTAAACATATACATATACAAACATATATATATATATATATATAACAAGTTATATATGTGTATGTGTTTGTGTGTCAATAAACTATCTTGGGGACCAAAACCCATCCGGAAAGAAAGGGAATCACATCTATATATTATGGTTATGATCTCATAGCACTCCCCTTAATAAATAAGAAAAGGGGATTGTCCATTCAGAACATTGGGAAGGTATCCCATAACATCCTCTTATTAATAAACAGAAGGATACTTGATCAAGCTTATAAATGATATATATATATTCCCAATGTGTTTATAAATCCAAACAATATGCTACATGACATGTATAGAAACCAAAACATGTAATACTAGCAAAAAATGAAAAGTGAATTAATTTTTATAGAAACATACATAATTTAAAAGCCCATTTATATTTCTCATTAGAAATAAAAAAGTGTAAAATAATGCTAGAAAAACTTGAAACAGGGAACAAGTCATGAATGAATATAAGAAAGGAATGATATCATGGTAAAGTGAAATAGAGTCTTCTTAAAAAAATTCTTATTTTATAAAGAATTCAATTTATAAAACATTAATTAGTTGATGAATTTTATTATCATTCATTTCACATATATTTAAACCATTACTAGAAAAAATTGTTATGAGTATGAGAGATTGAAAGAGTTTACCAACCGATATAATTTCATTTGTTTCCATTTATATTTGAGGGAATATAGTATGAAACCATAATATTATTTTAATCATCCAAAGTCAAGAGTGTTTAAGTCATAAAAATACTAAAATTTTAAGATATTTAAAAAGTAATGAGAAACTAGATTTTCACATTTTATTCTCTAAAGCTAATCACTCACAATAACTTGGAAGAAGATAAAATGAAAGAATTAAAGATATTATTGTCCCTAGAATTTAGGAATATTGAAGTATATCTAATGAATTGAATAAGAAGAACAAAAAATGTTCTAAAAGTGAATTCACAGCCAAATCATGATCAAGCCTAGCTTCCATAATTTATCAAATCCTCTTTGACTAATGGTGGAGGGATTATATATATAGGAGAGTGGGGGAAAATAGGGGAGATATCCCAAGACTCACACTACTAAAATTTTCTGTAATTCCAATGTTATGGTAATTTATGTGATTTTATTTCATGGTAAATAGAAATATTAACACCAGTAAATAAAAAACTATTACTTTCACTATGTACCATATATATTTCCAATGGGATCCCAATGGAGTTGAATGCATATTTGTATCTCGTTTACTTCCACTAGGTATCTAATAATAGTCTATCCGGTATATGTTATTGTCTTGAACCTACGTTACCTCCCCTTTCCCTATAGATATTAAAATAAATTCAAAAATTATTTTTCCAACTAAAATTAAAATTTATAAAATAGTAAAATATATGAAAAAATGGAATAACTAAACTATAATGATTAAGTTCTTTACAATCTTCCAATAATCAAGTTTCTCATCCTTATGATGATTTAATACAATTCCATTATGAAAAAATTGATACATTGAGATTTTATATCCCCTTACCACTCCAATGATTCATCTTGGAGTTTTTTATTCCACAATGAAACCTATAATAGAGGAATTACCCTACCCTACATCACTATGTTTCATCGTTCGATTATTATAATAGGATGTTTCGCATAGGATGCATTAACTTCAAGCCCTATATCACTGTATTAGATTACATTCATTTGATTAACTATAAAATTTCAACATTATGGAACACATAAGGTTTTGAGGATGGAACATAACTATAAAGACCCGTAAAATTCAAGGAAAAGTTTTTCTTAATTTTCATTGGGATTTTACAAGAATGCAGTTTCTGACAGCACCTGATTCTGAGGCCCGGTGTGCCCGGAATCAATTTCTGATATTTAGCTCGGGTATGTTCAGTGAACGAACGAGCAGAAATTTCTAACTTTTGAACCGGTTCTCGGAATCAAATTCTGAGGGCACTGATGGAACCGCAGCACCGATATTTTCTTATGAACGCCTATTCCAGAGTTTTGTTTACTCGAGAGAAGTTGATAAAAATTGTGGAAGTTAAAAATAAAAATTCAACAACAATTTTTATTTTACTCTAAGTGTTTAATCCTTTGGAAGGATGTTGGGTAACTACCCAACCTCCCTTGGGAGGTTATGAGGGTGGTGGGGCCCACACGAACCCCACCCCTTCATATCCTCTAACCCCTCAACTCACCATTAATATTGTTAACTTAAGTTAATAACTTATGACATTAATGTAGGGAGTTTAATGTGAGTTTTTGAAATTCAAACACTTGAATTTAAAAAGCCATGTTGAGTTAATAAATTAAGTGTGGATTAATTTATTTTGGGTTAGTTCCTTTGTTGCTTGAGAGGACTTGGGGTAAAAATAAGGCAAGGAGCTTAGAGATCACCTTCTTCATCTTTGACAAAGAACGTGAAGAACGAACGATTCCCAACGAAGAACAATGATCCCTCAGAGACCGTTTACCGTGACGCCGTACCCGCGACGTGCCACCCTTCGTTCTTTTTCCCACATCAAAGGAAGGGAGATGACGTTCCATATCATACAATCTCCGTCAATGTCTTTGAATCCGGTTTCCGCGACGTCTCTTCCCACCACGGTTTCTCTGCGACAAATTTCTCCGCAACGAAGACCTCGTTCAAGCCGCGCTCGAGGTAGGGGGTTGACGTGTTTTCTATACATGATTGTCTTCCGTCTTTTATCTACGTCTATTTGGACCTCATGATATCAGTTAACGGGAGGAGTCCGGACCGCACAAACACGGTCATCCCCCTCCATTTTTGTTTTTCTTGTTGTTGCGGATCGAGCGGCAAGGATGCGTGACGTCGTCACGCCGCGCGGAATCGAGTGGCAAGGATGCGCGACATCGTCATGCCGTGTGGGATCGAGCATCAAGGATACGTGACATCGTCACGGCGTGCGGGATCGAGCATTAAGCATGCGCGACATCGTCACGCCGCGCGGGATCGAGCGGCAAGAATGCACGACGTCATCACGCCGCGCAATAAATTTTTTAAACTCTCGTGCGTGGGTATTTGATTGCAAGGTGTTCGTATAATTTATTTTGGATAAATTATACCCTTGTCATGATTAAAACCATGTGTTTATTATTTACCAATTGATAACACCTAACGAGGAGGACGTGGGCCGAACAAACACGGCCCGACAACCCTCCGTAGCTTTTTTATCGATGTGCGGATCAACGAACGACGACGAAGCAGGCCGCTATGGCGTTTGAATCCCTTAGCAGTGAAGGTCGGGTCCTGGGAGGACCTTTGGCGAAGACGGCTGGAGAAACGGACCACTGGAGCACGTCTGGTGGTCTGTGGAAGGCGGTGGCGGCGCGCCATGCCGATGCGGCAGCGCCGGTGACCGGTGGCGGTGGCGCGCCGCCGGAAGGCTGGCGACGGCAGTTCGCCACCGAATTTAATCAGCGGCGAGGGGGGGGGGGGGGAGCCGCGCACCCCGCTCCGCAGCTTCCGCTCAGTCGCACTGGCCGAGCCATGGCTGGCCGGTCGGGCCGGACCGAGACGTCCGGGCCTGGCCCAGCCGGGTCTGACCCGGGTCGGGTCGACCCGGTTAGGGCCGACCTAGTGGGGGTCGGGCTGGGTCGGTCCGGGCCCAGACCCCCCGTTTTCAGACCCTCTTTGGTCTTTTTCCCATTTCATGGGCTACGGACCTCCGATCGACGCACTGTTTGTTTCGTAGTGATACTTAGAACGAGACGGTCATTTTGGTATATTATCCTCAAGTTTTCGGAATACTTTGTGTTCGACCGGGTTGGTTTGGATACGAAACCAACCGGGCCCTCGGAGCGGAAATGCTCATATCATGAGTTCCAGACGTCCGATTGACATGTAGTCAACTTTTATGGATTCCTCTAGGTGAGACGGATCATTTGGATTACTCCACTCAAGATTTGGATGTCGTCGGAGTGCGGTCGGGTTGGTTATCTCATTAAACCAACCGGGCCCCTAGAATGAAAAAGGCAATAAATCACAGACCGGGCGTCCGATTGACGCTCCGTCTGTCTCGTTGAATTCCTCTTGATGAGATAGAACTTTGGGCATACTTCTCCCAAGTTTTGGATGCAGTTTGATAGTGGCCGGGTTGGATTGTACCCGAAATCCAACCGGGCCCCTAGAACGGAAAAGCTGATATCTTTCAGACCGGACATCCGTTTGACGAACCGTCAGCGGCGTTGGTGATCACGTTGAGAAATGGTCCCTATGAGTATACCCTATGAGAGTTTGGGGTATAGTTGAGATACATCCAGATTGGTTTGCACACGAAACCAACCGGGCCCCTGGGACGAAAAGGATAATAACTCACAGACTGGGCGTCCGATTGATGCGTCGTCTGTTGCGTTGAGAACCCTATGACGAGGCGGTACTTTGAGATACTTCTTCGTGGGACTTTGAGATACATGAAGTATCGACCTATAGCTCATGGAGCATACCCTCCCAGAGACGAGCGTGCGGAGTACGGACACCGTGTAGACGACTGAGACCTGACGACTGCTTGACCGACTCGACTTGGAGTGAGTCGACTAGCCCAGTGGACGGAGCACCCGGTATTTGGTGGCAGACCCACGGCGGACGGAGCACCTAGTAGTTGGAAGCAGACCCGCGGTACTCGACAGGAGGAGTACCTCTGTAGGCTATTAGGGGGGAGCGCCCTGTATTTGGTGACAGACCCACAGCGGACGGAGCGCCCGGTAGTTGGCCGCAGACCCACGGTACTCGGCAGGAGGAGTACCTCAGCAGTCTTAGGTTTGTGAGCAGTATCTCGGAGTTGTGACAGGACAACTATACTCTCCAGAGACAGGGCTCTTCGGTAGTTACGGTTTCGATAATGAAAATCCTGGTTTGAGCTGAGTCTTTGACCTTGTGTTTACCTCAGGATTGAGATGGGTCACTTGATAACTTAGGTATATGTATGGGCATATACCTGGGTAGTGGTTATCTGTTGATTTCATAATATTTGTGTTTCCTCAGGATTGAGATGGGTTACTTGATAACATAGGTGTATGTATGGGCATATACCTAAGTATAGGTTATCCATTGAGATCTTCTATGTGGTTACCATGTTGGTTTTAGTGAGACCTTTAGGGTCTCGGGGTCCCTACTGAGTATCGTTATACTCACCCCTGCACGGGATATGCCCGCACCTCATTGTGTTGGTTTCAGACGACGGGCAGAGCTGACGGAGGCCAAATGTTCGGGGACTAGACGGTACCCGGAGGTGGACCACACGATGAGTCAGTATCCAGAGGTGGACTACATGGAGAGACGACACTCGGAGGGGGTTGACGGGCGAGATCATTGAGGAGTTGCGCTATCTGTACCTACCCTTCAGGTAGGATCCGTGGCTGATGATCCAGGAGATGCGCTATCTGTACCTACCCTTCAGGTAGGATCCGCGGAGGACGACCTAGGAGCTTCTTCATTTATTCCAGATATTTGTCTTTTTTTGTTGTAATTTCGTTCAGTTGTAGCTGTACTTTCAGTTGGGTTTGTATTCTGGCCCATTTACTTTTCAGCACTTTCTTTTGTACTTAGTGTTTTACTACTGCTTGTACTCTGTGGTGTTTTGTTTACTTTTATAAAGGCAATCCCTTCCCAGTTATCAGGATTTACGCCTTTGGTGCTATTCGCCAGCCCCTGGCCTATGGAAGGTGGGCTTGGGGTAGTCACGGCACGAGCCCCAAGGACGGGTCGTGACAATTGGTATCAGAGGAGTTCGGTTCTACCGCAGAACTCAAGACTCTGATCTTTTTCAATGTGAACCAATAGTGTTAAGGGTTCCGAGTGTGGTCTTCAGTTCAGGGAGTCCAGTGTTGGTGCGGCGGCCGACGTATCCGTACACTAGGACCCTGACTACTAATTTCCGACTTTGTACACGAAAACACTGATTGCGTGTGTGTTACCAATGTATTAAAGTCAGCTCAAACCAGGTCAGCTCACCAGGTATAAATGTTGACCGTGTCACATCTATTCAGGATGTCTCCACGCATACAGTCAGTTGGAGTTACGAGAGAGTACTCGATGACGGCTCACCGAGCGACGAGGCTCTGGTGCAGGGCCCTTTTTACTATGTTGGCACCCTCGGGTGGTGTATCAGCAGCACCACCACCTGTTGGGTAGCAGATGCCAACAGCTATACTAAAAAACTGTGGACGTTGGCAGAGCACGTTGCATGAGTTCCAGCAGCATCAGACTCCGAGGTTACGAGGCGAGACAGATTCCCAGACAGTAGAGCACTGGATGGAGGCGATTGCCAGAGTTTTTTGCCAAGATGAGACATCAGTATAGTGTATGGTGGACTTGGATACTAGTATTTTCTAGTGATTGACCATGAGGATGGTCCTCTTAGTGATGAGGCTTCGGTATGTGGGCCGATGCCTGAGATAGTGCCTTCAGGTAGTGTGTCAGCTATACATCACTACCTGTTGGTCACCAATTACAACTGGCGGTATCAGTAGGTGACATATGTAGGCTTACTACCTTATACGTGTTCTAACATCAGATACCCTCAAGTTCCAAGGCGAACCTGACTCACAGGCGGCTGAGGACTGGCTTGAGGAGGTAGCAGAGAGCTTTCTAGAGCTTATACAACTTCGGCAGGATGACGTGTCGGTAGCTAAGAATTCATCGAGGAATACTGAACATTCCGGGTACTCGATGAATACGATTCGATAAGTGCTATAGAGCTCAGACCCTTGAGCGTGGTGTGTTTAAGTACATTCAAGCCAACACCTTTTTCTTCTATGAAATCCTACTCACGTTAGGGTGCTAGAGAGAACCTTGAGGTTGAATGTTCTTTGGCTGAACAAATATAGCCAGTGTATGTTAGCAGTGGGAAGATCCGAACTGGCGTCAGTCACAGAGACATGGACATGTAAAATGTTTCAAGAAGAGGAAATGTTAAGGATATATGAATCTGCAGAGCAGCGGACATGGAGGCAGAGCTAGGAGAGCAGCTTCTGGTGGTGTACATTTCAACATGTTACCATTACCCGCCCTTGTAGTCCCAGATAGGCTCCGGGAGTTGGAGATCAGGGGAAGATATTAGCTGTTTGCGGTCATGGTGTGCAACCAAAAAGGGCTCTAAGGATTATTCGAAGTGCGGACTTTGTCTTCTACTAGATGCTGTATCCACAGACATCAAAACGAACCATCCCTTCCATCCATGAATCTAGTCCCAGACCTAGAGTTTCCGGTTAATCCATTGACTTGACCCTCACGTCTGGAGATACCTTTGGGAGGAGACTCGATAGTCACACTTACGCCGACGGTTTGATCTAACCCTTGAGGCCAGAGTCTCGGTTGGGACCTCTTGGTGGAAGCGTCGAAGCCTTACGATGTTAGTTTGAGTATGGATTTGGCAATCACTGTTCATACTCAAATTGACGGTATTAGGCAAACGTCGGGATGGGTTTTCCTTGGTCGGCGAAAAGGAAACCCTGGGCAGCATTTGTTAAACTCGTGCATTGGAGGGTGTAGTCGATCATTCTTGGGTCGGCCAACCTTACCCTTGTGGCAGCAGGAGTTTTGAGTTTCAGTTCTAATCTGAAAAGGGAGACCTCTAGAGTTCGAGGATAGCGACCACGTTCTTATACGGGTCTCACCTCGAAGAGGTTTACGGATATGTAGCCAAGGTGGAGAGATATCTTCGAGGTTCAATGGAACTTTCTAGGTCCCTAGTAGGGTAGGCGAGGTGGTTTACCGCTTCACCCATCCACCTCAGTTGCACCGGGTGCACGAAGTCTTCTACGTATCTTAGCTGAGGAGATACGTGCACGTCCCGAAACAAATATTTGACCATCGGGAGCTGGTATTTGATGATGGGGTGACTTTTACGGAGGTTCCAGTGGAGATTGAGGTTCGACGGGAGCAGGTCCTACGAGGATGGTTGATTCCTCTGGTCCGTTTTTGTAGGCAGCTTAGAAACCCCTAGGTGAGCACATGAGAGCAGAAGGCTCAAATGTGTGCTCAGTACCACTTTTGTTTCCCTAGTTTGTGTTATAGCTTTACGGGGATGTAAAGCCTTGAGGTGGGAGTAATGTAAAGACCCATAAAATTCAAGAAATTTTTTTTCTTAATTTTCTTTGTGATTTTACAAGAACGCAGTTTCTGACGGCACCTGATTCCGAGGCCCGGTGTTCCCAGAATCAATTTCTGAAGTTTAGATCAGGTACGTTCAGTGAACGAACAAGCAGGAATTTCTATCCTTTGAACCGGTGCTCGGAATCAAATTCTGAGGGCACCGATAGAACCGCAGAGCCGATATTTGCTTATGAACGCCTATTTTGGAGTTGCGTTTACTCGAGAGAAGTTGATAAAAATTGTGGAAGTTAAAAATAAAAATTTAACAACAATTTTTATTTTACTCTAAGTGTTTAATCTTTTTGAAGGAAGTTGGGTAACTACCCAACCTCCCTTGGGAGGTTATGAGGGTGTTGGGGCCCACACGAACCCCTCCCCTTCATATCCTTTAACCCCTCAACTCACCATTAATATTGTTAACTTAAGTTAATAACTTATGACATTAATGTAGTGAGTTTAATGTGAGTTTTTGAAATTAAAACACTTGAATTTCAAAATCCATGTTGATTTAATAAATTAAGTGTGGCTTAATTTATTTTGGGTTAGTTCCTTTGTTGCTTGAGAGGACTTGGGGGAAAAAGAAGGCAAGGAGCTTATAGATCATCTTCTTCATCTTCGATGAAGAACGCGAAGAATGAACGATTCCCAACGAAGAACACTGAGCCCTCGGAGACCGTTTACCGCGATTCCATACCCGCGATGTGCCACCCTTCATTCTTCTTCCCACGTCAAAGGAAGGGAGACGACGTTCCATCTCGGACAATCTCCGTCAATGTCTTCGAATCCTCTTTCCACAACATCTCTTCCCACGACGGTTTCTCTGAGACGAATTTCTCCGTGACGAAAACCTCGTTCAATCTGCGCTCGAGGTAGGGGGTTTATGTGTTTTCTATATGTGATTATCTTCCATCATTTCTCCGCATCTATTTGGACCGCATGATATCAGTTAACGGGAGGAGGCCGGAACGCATAAACACGGTCTCCCCCACCCTTTTTATTTTTCTTTTTGTTATGGATAGAGCAGCAAGGATGCGCGACATCGTCACACCATGCGGAATCAAGTGGCAAGGATGCGCGACATCGTCACGCTGCGCGGGATCGAGCGGAAAGCATGCGCGACATCTTCACGCCGCGCGGGATCGAGCGGCAAGAATGTGCGACGTCGTCACGTCGCACAATCAATTTTTTAAACTCTCGTGCGTGGTTATTTGATTGCAAGGTGTTTGTATAATTTATTTTGGATAAATTATACCCTCTTCATGATTAAAACCATGTGTTTGTTATTTTCCAATTGATAACACCTAACGCGGAGGACGCGGGCCGAACAAACACGGCCCGATAACCCTCCACAGCTTGTTTATCGATGTGCGGATCAACGGACGATGACGAAGCATGCCGATATGGAATTTGAATCCCTTCTCATTGAAGGTTGGGTCCCGAGAAGACCGTTGGCGAAGATGGCAGGAGAAACGGACCACCGGAGCGCGTCTGGTGGTCCGCGGAAGGTGGAGGTGGCGCGCCGCGCCGGCGCCGGCGGCACCGGCGACCGGCGCCGGCGGTTCACCACCGGCTTTAATCAGTGGTGAGGGGGGGAGCCGTGCACCCCGCTCCGCGGCTTGCGATCGGCTGCGCTGGCCGAGCCGCGGCTGGCCGGTCCGGCCGACCCAGGGGGGGTCGGGCTGGGTCGGTCAGGGCCCAGACCCCCCGTTTTCAGACCCTCTTTGGTCTTTTGCCAATATCTTGGGCTACGGACCTCCGATCGATGCACCGTCAATTGCGTAGCGATCCTTGGAATGAGATGGTCGTTTTGTTATATTATACTCAAGGTTTCGGAGTACTTTGGGTTCGGCCGGGTTGGTTTGGATATGAAACCAACCAGGCCCTCGGAGCGGAAACGCTCATATCTTGAGTTTCAGACGTCCGATTGATGGGCCGTCAAATTTGATGGATTCCTCTAGGTCAGTCAGATCTTTTGGCTTACTCTGCTTGAGATTTGGATGTCGTCGGAGTGCGGTCGGGTTGGTTCGCTCATGAACCCAACCGGGCCCCTGGAATGAAAAGGTCAATAACTCACAGACCGGGCGTCCGATTGACGCGCCGTCTGTCTCGTTGAATTCCTCTTGATGAGACGGAACTTTTGGCTTACTTCACCCGAGTTTTGGATGCAGTTGGATAGTGTCCAGGTTGGATTGTACCCGATTTCCAACAGGGCCCCTGGAACAGAAAAGCTGATATCTTTCAGACCGGACGTCCGTTTGACGAACCGTCAGCAGCGTTGGTGATCACGTTGAGAAACGATCCCTATGAGTATACCCTATGAGAGTTCGGGTACAGTTGAGATACGACCGGATTGGTTCTCACATGAAACCAACCGGGCCCCTAGGATGAAAAGGCTAATAACTCATAGACCAGGTGTCTGATTGACGCGCCGTCTGTTGCGTTGAGACCCCTATGAAGAGGCGGTCCTTTGAGATACTTCTTTGTGAGACTTTGAGATACTTGGAGTATCGACCTATAGCTAATGGATCAGACCCTCTCGGAGATGATTGTGTGGAGTACGGAGACCGTGTAGACGACTGAGACCTAACGACTGCTTGACCGACTCGACTTGTAGTGAGTCGACTAGCCCAGTGGACGGAGCGCCCGGTATTTGGAGGCAGACCCACGGCAGACGGAGCGCCTGGTAGTTTGCAGCAAACCCGTGGTACTCGACAGGAGGAGTACCTCTGTAGGCTATTAGGGGGGAGCGCCCGTTATTTGGCGACAGACCCACAACAGATGGAGCGCCCGGTAGTTGGCCGCAGACCCACGGTACTCGGCAGGAGGAGTACCTCAGCAGTCTTAGGTTTGTGAGCAGTACCTCGGAGTTGTGACAGGACCACTATACCCTCCAGAGACGGAGCTCTTCGGCAGTTACGGTTTCGATAATGAAAATCATGGTTTGAGCTGAGTATTTGACCTTGTGTTTACCTCATGATTGAGATGGGTCACTTGATACCTTAGGTATATGTATGGGCATATACCTAGTTAGTGGTTATCCGTTGATTTCATAATCTTTGTGTTTCTTCATGATTTAGATGGGTTACTTGATAACTTAGGTGTATGTATGGCCATATACCTTAGTAGAGGTTATCCGTTGAGATCTTCTATGTGGTTACCATGTTGGTTTTAGTAAGACCTTGAGGGTCTCGGGGTCTCTAATGAGTATCGTTATACTCACCCCTGCACGGGCTATGCCCGCACCTCGTTGTGTTGGTTGCAGACGATGGCCAGAGCTAACGGAGGCCGAATGTTCGAGGACTAGACGGTACCCGGAGGTGGACCACACGACGAGTCAGTATCCGGAGGTGGACTACATGGCGAGACGACACTCGGAGGGGGTTGACGGGTGAGATCATTGAGGAACTGCGCTATCTGTACCTACCCTTCAGGTAGGATCTATGGCTGAAGATCCCGGAGTTGCGCTATCTGTACCTACCCTTCAGGTAGAATCTGAGGAGGACAACCCAGGTGCTGCTTCCTTTCTTCCAGTTGTTTGTCTTTTTCTGTTGTACTTTCGTTCAGTTGTAGCAGTACTTTCAATTGGGTTTGTATTCTGGCTCATTTACTTTTCAGCACTTTCTTTTGTACTTAGTGTTTTACAACCGCTTGTACTCTGTGGTGTTTTGTTTACTTTTATAAAGTCAATTCCTTCCCAGTTATCAGGATTTACACCTCTGGTGCTAGTCGCCAGCCTCTGGCCTATGGAAGACGGGCTTGGGGTAGTCACGACACGGGCCACGAGGACGGGTCGTGACATTAACTTTAATGGTAGCCCTAGTTAAAACAAATATTTATTCAACTTTTCCAAAGATATAAAATGGCCCCAAAAATGTCAAATCTTACTTCATATTTTTACCCATCTACTAAAGACCCATATTTTATGAATCCTTAAGAAATACATGGTGATAGATCTAAATTTTTTCTAATTTTAATATGTATTTAATTGATTTAAACCTTATCATTTTATCAATTTGAGTTTATTTTCATCATTTTTTTATATTTGTTATGATTCGAACTAAAATATGAAAACTAATTACTTATTTAATTTTAATATATTTCTATCACATTTTTATTTCAAGAACAACTTTTAAAATTTTGATCTAATTAGATTTATTTTTTTATAAATTCTTTTACTTTTGGGCTTCAACTTCTTCTTCTAAACTAGGAGCTTATTTGAATGTCCACAAGACCTAAAAATCAATAAATTTAAAAAATTATATTCACCTACAGGGTGGACCCCCAAAAATATATCATTCATAACATAGGATATAAACCTCTAATTTAGGTGATTATATACGTATTTTAAAATGAATTCTAAGGAATTTTTTAACTTTAAGGAACATGTATATATTCCCTCATTAATGCGGTCATTGAATGATCTTATGTGGAGGAAGATTTAGGAAACATTCAACTAGAAATAGTGTGACTCATTAATGGTGTCATAAATGTTTTTATAAGCATTGAATATTTATGAATCATTGTGGGTCAGTATAGAACTAAATATTTCACACTATATAAGGACCCATGGAGATATTTGGCCATATGGTGGGTAGAACAGGTTCCAACTTTCGGAGAATAGATTCTATAGGGGATGCTTTTTCACCCATCTCTTTTATTAATTTATTTTTTTATTCTTTTTACATTATTTTTCTTTAAAATTTAATTTTCATTTATTTTGCTTTAAATACATTCTAATTCATGTATGGATTTGATTTTTTTCTTCTTACACACTCCCATATTATTCTTATTTATCTTTTTCTCTGTATTTTCTTCTTTTCTGCTTCTTCTTCAATTTATATTTTGTGACTCCATGTGTGTGTTTCATTACTCTTCGGTTATTATACGAATTATATTTTTATTTTTATTCTTATTATCCTCACTAACATTCCACCAAGAGTTTTGAAATTTTTTATTCACTCAGCATGATTGTGGTTATTTCTCAATGAAATTCATTTCTTATTTCAATAACACCATTTTTCTAAAATTTTTGGGTTGTGAAAAGTAAAGTATAATTCCTTCATTACTACAAAATTTTTCAAAATAAGATTTTACAAATTCTCCATCTTGAACACTAAAAATAGTTTTAAAGGAGTGTTTTTTATCATTTTTAACTCTTTCTACATAATCTATAAAATAACTAAAGGATTCATATTTTCTTATTAGAAAATAAACCCATGTGTATATAGTGTAATCATCAACTAAAACATTTATATAGTATTTTCCACCGATACATCTAGTTTTTTTAGGTCCAAATATGTTCATGTGAACTAATTATAAATCATAACAAGATGATACTTCACTAATAGATTTATAACATGACTAATGTTTTTTACCAAATTAACAAGAATCACATACTTTAGATGTATCAAACCTATGTTCTATTAAATCCTTAACACGTCCTTTCTTAGTCGACATAGAAAAAGTTATATGGTTATAGTGTCATGAAATTATATTCCATAACCAAGATTGATCTTTCATTCAACTAATACCAGTCATATTTTAGCTCCTAAGGTCTTCTATGATTAGTGTGTAAACATTCTTACACCGATTGGTAGAAAGAATAAATTCATCTTTAGAAATATTCATAGTACGTTCTTCATTCTGGAAGTACACAATATAACATTCATCACATAATTGAATTATTATTAAAAGGATTTTATTAAATACTTCAACAAATAAGACATTTGAAATTAAAGAATTTTGAAGAATTATAATGTTATATATACCAATGACCGGTATTTGTGAATTATATCATAAGGTTACTTTTCCACCATTTATCTTGATAATATTATTAATGAAATTTTTATTTCTATTTATATGTTTGAAGTAAACACTATCCATGTACCAAGCATTTTTATTTTTAATTCTTGTTATATTTAATTGAAAATAAAAATACTAGGTTTTTAAAACCTAAACCTTATTGGGTCTGGTATTATCAGAAAATAATATTTTTGGTAACCATATTTTTCCAAAATTATTATTTTCATAAAATGAAATTTCCTTAAAAAAATAATCCATATGAAAATTTTAATATTTAACTATATTAAGAGAATATTAATTTTTTTAATGCCCACAATTTTTACACTTAGTGAAAATAGAGCACCTTTATGAACAAAATAATTATTACTAAAAACAGATTTATTATGGGTAAAACCTATTCTGTAAATATTACCGTACAGTTGAACTTTCTTGCAGATATTATCAATGTTTTCCTTAGAAGTGGATGAAATAGAAAAAAAAGTTTCTTTAATCTAGAAATTTTAGACATTAGTTTTATAACTAAATTCTTATATAAATTAGCAATAATATTAGAACTATGTTTTTAAAAATAATTTTTAAAAATTTATTTTTCAGAAATAGATTTTTCAATATACTTTTAAAGTATATCATTTTTAATATTTGTTTTATCAAGATATTTTGAGAGATTTGATAATTTAGATGTTAAAATAGTTATTATTTAATCTTTCTTTACAATTTTTTCATTAAAATTATCAATTTCTATAAAAAAATTATAATTTTTTATTTTTCAAGTAATTTTATGACCCTAGATACCTCTTTATAACTAGGTGATGTATTATCCTCTTAAGTTGAGAGAGATTATTCATCAAAATATTATATTTTTTCTCATTACTATAAGGCCAATATATATTTAAAAAAGTTAGGTAAGGGATTTATCAGTGTGTACCTTTCCCATTAAACATTTATTTACCATTAGTATTTCATGAAATAAACCAATGTTTTTCTTTCCCAAATATTAATTATCAGGAGAATTGTTAGATTATATATATCCAACACTATAACTCCAAGTGTCATAGGCCTTAAAAAATTTCCTTTAGACTTATTATAATTTTTTGCATTTGAATCTAAATTTTTTCCCTTTCTTTCTTTTCTAATGGGTTTTGAAAACTCAGGACAAATATGTATAGTTTTATTTAATTCATAACAAGTAATATTAGTGTCTTTCTTGTCACTTTTATCTTTATGAATATTTTTTGTATATATATTAAAAATATTTATTTCCCATAATCTTGTTCACCATTCTAAAATTATTTTATAACTCATTATTAGAATTTTCTGATGCACTAGAATCAACCGAACGACAAATTTCATCTTATTTGAAAACTTTACAAGATTTTAAGCCCACTGAGGTTTAGTATGAATCATTAATGTTGTTAAAAAGTCAACACCACAATTTTTATTTTCCATCATTTACGTTACTATTTTCAGTTTCCATTTATATTACATGAGATAACTAATAAGATCATCAATATTTAGATTGGTAATCTTTCTATAATTATCCAATGTTGTCATATTTGATTCCAATTAATTTGGAATTATCTGTATAACTTTCTCAAAAATAATATTATCTTTAAAACCATTCTCTCCAAGTGATTTTAAATTATTTATAATTTTTATAAACCTTGGGTACATATTTTCAATTATTTCTTGAGGAAAAAAGTCAAAGGCTTGATAATCAGCATGATTTATATCTCTTCTTGTTTCAACTAATTTATAACTTCCAAAATCTATTACATTGAATTAATTCAAAATATTATTAGATTCATCATGGGATGAAGTGTGATTATAAATAGTTATAGTAATGGATCATAATAGAGTATTCCTTACAATATAAATTACTTGATATTCCAACTTCTCATGGTTTGTGAAATTGGTAACATCCTTTTGAGGAATCATGTAATTTCCACTTGCATCCAAAAAATTATCAACTCACCTATTAAAAAAGTCTTTATATGGTCTCTTCAGTATTCATAATCATCACCATCAATGATAGGTGGTATGCTCAAATTTATATTTTCAAGGGTTTCAAAATTTTACCCTTCAATATTAAAAATAATATAAAAAATTTTTCTACATATAAATGTTAGTGAATAAAAATTTATAAACATATAGTTTATAAAAAATGAAATTGATAATGAAAGAAAAAAATCAAAAAGTAATATAGAAGAACCTCCTCTGATAAAAATTGTTGTATTGAAAAAGTGAATATGATTATAAGAGGGGGTTAATTGTAGTTTAAAAATTAAACTAAACCCAAAATACAATGACTTTTTAAGTAAAAAATGATTGAAATTATATTTTTTCCAATGATAAAAGCATTACAATCAAATCTAGATATTTTCTAACAAAATTAGTACTATTTTTAAGTATCACAGTTACATCAAAAAAATAGTTTGTTAAAAATGGTAAGCATTAAGACTAAATTTATAATACTTGCACTATAGAAAAAAGATTTTTTAAAAATAAAAATTACAAATCTTATAAATGATAGAATGACTTGTAAGATATATTAAAATATTTCACTATTTAATACTAAGAGTTAAGGAATTTGGAATATATGAATAAAGATATCAATAGTTTAATGGCATAATTTTTTAGTCTTCCTTTATTTACCAGGAAATACCATGATCCAGTACACCAGTTTCATCTATGTATTCGAATACTCACTACTGGAAAAATAGCATATACCCACGATTCAAAACCATGGGTATTGCCCCCAAAACCGTGGGTATAGCCTATACCCACGGTTTTGGGAACCGTGGGCTGGAACGTCGTCTGTATAGGTCACCAGTCTATACCCACGGTTTTCCAAAACCATGCATATAGGTGTCCTGCCACCGTGTCACCAAAACATAACCAATTTCCATGGTGTCAACGGCTTTTACCCACGGTTTCAAAACCGTGGGTATAGGTCCTAAAATAATGCAGGTGCCGAGTTTTGATCCCACAACCTCATCACTGCAAACACCGCATCTAACCACTACCCTAACTTCACCTATATGTATATATATATATATATTTTGTTAAATATAGTTATAAAAACCGTGGGTATAGAGGGAAGAACCGTAGGTATAGGGTTCCAACCAAGAAAAATCCCTTCCCGCGGAAAAAAAAATTTCCTGCGCACACAAAAGTGACCTATACCCACAGTTTTTCATAACCGTGGGTATAGGTATTTTAGCCCAGACCTATCCCCACAGTTTTCCCCAAACCTGTGGGGATAGGTACCCCTATACCCACGGTTTTGGGAAACCGTGGGTATAGGTGACTTTTTAGGACCTATCCCCACAGTTTTCCAAAACCGTGGGGATAGACCCCCCTATACCCACGGTTTTGGAAAACTGTGGGTATATGTCCTGAAAAGACACCTATACCCACGGTTTTCCCAAATTGTGGGTATAGGGGGGGTCTATCCCCACGGTTTTAGGGAAAACCGTGGGGATAGGTCCATTTTCCAGTAGTGACTCCAGAATCCCTCGATATGATGAATGATGTATATCTTCCTATACCCAGAAGAACTCAATCTGATGGATCAGATTCATCATCTTATTATCCCTAGAATTCATTGATCAATAAAATTATTGAACACAAAATATAAAATAATATTATTTGTATGTTAATTACAATCTTCAGAAGTATTTCTTAGAACTTCAAATCTCTAAAGCATTACAAAGACTAAGAATGAAGTGTTCACATACGACAATATTTAAAGAACTTGGTTTTAAAATTTATAAATTCCCTACTCTTCAAATTACCATTTATATATTGTAAAATCCCAAACAATCATATTTCATAGTTATTTTTAATAAACTTAGATGCCATTCACTTGACAGCTCACAATAATCTAGATTAATCGAATGTCAGACATTATTTTTTTTTAGAACCATTTAAATTCTATTTTGGATTCCATGATATATATAATTCATATCAAACAAATTATAATATTTGGATAGTTCGATAGACTTATTTATTGGTTTCCAATTCGATAAAATATATAAGGGTTAATTAGATGAATTTGTACTAGGTTTAGTATGATGGTCATGAATTTTTCTAATTTACATAAGTCTAAACACTTATCAAACAACTTTTCATACCAATGTCTTAGTCACACCTTAAGTCCAATGTGTCGGAATGAATAATTGTAAGTTTATATTCATTTTCATTATACTTATTTCTACATTAGGTGTAATGTATTTTTTTCTAAAAAAAATAAAAAAAATACTTGGGAAACAAAAAGTTAGTAAACTTTATTTTTTGAATGTTTTTGTGATTTTAAAAAATAAATGAATATAAAAGAAAGAAGTAAGACTTATGAATCTTCAAACTCAATAGTTATAATTCTTGATCTGATATTCTTTATCAAACATATCACATTTTCACTTCATTTAGATATATCTAAGATCATTTTAGTGATAATATATATTAACTCTTATACCACATGATGTGCTATAGGGATCACTCGATCACTTAGAGTGGGTGAATATATTGATTGTTCTTATTTTATCAAATATTCCTATAAATTAAAACTGTAAGATTAATCTCAGTCTTGATCCACTTAATTTTTCATATCACAACCATAGAGGATAATTTAGTAAATAAAGGTACAAGAACACAAATATTTATAAGGTTTGGATCTAAGGTCTACTTATTTTGTTGATTATTTATTGACCCTAATCAAGTATTATCTACAATAATCAATTTCTATCAACAATGGTCTAGTTCATCACACACGTAAACTTTCCAACATCTTAATAGACATTTTAATAATAGATTATTTATATATTCTTAGTCTCTCATTAGTTATATGTCTTCAAACCTTTTATATGAAAGTGTGTCCTTTTGATCCTTTTTTTGAATTAGGTTACTGGTCTATATAGGGATGCCTCTTCATCTATAGAAAGGACAATTTACACCTCAATAAGAAAATTTTTTAATTCCACATTTTATTAAGGAATAGTATATATGACATGGTGTACACTTTTATATCAACTTTATAGATATTAAAAACACACTCACATGGACTTATCAACTTAATATGATCTCTTATGATCTTTACAAATATCATAGGTCCACAATCTTTTAAAAGATTTCTCTAACTACCAAAAACATGTAAAGTTGGTCAGTCGGTCCTTAGTTTCTTCTTCCTTCAACTTCTATGAAAAATTGAAAACCAAACAAACCCAAATTATCTTCCATGTTAAATACCTAAATTATATTCTATTTTATTTTTGTATTTGATCCTTCTTCTTCATTTTTTAGATTCCTAGGATTTTTACTTGGATATAGTACTCAATTTCCAATACATAAAATTTAATCCTTTGTCCTTCCTTTTAATTTATAATTTGGTCACCAACATTTTTTTTCTAATATTCTGAATATAGAATATCTCCATCATGTTTGTTTCCCAAGATCCTCCATTCAATTTTCCTTCACCTTTTAAGTATATAGATTTTTACCACACCCATACCTTTGATTTCATTATTTTCCCTTCTATTTTATGGTTGTTAGTATTATCATATATTTTCAAAAATAATAATTTGAATTTCTAAATTTATAGGAATTTCTCTTATTTCTTAAACTATTAATGCATGACTAGACAAAATTATTGCAGTGATCTATATATAGGAACTTCTATGGTGCATAGTAAATATTTTATGTTTTAGGTAAGCCTTGTGAATTCCGTCACATAGTTGTTATTTTAGTTCTTTCTAGTTCATACAAGGTTTACCTACATGGGTATGTCATATTTAGGTTCATGTCATATAAGATCTAGTGGATATAGTGAAAGGAAATTTGTGTGTAATGGTAATAATGAATTACTTTCACGTGGTTAAGAGAAATTATGTGAAAATATTTAATGTACATTCTAAAGATTTAATATATCTATCCACATGGATGGAACAAGGTTTTCCAACCCATTCAGCCAAACTATGTGTAGTATTTGGTATTAGTAAAAATATTAAATTACATTTCGACTCCTCATTGTTTATAACAAAAATTCAATCCAGTTCTAATATAATTTTGTGCACATGATCCTAGGATATCCTCCTTTGGATTTATCCTCTCTTATTGTTAATATCTGAGTGTTCTTCAAGTCATAAATTTAAATTTTTGAGGTAGAATACCTTTTATTTTTTATTTCATTCCCCAAATATTTTATGGAAGCATAGGGTTTCAATATTTCTTGTTTTTCATGGGATTTTTTTGTGATTTAGTGTTCTTCTTAGTTTTATTCAACCCTTTGATTTCTGTTGAATAGGATTACCACTACTATTTGTTAAGGAATCATGTTTATAGAAAGGTTATCCATGTGTACCCATTTATATTTTTGACTAAAAAATATTTTTGGTTTCCTAGGAATATTTTTAACATATTATATATATATATATTGTGTAATCATTATTTGTAAATTAATTTGGTTTCTTACATATTCACATTAACTGAAACATGAATTTATCCTAAAAAATGTAGTTTCAAAAATGTTTACAAATATTTAGAACACAAATCTTATGTGGAAATAAATAAATGGATTTATAAAGAGATATAAAAGATTTTAAGGCATTTAATAAGATTTTTAATTGAGTTTTGGTCCAATTATTAATGTAATGATAGTTTTAAGGACATATTGAAACATTCTAATGACTTCTTTAGAAAAAGGAAAAAAATAATGACCCTAACCCTTGTAAACTAGATATGATATCTAATTTATTACATTGGAATTGTATATAATCAATCACATCACAAAGGACTAAATAGTTTATTAGTTCTGGTAAACTAGATAAATTCATGATTCCCAAATTACATTTCAAAACACAAATTAAAGCATATTTTTTTCAATAATATATTTATTTTCTCTAACATATAATTTAATATCATTCATAATACATTTCCTATATTCCTTGTAAAATAAAAAAAATAAGGGTCATCTCAAATGATTAGTATGTTATTTTTAATGATGAAGTTATCTTGAGTAACGGAATAATAATTAACAAGTAAAAATCAATTTGTTAAGGTAAAACTATGAACACATAATCCCTTTAATCAAAAAAGTTTCTAGCATGATTAGTTAAGGTATAATAAAAATGAAAAGGTAAATAACTGAACATGCATCCAATTTAAATAAATTGACTATCATAAATTGATAAGGAAAAATCAATATGGAATGTTAAATAACTAAACACACATATAATTTTAATAACGTGACTATAATGAATATATAAGGAATAATAAATATGGGATGGTAAATATATGAATACAAAATCCATTTAAATAACTTTACTATCATTAATACATAATGATTAATCAATATAAAAATGTAAATAACTGAAAAAACATTCCATTTAATCAAAAAAATAGGAATAAAAGTGAATCTAGAGACAATATCATTGTGAAAATCTCATGGATGATAATAATTGAATTCTAAATGATGTAAATGCTCCATTATTGGATTTCATAATCTTAGGCATAATGATACCTCTACTACCAATATCATTCACAATACATTCAAAAAAATATGGGTAGAAACCCATTTAATGCTACCTTATTGACTCATGTCATAAGACTCTCAATACATAATTGGTCTATATAATTAAAGTTCCCTCCTATCACTACATCTCCAAATAATTCCTTATATGTAGACTACTTTATTTAATTCATAAAAAATTTCATTATCATAATATTTCTATATTGATTGAATAATTCATATTTATCAATTTTTCCCCATATAATCAAATAAATTTAAATATAAAACACTATGAGTAAAAAATATTTTTGGTTTAATTAATAAATATATACATGATAAATAATATAGATATTTATGGGAAAATTAAAATCTAATTATCACCCTAAATTGAATATTTGAAGGAAATGTTAATAACTACAAAAAAATGAATCAAGGTAGTGAATGTCAATACATTCCTTGGTCAAAATGATTATAAATAATCCATAAAAAGAATAAGCATGGTATCAATAAAACATATCTCAAGTGTATTAAAAGTAAAATTATGTTTTGTTATAATTGATGAATATAAATACCAAATGAATAGAAGTACCATAAATGTCAATAAAATCATTCTTGAAGAAAATATCCTTTTTTTCTTTGAAAATATTTTTTTCACTAAAATTTCACAAAAATAATTTCAAAACCATATTATTTAAAAATAGCCTTTGAAACATATAATGGAATATTTAAAAATTTTAGTGGTCAACAAGATGAAAAATTCCATACATTTCATACATTTTAACAGAAATATAATTTCAAATTTTTTATAAAATCCAAATTATCCTTGTCTTGAAACCAGCATGAAGATTCCTTTCCAAAACAAAATTAAAAATTATAACATGGGTAAAAATGTATTTTATAAATAGGGTAATTAAGGGTAAAAATGATATTAATATTACCCTCAAACATGTCCTAGTTCTATTGGACAAGTTTATCTCGACCAAAAACAACCTTTGGGATAAAATATTATCATTTGCATCCAGTTGTATTATATTAGGACATTTATTATTATTTAATTCAAACAAGACATAAAAGTGTTAAAATCAATGTTTAATAACTAAAACATTTTTAATATAGGGTTTTGCATAAGGTAAATTCGATTATAAATATTCATTATAAAGATAAAAATATTTCCTACATCATTGTATTTTATTTATAATTTTTACACATTATATAAATAAATTTATTTATGACACAACGATGATGCAGTAATTACCATATTCATGAAAGAATCAAATAAATGGTATTATAAATATTAAAATAAATATAATTTCAACGTTTTTATGACATACAGGAATTTTCTAGGTTAATATGATATGTTAGGATTGATAAAATGTATTTTTTTGAAGAAATAATGTTTTTATTATTTAAAAAAAAACAAATACCAAATAGTGTCAAAATTGACATAAAATAGTTTTTAAAACACATATTATATTATTAATTGATATAATGGCCCTAAAAATCTAATGTTCGGCCAAAAGACTTATATAATAATATATATGACATTAATGAACCAATTGGGGTTCTATTGGACATATATAGTATGTTTATTAACAATATAGTGTAAGAATACAGGAAGACACGATAAAAGTTAAATTATTTAACTTATAGTTAAATCTAAATGATAAGGTTAAAATGGTAACCAAAACCTGTCTAAAACCTATTGATTGAGTTTTCATAGACCTATCCCCACCTTATACATTAAATAATTAACTTTTAATCCATTATAAAATGAATATGAATTTATTATAAAATAATATTTCATGTTTTTCCTAAGGTTCCCATCACCCCTCTTTTAAAAGGGCACTCCCCCTTCTCTCTAATTCACACATTATAAGCCATTTTTCTCGACCAAACCCTGCCCAAATAAACTCTCAAATATCCTCCATTCATCCTAGAGGCCTTATTTTGATCATAATTCCAACCTAAGGTTCCCTTTTGATCAAATAAAAAGTAAGAACCCGAAGAAGAGGTAATGATTTCACCACCCTCTTTCATGTTCCTTTCTTCTTCCACTTCCTTTTTCTTTGTTGTTTCCATTATAAAATAATAACTACAGTATATTCTATAAACTGTGATGTTATGATATTTATAGTACAATAAAATTCATTATTCTATCCACCCTTTGAATGACATGTCACCATATGTGCTTACGTACGGCTTACCATCTCCATGTCGTTGTGTAATTGTTATTCAATACATTATTATTTGGATAGGTATAATAATGATGAGTATTTGATGTAAATAATAAATATAACATGATAAGGATTATTTATATATTATATAACATCCAATTATATATTATATTACTATCAAAAGAATTATATTTTCGCTCATGCGTACGTACGGATTACCGTCTCCACGACGCAATGAGATTCATTTCAATGTTCACCATTCATCGACGATTATAAAATTATATATTACTAATAAGTTTGTAATATATGACATAATAATGATACTTTTGATATATATATTTATATATATAAGTATTTATGTACTTATATATATCTTATTCACTTACTTCCGTTCAATACTATATGAAAACGGAAACAGCGTTTATGCATACGTACGAACTACCGTCTCCATAAACGGTGTTTTCCATTTCATATATACGTCTATTATAAATTTTTATATTCTAAATATATATGATAAATAAATCATTTTTTATATTCTTGAAGTATTTAAATCATGATTTAAGTGACACAATCAAGAGTAAAAAGTTAAAACATGTATGATAAAGAAAGCGATTATTACCCGAAATATTAATATAACATAAGAATTATTATTAAATGGGTAGTATAAAGTCATAAATGAATAATTTATGATATCATAAATATTAATATGGTTCTGTTATAATTTAATATCATACTATATTCTTCATACAGGAGGTTAAATGTACCCTCGACTAAAGGAAAGTGCAAGGTAAGGGGTTTTCATCTCACTCCTTATTCCCGTGAGATTCATACCATATTGCCAGTATTACCTTTTGTGTGGTGTATGTACTTCTCATAACTGTATTATTTGTATAATAAACTTTAATTTATGTTTATTTACATATTCATTGTATGGTACCTATTTCATGGGGTGTATGTTTCATAAGTTACCAAATTGGTAATTGTTAATTTCACAATCTCTTTATTATCTGAGGTTGTTTTTACGTAAGTATCTACTGGGACATATTTATTATCCATGTCCATATTTTATGAAAGAGTTTTAAAAGGGATTATTTTAAGAAAATTTTTACTAAAACATCCTTTCAAATGTTTTAAATATTTATTATTCTAAATATTACTCATTAATGTCCATATCTTTAAAATGGTTTTTAAGGTTTTATTTATATGGACATTAATGTTGTTAAAATGTTAATTCCTTCCAAAACTGTCAAAGTGGTATGGGACACTTTGATTAAAAAATGTCTTTAAATGGATTCTCTTCCAAGTTGGGTGACATTTGAATGTTTTCATGAAAAAGGGTTATTTCTCTCAAAGAGTTTTATAAATCATTTTCATCAACGTCAAAATCCTTTAATGGATTTTAAACTTGTTTTGAAGTTGATTTATCATGATACAAATCTTCCATATTGTGTTTAAGGGTTTGTGATATGTTTGAATATGGATGTGTTATTTTTATTCCATTCATGGTTTAATGGTAAAGTATTGAAATTTCGAATGCTAGTTTTAATACAAATGTTTAGACCTTTTTATATGAGGAATGCATTGGATTTAGTAAGTGATGGGTGAAGCCCACTATAGCTCCTCGATGCATCAGTAGGTCTCATGAGAAAAAGTAGTGTCTTGGCATGAGGCCTTGAAAAAATCTTATTTGTAGTCTTGGCACGAGGCCTTGGCTATGTTGTTATGATAGTCTGGAATTATGCATTCCATCATTATGAAAGTGGATATTGATATTGCATGTGATTATTCTACTAGTAGAATGTCCATGTGAATAAGTAAATGGAATTATTTCATTTTATTTTTGCCATATTATTCTAAAGTTCAAGTTTAAAAGGCTTTTTTTAGTTATACATTTCCTTAAATGTTTATTCTTATTTATGAAAGTTTCCGCAATATTGTTATCCTTACTGAGCATCTGAGCTCACCCCTTTCTATATTTTATTTTTCCCAGGATTCTAAGAAGTGTATTGTGATTGATATGCAGGGTTAAGCCAACGGAATAATGGCATTCATAAAGTTTTATTTATGTTGTTTTGTATGTTATGAAGTGTAATGTAACATTCATGTATGTAATATATTTTTGAAGACTGTAAAATCTATTAGTCCATAGGGACTTGATTCCTTGTAATCATGACAATGTATTAAAATAATGCATCGACTCTGGGTAACTGGGGTCGGGGCATTACAGTATAGAAATATGTGATCAAGGTAAGGTTTACATTAAGGTATGAATCTATATATTCTTATTTATATTTATTGATCTCACCACTTTCCTAGGGACTCCCTTGATGGGAATTCACTCCCCATGACTCTCTGTTACTGGGTTCCACTTCATCCATTTCTTCCTCAGTTGATGGGACCTCAACAGTCGGAGCCTTCTTTGTCTCCTCATCATTACCAACCATCACCTGCACTGGGATGGAAGGTGGCTTGTACTCTCCCCATTAACACGTGTAGGTTTCCATGGTAGTCATATAGGCATTTATTTATTGTAAATTCACTCGTGGTGTGACTAAAGAAAGACTAACCTTAGGAAATTTGATAATGTCTACTTCAACTTCTGCTATAAGTCTTTGGTGACATCGATTGGCATAGATCCCTTAAGAAATACCAAAGGGAAGTGAAGATATCATTATTAGAAGTTTGTATCATGTACCTTAGCTTCTTATCGGGATCCTCCTTTTCTGGACCCTGGGATCTCTTCCAAGACCAATCCTCTCAAGAAGGAGGGGGTGTGGTCGCAACATGTAATGTTCCTGCTGCCACAGTTCTAGCTTGAACTACCCCATATTCCTAAATTAACTATTTAGGAGAAACCTATCTCCCTCCCCGCTATTATGTCTCACACTCTCCAATCCTACCACCCAAATACGATTCCTTAGGATTGTCTTTAGATATTTTTCCACCCAGTTGTTTTTATATTTCATCGATAGACCACGGTCAATTTTGGTTGATGAAGAAAAAGATGGTTTTGTCGAAGCCTGTTGTATCCACCATACACCATAGCTGTGAAATGATATTGGGGTGATTCTCTTTAGAGAACCCCATATAGAATATCTTTTCTACCTATTTAAGTCCCAAAACAATCTGAAAAAATGGGACGGTTTGTACAGCTCCTAGAAGACCTTTCCATCAATCGAGGACACCCGAATCCCACCTCTAAATATTTTTAGGTATTCCTTTTTCTACCATTATCCTTTTATTTTTTCTACCATCAGAAAAACAAAAGTTTCAAATGCATGGATGTTTATGTTTTCACGGTTTCCAATCTAAAGCAAAACTCTGACCTCATCTAGTGTCATCGGACGGACCCCAATAACTGATCAATTATGATGGATGAAGACTGGAGTTTGGAAAAGAAATAGTGTTCTACACTTCATAATCCCTAATATGTGCCACTATACAACTATGAGAGATCTGAAACAGTCCACGGATCCTCTTAGGTATGTTTTCCCTTAAAATCCAACCCAGTATGGTATATAGTATGACCAGCACAGGTACCCCTAGGTTAAACCTATTACCGGCTTCAGAGATCATCTTCATCGCCAACATCCTAGTATGCACTCCCATCCTTGTCTCTCTCACTAGTTGTATCCTCCCTCTTAAATAATTGGAAAGGAATGTGGTATAGAAAACCAGTTGGTCCAAGCCTCTTACTATGTTGTATCCCCATGTCTGGTATTTTTCTTATTCTAGGATAAATCAGTATGATCCTAATTTCCCCCTCTATAATGTGATTAGAAACTACTTCACATTTCACAAAATCCTCACCTTCTTTTCTTTCTTGAGGAATACATCAACCCAATCTTCGAAGTTGATGTCCTTTGGGAAAGTGGGTGTGAATTTCAACTTCTCCATCACTACTTCCAGAATATGTTGGGCCAGGATTGGGGTTCACTTATTATCCTGCCAGGTGTTCTATGGTGAGAGTAACTCATCATACTAAGACCCATCCAGTGTAATGTCGACAATAAAATGAATGTCCCATAAGCTGATGTAAGATTACCAATGATATATATGGAATGTATTCATATCTGAGGACCATCGGTCGAGTATCTCCAACACCAGCTCCTATTGGTAGTAAAAATGGAACTATGATCCCCATACCACTTCATACAGTCTAATGTTTCATAGATATAACCCATACTCATGGCATGTGTAGAGTACCTAGTAAATCCATTCCCATTCACTGGGGAAATTGTTTCTTGATCGCAGATTAGAGTCCATCTACTATCCCAAGCTATTGTCCCTTATGGTGCTCCAGAAAGTAGTGTTGTAGTGAGTTGGGAACTCTTCTCCCTCTGGATCATTCCCTATGACTATTCTTATCTACCCATTCAACACATATATATCATGTTCTCTATGATCATTTTTAGTATATCCATGGACATTGACATTCCATCATTGGAGATAGTCTTCACACGTGAACCATGATCATGGTGAGCCAACTGTGAAAGGTGGAATGATCACTTCATCTAGAAATATTAAGTTACATAGTGGATGGTAGTATCTTATAAAATAATCCTTTTATGATTGTGTGAATATTCCCATAAGCATCTAGTTGTATGATACAACCCTTATATATTGAATAATCTAAGGGTTTTTAGTCATCTCGGCCATTTGATCAGCAGTAGCAGCCTCGATTTGAGCGGCATCCTATGGATTGGCCATTTAAAAAATGGGTCTAGAAACTCTAAGGCTGGTATGCATAAGATTGGGGAGACAATGTGCGATATGTGATGAAACATGCAATATTAGGAAATGGACATGTCAAATTCTAGTATTTTTGCAAAGTCAAATGCATTGAAGAAGAAGACATTGAGAGAAAGAAGTGGTCAAAGATTGGTTTTTTACATAATAAGGGTAGAATTATGCACATGATAGTGAACATATTATTGTGAAGAAATTCAAGGTTCCATAAAAAGGTCCCCCTACACCAATATATAGGTTTGTATTGGGTATTCTGTGCAATTGTACGGTATCTTATGCCCCTGTCAGTGAGTTTTGCATCCATAACCGGGAATTGACCCATATCTTCTATGTTTTCTTTAGATCCTGACCTTTAGGTCCCCTTTCAACTCTAATTCTGAGGGGGGGGGGGGGGATTTTGGGACTTAATTCCTTCTTATGACCAAAATATAAATCTTTCAAAAATCTAAATCCATTATTTGATTCCACAAAACATCTTAGGAAGGCCAAGGTAGGCGCCCCCAAGTTTATATAAGTTCACTGAAGTTCGAATTTCACATGGAAGAACCATTATTTCCAGTTATAATGTATCTTAAACCCTTTCCATGGAGGCTAGTCAAACGGACAAGTCATATGTGTGCCATAGTTTTATTCTACGTGAAAGAACTCGATCAACACATAATCCTTTTGCATGCCAAATATGATGTCAATCAGCCTCTTTTGTGATCAAACATTATGGATAAGGAAGTGTTTGTTAAGAATACCTCTTCCAAACCCAAAATCATGTATGATGCTCACTAAGGATTTTAGAAATATAAGAAGAAGTCCGCCCCCTTATTTAGGGTGATCTTTCAAAAGTATAACTATTACACTGCTATGTGTAAGACTGATCTTCTGTGACATTGCAAAATCATGGAATCCTTAAGGTATAGATCTTTCACAATAGGTTCCCATTGGGACCTCCCTTGAGGGGCCCCAAGGATTTTTAATACTCACATAGCATCATTCATCATAATTCAGGTTTTCACAAGGTATCCGCCGATGTGCAACCTTGACCATTCACATGACACTCCAAGTTGTGTGTAATCTTGGATTTGTGTGCATGCCTCTAATCTAGGGCACACCACCTCTTTGATGAGGGTAAAATGGCCTCACCTTTTTGGATACATCAATCTTCCACATGACTTCTTATGGACAGAAAGTCTTGTGGTGGGGAGTTTGTAACATCCCATTACCTTTTTATAGTATTTCCCATATATTTTTTATTATTCCTCTTTATTTGGGTGAATCCTGGGAATCCTATGGATAAAGAGAATTTATTTAATAACATGAACTAAATTTTGGGGATGTTAGTTTTTTTGAATTAATGGACTATTGGAATAAATGTGTTAATGGATTTTCAAGGTTTTTCACATGTTTTGAGAATTCTAGTGTTAGTTTGGTCTATCAAATAGGATCTATAACTTTTTATTTTAAAGGGAGAAAAACACACAAAAAAATTATTACACATCATGTAATGGTTTCATTTCATTGAATAGTTTCTTGACAGACATCCTAAGCCAGTACAGAACATTAATGGTTTACACATCATTAAAAATATTCACTTCATGTATTTGGTGCTGAGTATATGTCGTGAACCAGTACAATTCATGAATGTTTTACATGTTTTGTAATTTTTACATGACATAAAAGAATATAAAGTAAGTTTTTTAGTATGATAAAACAAATTTTTCAAAGGGACTTCTTAATCGTTAATTACACAATGTGAAAGGGGTTTACACAACGTGTAATTCTCCCATTATATGTTTTTAGGGAACTGAATGGATGATTATTATTTTATTTGGCTACATATATCTTCTCTATTGACCTAAAAGATATCCTAGGTAATTTTTGGGACCTATTCTCCTTCTGGATCACTTCGTTTAGTGATTGATCTCCATTATGGTTGTAGTTCATTTCTCTAGCTGAATAATTATTCGATATCTTCATTTATGTTGATCATTTTAGTGTAATCGTGTTGAATTATTTGATAAATTTATCTATGATGATATTATTATTGATCATTTATATATATATATATATTGTAATATTCCTTTAAAGGCTAACCCTTGTGTTGGATGAGGTGTGGTGTGCAAGTTTCTATGAGATATGTTTTTATCTATCCTCTATGTTAACTGCTTTACATGTTGAATTGATTCTGATATGCGAGGATTCATTCTAGGACCTTTGTTTTTGTCTTTGAATTATTCCTTATTGGTGGGTCTAAAAGTTTATGTGTGTGACCCATGTTATAGGTAGGTTATTCCATCTCTATCCAATGTTGGATGAATTTTATTGCTTATTTTTCCTTAAAAAATTTTAAATATGGTTTCAAATGATTGATTTGTACTTTTGGAAATAGTTTTATGAGAAAATATTGTTTTCCCATTGTTTTTGTAAAAGAAAATGTATTTTTCATATCATTTTGAAATGGATTTTTTATATGGTTTTCAAAGCATGGTTTTAATGAAATGGTTTTGTAAATAGAGCACATGGAAAGCCTTGGGTACTTCTGTGGAATGTGTACCTAGAGGACAAGGGAAACCTTGGTTACTTATGTGGAATGTGTACCTTAGGTCCATCATCCATGTATTTCTATGGGGTCCACTCATGGTGTGTTCCTATTATCCACAGCCTCATTTTTCTAGGGACATGATTAAAATTTTGGGGGATCACTCAAAGGGTGTTCCTATATTCTTAGTTCTATGTTCTAAGCTCTTGAGTTTTCACAAGTCATTTATAATTGTACAAGTAGTCTATTAACATGACCTATAGTTATTCTTTGCATGATGTTACATGGGCTTCTAATTTTTATGGGATTTTATATGAAATATGATATATGATTTGGTTTGATTTAACTTATTTTATGTATATGAAATTATTTGAAACAATTATGTCAGGATTATTTTAGAAATGTTGAAAAAGTAAAAATAAACCGTTTTCCCATGATTTTGATATAAAAAATGGTTAAAATTTTTATCAGGACTTTTTTTCTTTTAAGTTGAGAATTATTCAGATTTTGGTACAAAGAATTGATATGAAACACATGGGTGGGATCCTACTAATCCATATTATTTAACACATTATGTACCCCTTAGATTGTTCATAGTCCTTTGTATGTCATTTGATGTAGGGAAAGGAAAGGTGGAAAAATTATGTGGTGAATTTTCTATATGTTTTTTATGGGTACCTAGTGGTGATATGGTGGGATTTTTTCTATATAATCACATAGAGTAGTAAGTTTTATGTTTTACATATCCTTTGATGATGGAATTATAATTTGGTATGTTCGTACTTTTTTTTATCATTTTACCTATTTTTTAAGTTTTAGAACATATTTATCACTTTATATGTTTTTATATATTTTATATATTCCATTTTTTTAGAATCACGTTTGGGTGAAATCATTCCCTTTGATTTTTTTTGATGTTCGGGTGCTATTCTCCAGCCCTTGGAGATTGATAATATCATATAGTTATGTGGTAATTCTTCTTGGATACAGGTTTGGGAGGGTATTCAGTTCAGGTATTCTCCCCCCCCACACACACACAATCCCAATGTTATGATGATAAAATATACTACATAATTTCCATTGTAAAATATGGAAAATTGTGGCTTATGCTATCTTATAATCATAGTATTACTTAAGTATAAAAGCTAATATTCCCCATGAGGCAAGTATGAGATATCGTGTATAAGATGTCTCATTTTCATTGAATGATATTTTCCAGTCCAAAAATGATCTTTAGTAGGACCTGGGAAATATACTCACATAATCCCCATACATATCATAAATACTTCTTGGCAGCACCTAGGTAGCACAATCACAGAACACCCCACTCATACCTACTCTACTCATTAGTATTACCCGATAAGCTTTTAGGATTAATCCCCATATTGTCCTTATTCCCACTCATTCCCTGACAGAAGCGACCCTACCATATAATGTCAAACTACATGGATCGATCTAGTCACATGACTTAAACTATAGAATCAAATTATGTGTTTTTTGATCCATATCTCCTAAAAGGTTGCGTAGAATTCCCCTCTAATTTTTAATCCCACCATCTCAACCCCACCATCAGAATATGAGGTCCCCACTAGACCTTGAAATCTCTATGAAATGTTAATTATCCTAGATTGATACGTGACAACCATATATGGGTAATTTCCCCACTAGACTTTATACTTGGTTCCACATATATGTGATGAGGGTATGTAAAATATTCCACAGTGGACTCTAAATATCTGAAACTCTCTCACCTGACTTTTAACTTGTGAACCCTCCAGATGCATCAAAAACCAAGCCCTAAGTGATGATCCTAAGTAACCTTAGGTGAAAAGGATAAGAAGTGTATGTGAAGAGAATACAATATCCTTCCACCACTAAAGTGATAGATGATGAGCCCAAGTCCGTACCTCATGTGATGACCTAGTGAGACCCTTGGTAAAGAGCCTAGGAAGACTTTTCTGATGATCATAAGTTTCATGGAATGATTAACATGATATTCCTTACACAATAAACAAAAAAATTAAATTTCCCTATGTGATGAGTACATGATGTTTGAGGTGATGATCCTTATATGTCATACACATTGATTGGAAGTTTCCTCATGGACGCTATTGGAAGCCCCAAATTTTATACCTAATAATCCTTTTTCACAAGAATAATTTCCCATCAAATCCAAATGAGGATGCCTTTATAGATTTCCAACATGCCCAATGTCTATAGATTACATACATACCAAAAATTATCATCATCTTTAAACACAAGTGGTTGTCCTGTCATGACAGTAAGAATCATAATTATCTAGTGTTCATTAAAATATAACTTTGGGAATAAGATTCATGAACATGTCATAGATCTATGAGAGAGACCTAGACTTGGAGATGAGTTCCTTAGAGGTATCCATAGAAGGAAGATCTAACATCCCATCACTATATCTTGATCAAGGATCTAATATCATCTTCAACAGTGGTGGATTCCACCAACCGATTAAAAGAGAAAATTTGAAGAACACATAAGGATGGATTCATGACTAGTCCAAGGATGTGGACCACTCCCAAAAAAGAATTTCTACGTTCACCATAGTGAATGAGTAAACAATTTGTCTTAAAACCCATACTTTTTATATCCACTTGAATGCGGCATTAAATAATAATTTTATTACCATTGAAATGTGTTATGAAAAACTAGCTTAGCGGAGAATATATTCACAAGAACATACCCATTGACTTTCCACCTTCTATAGTTAATATCTAGGTAGTGACCTAAGGCCATTACATTTTTCACAGGGGATATAAAACACATTAGTGTTCATGTAGTCTTTAATATATATTTACACTAGGTCATGAAAATATTCTATGAGGCCATTATAAATAATAATAAAATGTTTTAAATTTTTCTAAATATAGATTTTGACCATTAGATCATGAATAGATATTTATTGATAATCTTGATGACATGGTATTATTATTTTATTTAGTAAGATCATTAGTTTGGGAAATGATATATAATTTTTGAAAACTCATATAGATATGTGCCTTAAATAATTTTATGAGATTGGATAATTCATTTATGATATATTTATTTTTTTGGATAATATTATTAAGTTATATTAATTTTGAAAAAACATTATTTTCCATTTGATGATAATTTTTATGAACTGATTTTATGAAATCCCCAGGGAACATATTTTTATGATTTTTTTATATAATTTATTGGATATTGTATGGTTTGAGTTATTTTGTTCCCATGGTTTGTGTGAGACCTATTAGGAAAACATATAATCTTCTTCCATGGTAAACTAGAAAATAAAGAGAGTTTTCTTTAATATTTGTAATGGATTCAAGGTAACTACTCATACCTTACCATAGTAAAGTGGATGGTTTGGAACTAATTATTTAAATATTTTATGACATGTTTTAGGCATTGGAATCCTATTTTCCAATTATTTTCCTTAATTTAATAAATTTATTTTACACCATAACATGGAATGTTTCTCATGAAGTAAGTATTTTCTGGTATTTTTTATGGAACATATATTTTCCATGTAATTTTAATAATTTGGTGGTTTTGATGACTTTAAAGAAACATAGATCTTCCATGTATTTTTGTAAATAATAAGTTTCTTATAATTTTCCATAAATATGGAGTTTCCATTATTTAAGGGAAATAGGTAGTTTTTCTTTTGAATTGAGATAATTGGATGTTTTTCTAATAGGATCTTTTTTGAGAGATAATGATAATTTGATGTTGTTTGGTAAAAGTTGATATTTATTTATCACTTCGTTATAAATTTGGTTTTTAGATAAATCATTTTTTTATATTATATTTTTATATCATGTTTATAAATGATTTTAGTAAATCAATTTTTGAGATAATTTATTTTATTCTCTGTTTTGGGTTGGAATTATATCTATTAGAATTTATCATGTATTAATATTTATCAATGTCATCGGGAAAAAAAATATTTTGAGATCATATGCACCTTCTACATATGCACCTTGGTGGACATGTATAAATGAGTGTTCATAATAATGGTAAATAAAATGTCTCATAAATTGTTAGTAGGGATTCATATATCAATTTTAGAGATATAGAGGGTATAGTTAGAAAATATTTTTTTTGTTATATTTCATTTATTATCGTTACTTTGATGTCCTATTTTTTTATTTTAAAATTTATTTTATAAAAAATAATTCTTTTCTATTAAGGTACCGAATGGTTTTCAATTAAATATGTTTTTTATAATACTATTCATTTATTATCCATTTTTCATGTATTTTGAGGGAAATTCATTTACCTATCATTTTCTATATCCCCTGAAACTATTTTTTAACCTCAAGAGATCCAAGGAGCATAGTTGAGGTTATGTGGAACTCTAAATTGGGTATCAACATTCATGTCCCAAGATCAAGGTGTTATATATGACTCTATATCATTTTTAAAATAAATTATTTAAAAAATATATAATTTACTTTTCACCTCCATACAAAATGATTTTAAGGAATAATAATATGGTAATTTAGTGTTGAAACCTTAAATAATTTTGAAATTATAAATCCAATTTTGGTCCAAATTTTATAACCCACTAATCTATATCAATAATTTAATTATTAAGAAAAAAAGTATAAAAATTAAATAAAAAAGTAGACTAAAAAATAAGATAATTAAATTAATATAATAGATTTTAGAAAATATTTAAATATAATTCATTGATAAGATTTATATAATTCTATATTTTTGGGATTATATATTTAATTATTATTCACATGATCAATTAAAATCTGTAATACCATCAATATTATAAATTTCAAGGATAGTGGATCTAAAATAGTATGAATTTTTTATTTTCGAACATATTTGGTTAGAGATAAATTAAAACAAGATTATTTATTTTATACATTGTACCATATATGATTTTTTATCATCTTAGAAACATTTTTTTAGTTATTTAATAAGAAATTATACAAATATAAAGTTCTTAAACTAAAACTAAAGATTTAATTTAATTCAAATGTGAATTTTTATTTAAAACTAATATAACAATCCTTATAATAATATTGAACCTTTTTTATTACTACTTATCTACTAATGATAAATTGAGAATAAATTATCCATGAGAAAAATATAAAATAAAAACCATAAGGGTAGAAAAAATTTACTTCTAATAAAATTAAATAAAATTTTAAAAAACAATGAGATCTCACCATTTTAATTTAGAAATAATAAAAATCATATTTTGAGTTCATTTATATTAAGATTTATCTTCATTAATATCTCTAAAATAATGAAAAATAACTAAATTATAATCCCTATATTAAAAAATATATTATATGCAACCAAAAAACACAAAATAGTGATACCAAATCTGTTTTTATTTTACATGAAAAATTATAATATAAGAAAAAACTTATTAAAAATTCACTGATCATTGGGCTTATAATATTTATGTTTTATAGAAAACATCCACCATGTTGTCTTGCACAAGAAATTACTTGTTTTAATGAATGTGAAACATGTTTTTTATTATTACAATAATTTCTATTTTCTGTTATGCAATCTATTTTTTAATAAAATTTATTAATTATGGATCAATTGTATATAAAAGTGATCAACTTTAAGTTAATTGTGTAAGGGTACTCTTGTGGATCCTGAGTGGTCATGGAATATCAACCACATAAACAATTAGTGTGACTATGTGAATGAATAAATAACCCATGAAATTTTTTTTCTAAGTGTTATATCAACCATGCAATAAAACCAAACTACCATGCCTATCAGTTGATTGACTATTCTATATAATCAAAAAAAAATCTAAGTGTTATATCTATAGTACAAAGAATTTTATTTAACACATGGTGACTTCAAGGAACCACATGAAGAAACCATGCATTAACTTTATCCAATCAAACACATGTTATATTTCAACTGATCGTGGTAAAAAATTATAATTTCTCAAACTATTTAATCGATTATACAAATACCCTTGATTGGCCTTGCTTATCGAATCAACATCTTCACTACATTGATCAACCATACAAACCTATATAGGGGTTAAACCTATCTATATAAGGCTGAATATACCACATAAAGGGAGTTTTCAATGACCATGAGTATTCAAAGATACCATACCTATGTACAAATTTCCAATGACTATATATGGAATTTAATGTGACTAGTCAGAGTGTCATCCTGAGGATGATTTGGTTTCAATGACTAATTAGCAAATAATATTATAAAAATTATAGTAAGTATCTCATGTGAATGTAAACTATAGTATATTGATTTTTTTAGATCTTTATTCTTACATTCTTCAATATAACGAGACTCTATTTTCATTTGTGATATTGAAAAATCCAAGAAGATGGATGAATTAATATAAATCCTACTCTCAATTTTACTAGAAAATCATCCAAGGATTAGAAATTATAGATCAATAAAATTTTATTAGATATTGAGGTATATCGAACTTATCACAGTTTTGTTTCTCTATTTTTTTTACAATACATTTTGAATTGTTCTTATTTTTATTTTATATCTATTAGATCTTCTCTAGTACTATAAATATGAGTTCTCTGATACTCCATTTTTTATTACATAATTTATCCCATGTATAATTATTGAAGAGTATTTACATATCCTGGACTACCATATGTGTAGTTTTATTTATAAAACATGATCCATGTTGTGAATCTATTTATTATGGTTTAGTAAACGTGATTTTCAGTGGCTTACTATCAAGAAGATAGGACTAAGGTCTATCTTGAATATAACCTATTATTTTATTACACCATGTGTTTTTAGTCTTTTATTTATAGTTTAGTTTTCTATGAGTGTTTTTAAAATATATCTACAAATTTATACTCTAATTAGAATTACCCCTCCCCCCTTGAATATTCGACTAAGACCAACATTTTCTATCAAAGTGAATCTTTTCTTTTAGGATCTCTATTTTTTCTGTCGTTCAACTATTTTTTGACTTTGATCATGCCCTAATGGAAGGATACCAATTTTATGTTCATTAATTCTTTTATTGTGGATAATGGAATTGATTTTCATGCTACCAATCGACCTCCTTATTTTAATGGTCAAAAATAAACTCATTTGAAATTAAAAATGACAATATATCTTGAGAGAATGGGATTTTATATCTCAGGTACAATTTAAGATAAATATAAAAAAAATATCTTGAAAGGAATAGAGTGATGAAACCAAATATTTTTATTATTATGATTTCAAATATTATAATGCTTTATTTTATATAATGGGTGAAGTTGTATTTAATCAAAAAAATCTTGTTACTTAACTTTTGAAATTTGGGACACTTTTTTGTATTTTTCGTGAAGGAACATCTAATGTTAAATAAATATTATTGAACACATATATTATAAAGTATTATTCCTTTAATATGAAACCATATATGTCAATTATTTAAATTTATTGTAGATCTAATGACATCATAATACTACGAAGTCACTTGTAGTACCTATAGAAGGCCAAAAATGCTATGTCTTCTAAGATGTCAACCTGATTGATAAAGAGGTAGGTTTTTCATGATCATAGAGTCATTTAAAATCAATAAGTTTAAATTAAAAGAGATAATTTGAAATATAATGGTGTATGAGTGGTAAATAAAGTTATATAATGGATATTTTGAACTAAAAATGAATCCATACAATTCAAGGCAACTGATTCTAAATAAAAATAAATAATCATGGATGTTTCTAGTGGTAGTGAATATAACTCTATGATTGATGAGGATATGGATCATATTGATATAAGGTTTAAGAAAATTTCCAACATGGATAATTTTTTTAGAAAATATAATTAAAAATTCAATTATATAATAATGGAAACTATAAAAAAGACTATAAAAAGAATGAATACACTAGTGAAATTGTATGCTATTAAAGTAAAAAAAATGAAATATCAAGTCTATTTATCTAAATCTAAAATAAAAAAAATATTTATAATGATAGAAAAAGAAACCAAAGAAATAAATTAATGTAACCTTGAGTTCTTTAGAGGATAGATCTATTTATTTAGAAAAATATGTTGCATGTGAATAAGCTAATTTGTGCTTCATAACCATTGCATCTGAGGTACAAATAGATACATCTAGTTCTTTTTGTAATGATTTTCTTAATTCAAAAATGTATATTGAAAAAAAATTAATATTATTCTATGATTGAGAATACCATGAAGGAAATATAAATACTTCATCAGCTAAGGTTATAATTAACATTTTTAATGAAAAATAATAGAATATCAACATGTTGAAAAAATATAATAAGATTAAATTGGAATATTAACAACATAAAAAAACCTAGAAGATTCTATATATGGTAAAAAAATACCTTGAATATGATGTATTTAAATCAAAACACACCTAAAAATAATACTAGAATATGTTATAATTCAAGAAAATATAGAATGTTTTATGAATATTATTTTATTCTTAGTTCTAAAAATATAAATTGAATCATTAAGATTAAGGTAAAATCAATGTGTGTGAAAAAATCTAATCATTATAGACCTAAAAATTCATTTTTTTTAAAAAAATTAATTAACTTTCTAACAAATCTATAAAATAAACTTGAATTATGAAAGATGTATTTTATAACTTTTCTCTACCCCAGAAAGTATGGGTATAAAAAATATTTCATTGTTAATTTTGTATATAATACATTCTTGAATAGTTATAATAAAATTATATAGTACCTATAAAGTGGATTTTCCAAAAATATGATTGGATACTACAAAAGTTTCAAGAAAATTAGTGAAAGTGTATTGAGTACATGACACTTTGGTGACATTGAAAATGGGAAAATAATTGTCCTTGGAAAATTTGATAATCCAACAAATATTCTTATTCATAATTTTTTATTTGATGATGATTTAAAATATAACATTTTTAGTAAATCTAAATTTCTTGATGATGGTTATCATGTTATAATTGAGAATAATTATTATTAGATTTATATTTTATATAATGATTTATTGTTTACTAATTTAATAAATTATAATGTTTATGTATTTTCTTTAGATTATTTTCAATAAAAATATATATTGCTTAAGTTTCTTTCATAAATAATCTTAGATATGAAATAGGAGACTAAATCACTTTAATGTACACTCTCTTAAAAATCTAATTATAAAAATTAGTTAAGGATCTACCTAAACTAAAATCCCAAAAAGACGAATTGTGAAATTATTATCACAATGGAAATCAATAATATTTTTCTTTCATACCAAAATAAGAGGTGTCTAACTCTCAACCCATATAATTGGTTCACATAGACTTTTTAGACCTTATAGTGTTTCTATTATAGGTAGAATGCATTATTTTTCTATGATTATTAACAATTTTTCAATATTCACTTGGATATATTTCCTAGATTATAAGATAGTTTTATGTACCTTTTTTATATTACAAATCTATATATAACCTTAGTATAATTACCCTTAATATCCTAATAAGTGATCATGCCTGTGATTTTGAAAATCATTAATTTGAAAGATCGTATTCTAAAAATGGCTATAGTCCTAATTTCTCCACCCCTAAAGCACCTAAAAAATGGGGTTATTTAAAGATTAAATAGAAATATCCAAGCAATTTCCTAAAATATGCATAGTGAATATAAATCACTTGTTTATTTTTGGGTTAAATATTTTACTACGTCTAATTATGTTGTTAATAGGGTTTTGATAATAACTCTCTTAAAGAAGAACATCTATGAATTATGGAATAGTGGATAACTAAAGGAAAATTACTTTAGATTATTTTGATATAAAGATTTCATTCTAAATAAAAAAGATAATCTGGAAAAGTTGTTACAAAAGAGTTTTAAAGGATTCTTTCTAGGTTATTAAACCTCTAAAAAATTATATAGAGTTTTTAATAAACACTCTGATATTATAGACAAATCTATATATGTAACATTAGATGAAATAGTTCCAAATAAACATATACCTTTATTAAAACCCATGAGGATGATATGATTAATTTAAATATCAATAATACTTAAAAAATGACCATGTTGCTATGTTATAAGATATATCACTTAGTGGGACTGATAAGACCAACACAATCTTGAAAAAGACTTGAAATAACATGGAACTTCAATTCATATAATTGTCAAGACCCATACCAACCCTTATATATTAATTTTTTTGATCTTGATAAAGTAACTCAAACTTAATCCTCTCTTAGAAACTAGGTTGAACATTATTCCTTATTTTCTTAGCTTTAAACTACGAACATTACTGAAGTAATTAGTGTTATACACTGGTTAATGGATATTAAAGAAGAATTTAATCAATTTTAAGGAAATAAATCACGTGAAATAGATTAAATTCCTATATAATACCTTAATATTGACACTAAATGAGTTTATAGGAACAAGGTAGATGAATATGGAACAATCATTAGAATCAAATCTAGATTGGTTGTACAAGTATATAGTCAGAAATAAGGTATTGATTATTAAGGGATATTTTTACAAGTAGTTTTACTTGGTGTCATTAAAATAAGATTAGTGTATGTATCACATATAAACATAAAAATATACATAATGGTTATAAATAGTTAATTCCGAAAGGTGTATATTATTGAAGATGTTTTTGTGGAAAAACCCCCTCTATTTTCAAACCCTCAATCTCCAAATATTGTTTGAAAATTAAAAAATCACTTTATGGTTTAAAATAGGATCCTAGAGCTTGGTATAAAAAGATAAGATCTATATTAATTTAAAATTTATTTTTAAATTGTATATTTTATCATACTTTATTTATTAAAATAACATGAAAATATATTCTGGTTTCTCAAATATATATTGATGATATTATTTTTTGTTCACCTAAAAAATATTTGTGTATTAAATAGTCTAATCCTTTATAAAATTTATTTGAAATGAGTTCAACAGATTAGTTGAAATTCATTATTTGTTTTAAAATTGTTCAAAATAGGGATAGAATTATTTTTGACTCAAATAAATTATAAAAACATTATTTTAATTTTTTTGGATTAGATAAGACTAAAATATGTGATACATCAATGAGTACAACCTATAAAATAGGTTTATATTAAACTATGAAAATAGTTGATCAAACTGATTTAGAGGTATTATTAGGAATTTACAATAATTGATAACTAGATATCTAGATATCATGTTTAATGTATGTTTATGTTTATGTTATCAAATGAATACTTGGTAATAAACATAAAGGGTGTTAAAATAACATTCAAATACCATAAAAAATAATCATATCTACTTTCTTATACTTTAAAGGAAGTTCATTTGGATTATTTATTTATATATTTATTTATTTTTGTGGATATATGTTAGATCAATAAATATACCCTGGTACTTGTCACTTTTTGAGTGAGTCTCTAGTTTCTTAGTGTAGTAAGGAATGTAATTCTATTACATTGCCTACTACTGAGGCTGAGTAAAATGTTATAGGATATTTCTGTACACAAATAATATTAATAAAATATACATTACTAGACAATGAATATCAATTCTGAAATTTCCATATAAACCTCGATAATACAAGTGTTGTTAACATTTTCATTAAATTTTATATCTTATTATAAGATTAGACACATTGATATTTGACATCACTTTTTGAGTCATCATTTTAAAAAAAAGATGATATCACTCTTTAATTCATAATAATTGAGAAACCACTCACTAATATTTCTAAAATGCCTTTAAATAGTAAGATATTAAATTATATCATACATGATTTATGTATGACTTACTATTTATAATTTTTATTTAATTTTAAGATTAAATATAATGTATTTTGGTCACAATGGTCACAAGTGACTATTTTTATTAAGTTTCTATGAGAACTTGTCATGTGGAAGGTCAAGATACAATGACTATCCAAGCTTCCACGATGGTGACCAACAAGATAAGTAAACCTACCATAATCCTCCTGAGTAACCATGTGACAATTCACGTAGGTAGTTATACTATAGTGGCTAATATAATATGATATTTTTAAAATTTGAGCAGTGTTTTATTAATCTATCCATATTTATTTTAATTCTTATTTACTATTCCCTAAATTATCTAAATACACCCCAAATATAATTTGAATAGATTTCTTTCTATGTCTTGAACCCTCTATAATTTTTCCCTCTTTTGATTCCAAATAAACTTATCATTCTTAATCTGAACCAAATGAACTAATGTAGGATGGTTCATGTGGAGAAATAGTTAGTTTTTAATTCTTCTAATGATCAACCATGTTTAAAGAATGAAAAAATCAAGATCATGTGCTTCTAATGAGCCTCATAACCCACAACTCACTCGAATATTGGTATATTTAGTGAAAGTGATCAATTCTGATAGCTAAAATTGTGAAAGACATTATATTGGAAGGTAATAAAGAAATAAGGGTGTGAGAAATGGTATAACAATGCACAACTTATTAAACCAATAAATACATGATCTAAAACAATATTTTCAATTTTTTAATTTTATAGGATCTTTTGGGTTTAATTTTTTTAGATTTAGGTAAAACATTACATAAAAAGTGTACATTTCCATAAAGTTTCCATTTTTAACTCAAAAAATGTTATTTACAAAGGTATAGTTACTTCATTCAATGTAAATAACATAACTAGAAATATGAATTTTTTAATGTTTCTACTCACCCATAATCCCTGTGAAAAATCATTTGAAAAGAGTGGATAAGAAAAAAAAATCTCAGTAAGGTACATTAAACAAATTAAATATGTTTTTTGGTTTTTACACCTAAAACCCCATAATAAAGTTAACTATTTTCATAATAAAAATTTTACTTCAAATATCTAATTACATTTTAATAAAAAAACATAATTAATTACTAAGTTTCGTGAAAATTTAATATGTAATAATAAATGAAAAATAATAACCATTAGGATTTCTTAGAAACTATAAAAATTCATGAATAACATTCCTTGAAAAATTGCCCTTTCATGTTTATTTTAAAAATAGTCATGAATTTTCCTTATAAACATAAGCTTGTTTTGTTACCTTTATAAAATCATCGTATTTTCTTTTAAACAACATTACTATCATATTATATAGGTACCTTGGGGCATTATCCTTACATTCACCCTTATAACAAAATTCCGAAGCTAGATGATTTCCATATCTCGTAAGAGTAAACTATCTCCAATAAACTCTGTCACTTTAAGCAATGCATTGGACAAATATATCAGGCTCACCCATCATCAGAGTTATTTCATTCTCACCAAATATTTATATAAAATATTTAAGAATTTTAGAAATAATAAAACATATATATCAATTTAATCATTAAACCCATTGCAATTGTCATTTTATCCCATGAGAAATAACAATTTTAGTTATCTCATAAAGATGAGAAAAAGTTTACATTTCTATAAAAAAACTTTTTAAAACATAAATTTCAAAAAATATTGAGAAAAATGTTTTCTTTAAAGAATAACCATGGAAAAATATAGAGGAATATTGATAATTAACAATTTTTATGATGGCATGAAAAAGTGGTTAGGCCATATATGTTAAAAATACTCTTTTCTAACTTTGGTGAAACATTCCAAAATGATTTTTATGGTAAATATTTAAAATATTCCTTTTAAATATTTAGAAAACGTAAAAATTAGTTTAAAATTACTTTTATAAATATTTCGTGAAAAAATAATAACATTATTTGAAAAATTTTAAGAACATGGATATGGATAAGAAATATTTGAAAGGAATACTTTGAAACAAGTTTTTATTGAAAATTCAATTACCTCATGTTCCATCTAGAATCATACATTCTCTAAATCTAGAATAATAAAATGATATTACTTCTATGATTTATTAATAAACATTTTCATATTAATTTAATTATTATTATTCCTTTTATTTATTTTATTACTATACATTGTTTAGTTTCTAAAATTCTTAAGTATACATTGGATATTTTGGGTTCATTCCGTTTATAAACCCAAAAATTCAAGGTTCATTGAACATGGTCAAATGTTTTATCATTACATTACCTAGAGAATCAAAATATTTATACATTAATTAAAAAAAATTAATCATCCATTTAAGGTGTTCAGGAAAAATTATTCATGTCATTTTATGAAGACGGTAGTCCATACATACGCACAAATACCATTTTCATTTTTATACTGAGTAAAAAAGAAATAAAGTAGATTATATTTTACTTTTATAAAATAATAACTATGTTATAAATATAATATTTATTCATCATTTATATTCTTATACTAAACCATTTGAATCAGTAATAAAAGATTAATCACATCACTTAATGGAGATGACATTTCACACGTACGAATGGGCGACACAATCAATTTCTAATGGATAGAAACGATAAGAAGGTAAGACATATTATAACATTAAATAATAATAATAATTCGATATAAATATTATATATTCATTAATTTTATATTTATAACAATCTATTTTAGGTGGTTATGGAAACTAAAACACATCACTACATGGATGTGATAGTCAACATATACGCACGAGCGATGTTTTAATTTCCCATGAGATGGAAAATAGAGAGAAAAATGTTGTTCTTTAAACATAATAAAATTTAAATATATATAATATATTCATTATAATATTTTATATTTGTTACAATATATTTTAATGTCGAAGAAGAGTAAATAAACATGAACTAATTAGTTTATAGTTATAACTCTTCTTTATGAAACCTTATTTGTCTTAGGCATTAAGCCTTCTAGGTTAGGTATTTTGGTGAAACCAGGGACTCTAAGAAGTTGGTAGGGTTGTTGAGGAAATGTTTAGGTATGGAATATCTGAGATAGATATCTCAAAAGGTGTGATTAATATAAGAGAGTATGTTCCTTATAAAAGTGAGGGGAGTGTCACACTAGTAATTTTTTTACACTTTTAAATACTATAAATGTATTACATGAGGTCAAGTGGATAAAAAACTATCAAATTTATAATATAAGGTAATAATGGTATAAATAAAATTATTCAATAATAATTATGAACAAATTTTATGGTTTTATCAATTATTTTTTACCTTAATTATCATGTTTTTCTCTTTTAACATTTACCAGGGTGATTAAGTTTTATCATGGTTACTTTTCATAATGAACAAAAATGAAATTAAAGAAATTTAAAATTTAAAATATCCTATTTTAAACTATTAAATCCATTTTTAATGATTGAATTTGTATAATTGGAAGAAATTAATTTTAATATAAAAAAAACCTCACCGAAAATGGGTTTTTAGAAAAATGTCACTTTTAAGCATAAAAATTATTTTATACCATAAAAAAATATATTTAAACATTCTATGAAGTTAATTGGGTTATTTTTAAAAACAGTTGGTTAATTTTACTTTAAAACCAATCAAAATAAAATGGTAATTTTTAAATACTTGAAATAAAATTTATGTTTTAAAAAATTGATATTTTCAATATTCACCTAAAAATAAATATTTTTAGAAAAATTATAAAAAACCACTATAATATAAATTAGATATAATTATATAAAAATTAATTTTATTTTATTAAATTAAATTTATATAATAAATTAATTAAAATTTAAAATATAACCATGTAATATATAGAAAAAAAAATTAGTTAAATTAAATTATTTCTTTCTCGATTGATAAATTATATAAATTCATTTATAAAACTATAATAGAAATGAATATATAAAATTAATACATTTAACTTCTAAGATTTGTTAATTTAAATAATTACCTAGTTTTTTACATACCACCCCCCCTAAAAATCATTTTCTCACAATTTTATTCATTATATAAACTAGTGAGGGTATTTTTACCTCATAGAATTTTCTAATTCACATATTGCTACCTTAATCATATAATTATTACATTAAACCTTTAACTATAAAATCAACTTATTTCCCAATATTGTATCTCTATAATCCAAAACATGAACCTAATTTTCGTTATAATATAGATTCTCCCAAAATTTCATTACTTCAGGGCCCAAAACATGAGATGTATTAGGTGTGAACTTTCATAGAATAAAAACATAAAACATATCATATACTTGAGATCAAATTATAGGTAATTCTACTCTATAAGAAAGTGATCCAAAGTTTTCTATAATTACACAGAGACTAATAAACCATGGTCTTAACTCTCACTCTCTTCCAAAATTTATAAAACTTCTTTGTGGAGTTACTTTAAGGAAAAAATGATCTCTTGCCTCAAACAAGAGATCTTTCCTCATCTGATCTGCATAAATATTTTTCTTATCGTGAGTTAAACTCATGTGATAAAAAATAATATTTTTATTCTTTTTCATTTTTATACTAGTTTTTATTGCACAAAATTCATTTCATTGACTTCATCGCAATATGCTAGAGTGTAACACCATTTTACCACCTATTGCCTCACAACATTCCATCTATATACATGAAAGTAAAATGTTATTATATGAAACTATTACTAAAGATAGATGTATCTCAAAACATACTTGATAATATAATGAAAAATATCAATCCATATCCTATAAATTCTAAATTTTACATTCCAATTATCCATCTGATTGAGGATTAAAAGTTATAATTAAATTTAAATTTTTACTCATCAACTTCGAAATTATTTTCCAATAATTTAATGTAAAACTTTGATCATGATCAGATACAATGGAGAGTATAAATCCATGTAACTATACTATATAATTAATATAATGTCTTACAATTTAATATAAATACATATTATTTTAAATAGGAAGAAAATTTATAGATTTAGTCAAATGATCAACAATAGCCCAAATAAAAAATTTATCTTAGGATGTCTTTGGAAATCCAACAATGATATTCATGTATATGTTCTCCAAATTATATTATAAAACAGAAAAAGTCATAATAATCCCCTTCAATAGTTTTTTTTTAGATTTAACCTATAGATAAGTCAAACATTTCTTGGTAAAATATGTTATATCATTCTTCATACCTTCCCACCAAAAATATTCCCAAATGTATCTATACATCTTAGTGTTTCTAATATAAAGAGAAAACGGAGAGCTATGAGCTTCACCTAACAATTTATTTTTCAACTAATAATCCCTCAAAATACATAACTTCTTTCCAAACATAAAAATACCTTCATTTTCAATATTAACGTTAGGAAACATATCCATTTTGATAATTTCTACTCTTTCTTGAAAACCATGTTCTTTCATCTGAGTCCTGATTAATTCTGTCTAAAAAAGATGACTACACTGATAACTAATTCATATAAGAAAGAGCTTTTATATACAAAATTTTTTGGTCAACATTAAATAAATAATTTACTAACGGCTAATATTCCATATATAACATATTTGATGATGCATTATCTTTTGGACTCAAGGAATTAGCTACCTTGTCTTCTTTACCTAGATGACATAAAATTATGAAATCATAGTCCTTAATCAATAATATCCATCTTTTCAGCCTCGTGTTCAAATATTTTTTGACTAAATATATAATTTAAACATTTATGGTATGTATATATTTTACGTTTCTCCCCATATATATAATTCATTAGTATTTTTAAATGAAACGTTATTTCAATAAGTTCAAGGTCATGTGTGGGATAAATCTATACATGGTGTTTCAAATGAAAAGATTCATCCATGATAACCCAATAATTATATATTAGTAAACAACCAAGTCCTTTTACTACATCATAACTATAAAAAAATAACCATTTATTATTCTAAAATCATACATCAGAGCATTAAGGAAACTTTTTTTCAATTTATGGAATCATTTATCACATTACTTTTTCTAGAACAATTTTACTCCTTTTCAAGTAAACGTAGTTAGTGGGATATATAACCAATAAGGGTTTTCAAAAAACCATTAGTAGTTATCCATTAATATAAGAAAACATCAAATATCAGTGCCATTTTTAGGACTTAGTGACTTCTCCAGAAATTTATTTTTAATAGGATGAATAATTATTCCATATTTAGAAATAATATTCCCAATGAATGAAATATGTTGTAACCAAAATTCACATTTACTAAATTTTACATATAAATTATTTTATTTTAATATCTATATGAATTTTTTTAAATATTTCTCTTGATATTAATAGTTTTTATAGTTAACCCAAATATCATCGACAAATAGAACCTCAAATTTATTTAAATACATGTGGAGTAATCTATTTATAAGATCCATAAATACATTAGGATAATTTTTTAACATTAATGGCTTAACCAAAATCTTTTAATGACCATACCTAATATAGAACAATGTTCTCAAAATTTATTCCTCATTCACATTTAGTTGGTCATACGTGGACTAGAAATTAATCTTTGGAAAATACTGTGCAGCCTAAAGTTCATCAAATAATCAATCAATTTGAGGCAACATATATTTTTTCTTAATGATGAGATAATTGAGTACTATATAATTAATATAATGTCACATGGAACCATCCTTATTTTTAACCACAAAAATAGGGTCACCCCAAGGTGGAGTGTTGGGGTAGATGAAACCATTATCAAGAAAGTCTAGTAACTAATTTCTCAACTCTAACAACCCAAAAAATTCCATTCAATATAGAGTTTTTGAAATTGTCTTAGTATTAATAACTGAGAAAACAATAAAATTAACTTCTTGATCAGGAATAACCACACATGAATCATTAGAAAATACATATAAATATTCTTTTACCACTATAACATCAATAATTTGAATAATTCTTTTCATTTTATCCAAATTTATAAGATATCTTCAACTTCCATCATTTATCAATTTTATAGCTTCTTAATATGTTATCAAATATATGAATTCATTCTTATATACAAAAAACCTCATTATAAATAATAATTATTTTATATTTGTAATATATCTTATCATGATAAACTAAAATCCAATCATTACCCAAAATATCATCAAACACTATAATGGGAAAGAAAATAAGGTTTGTAGGAAAAACCATTCCCCTAATGATAATAATAATATTTCTATAAATTCATTTTATCATTATATTAACCCTTGTAGTTTTAACAAAAATTTCTTACTTCATATCTTGAGATGGTTTTTCCATTTTACTTATAAATTTATCAAATATAAAATAATATGGGGATCTATAATAGATTTCGATGAAATCATCCCCATTTCCTACCACTTGGATCCCTTCTAGACAAATTATAAAAACTATATCTCTACTTTCTAGGAAAACAAAACAATTTTATAACATCTTTCAAAATCATGATTTCCTAGAGACCATTATAAAATTGTATTTAGTCCTAAGTAAAATCAATAAATTTTACTATCATGGTATATAATGAAAATTTTTTCATAATAAGCCAATCTAGTAAAATTAGCTTCATTGGATGGAGAAATTCCTTGTTAGTTTTCTTTAACTCAAAGAATTTCCCTTCCATTCTATGATACATAAATTTACAAAAATAGTTTTCAAGGAAGAGATCATTAAATACCATCCATTTTAGGGCATAAATTTTTTCCTTTTACTAGCGGTTCTTAATAAAATTTCATTGTAAATTATCTTCACCTTTTAAATGATGAATATAAAGGGTTTTTGTTTATTGTTTTGAAAATACCAGAACATAACATATCTTCTCCAAATCATTAATCCATCCTTCATCTTTTAGTGGGTCTAAGGATTCACCAAAAGGCAGAGTGTGATGTTTCATGAAATTCTATACTATAGACATGTTCCACTAAAGATAATTCAATATTTCTCTTTTATGGGTTCCACCAATAATATCCTACATAAAATGATATAATAGTACCACAAAATGATTTGTTTTAACCATTCTTGGTTTCTAGTTTATATGGATATTATCCTGCTTGTAACAACCCAATTTCATAAAAATGGATATTCCTTTCTTATAGATATTTCATATAATCACATGAAATTACAACAAAATGAACTACTAAGTGCTATGTGACCTTTAAACATAATTCTGTCACTTCTGTGTTTGGAATTTTGAAAATCTGACATACATGGTTGTGATCAGTTATTTATTTGGAGTTTGATAAGAAAAACATAATTTTTGGTGAATAGTAACCCACCCTTATGAATAGCAACATACCCTTATGAATAGTGATATACCCAAATGAATAGTAACCTTACCTATGATAATATATAAATAAATTCAAGTTGAATTTATGATATACCTATATTTTAGAATAAGTAAATGAATGTTTTAAAACTGGTTTTTAATAATAAAATATGAATTTAATTAAATATTAAATTAATCATATTTAGAAAAATATTTTGGAAAAATGGATTTTATTTTTGGATTCCTCACATCGAAAAATGGTTAGGGTAAATTTTTTTGGATTTTTATAAAATACTTGAATTTTTTATGAATAGTAAAATACGATAATTTACGATAAATGATAAATACATGAATTATGTTGTCATCAGTTGATGTATAGCGGATTTAAGGCCATTATCTCTAGATGACATACAAAAATTATTGTTTTTGGTCATGGAATCGACACTATTTCTGTTCTTGAGGGAAATTAATAAATTAATGACTAAAAAATTATGAAAACCCTCCTCTCCTCCACTATAAAACCCCCATCACTCCCTCTTCTCTTCACTCCTCTACAGCCATGTAACTTTCCAATATTCTTCCCAAATCTCTCCCCAAGCTTCTCCCCCACGTCCAAAGCCCCCTAGTCCCTTAAAAATACCAAATCCTCTCCTTTTAAGAGGTTCTAAAAGGAGGTTGACTCAAGGGGTAAAATCTTCTTTCCAATTCCTTCTTTTCTATTAAGTTTTTTTATTTTATTGTTTTTTTCCTCACATCCCATCACCCCCAATGGTATGATAACTTCAGTAAAATACATGTACTAGAATTTTTTATGCTAATGGGATAATTATTTAGCTTCTCACCTTTCTTCATCTTTTATTTGAAAGAAATTAAAACACTGTTTGAGATGTGTTAATTTAGCACATTCAAGGACAATGGATAACAATTTCTATTATCAAATTTTATTCTGATAAAGAAACAATTTTTGTTATGGTTGAACCAGATTATTATACATTTAATATATCTTATTTAAGGTTCTGTAATACTTTTTTACAAATGGTATTATGTTATAAATCAAAACATGTTTATTTTAATAAAAACCATTATTTAACGAAAACGGTTATCACTAAGGTTTTATATAACAATTCTTATCCACTCCCAATAACTGAATAAATTTTTACAATCATGTAATCTTCTAGTTTTTCACTAACAACATATGAATTCAATTCTGGGAAACCATTCTCATCTTACAATATTATCCATTCATAAGTAAACTGGTAATGAAAGTTAAGGAAATATAAAGACCCAAACAATAAAATTGAACATCTTAACCCATCAAAAAGGAAACGAATGAACATAAAAAGGTTATACTAAATAGATTAAATATATATTTAGTTATGTAATTATAATGTAATAAGCCTATTTTTTATTCAGGTCATTAATAACAAGTGAAGAACACCACCGGACTTAAGGTAAGGGATCCTCTCCATTTCACTCTTAATCAAGATTATCCTCTATGCTATGCCTTTTTATGTGTAATCCCAAATGATGGGGTATGATTTATAACCTCCCCCATGATTCCATAATGATTTATATTTGATTAGAAACCCTTTCTATCTCTCATAAATCCCTCTTTGGTACACCTAACACCATGTCGATAAACCGTAACGAATTCTACCCAAACCTCCTTTGTTCTTTCAAGATGCCTTATCTTTATTTATATCAAAATAAGGTTATCATATCTATTTATTTATATCTTATAAATTATTTTTATTTTTACAAAATTCATTTATCAAGACCCTTTCATCACTCTCTTTTGCGGATATATGTGTTTTTAAATGATTCCATCCTTAGAAATTTTTGATAAGCAAACATGTTTTAAAGGAACTTTCCAAATTTTTACCCAATTTCAAGTGAAATATATCCTCTATTTTAATACACAATTTCTTTTATAAAATTATTATTTTTAGTATGAAAACATTCTTGGTTAAATTCTGGTTTTATATAAAAGATTTTCCTCTTTTCTATTTTAAATTCTCTTTAGTATTTTCATTTAAACAGTACAGAAATGTTTTAATACCAATGTTTCTCAAATACATTTCTTATATGTTGTCACTTATCTTTGACATCACATAACATGTTATATACCAATTTTACCCTATTAACGTCTATGTATGTTCTAATACCTTTCGTTAATGGACACTTTTATGATACTCCCGTTGATTATGATTTATGATATGATTGTGGTAACCAATTCTTTCTATGGTTACCCTTATGTTTATGCATGTTTGATTATGTATGATTATTAGTTTGGAAATAATATTCATGAAAATTTTGAGATGTTTTCACCCAGATAGCACTTTAATGTATTGGGTAAAGATAATTCTCATGAGATGCAACGTGAAATGGGATTGGCGGTTAGCCTTGACCCGTACTAAAATGGGAAATGGGATTGGCAGATAGCCTTGACCCGTACTAAAATGGTAAATAGGAATAACAGTTAGACTTGAACCTTACTAAAGATATGTTTTATGATTCTTCCACATTTATTTGATACCATTTTTATATGATACCATGATTATATGTTATTGTTTCATATGTTTCATGATTTTGATATAATTATTTCATGCCTCCTAGCTCATGTTCTTAAGTTTTATTCATTTTTTTATTCCCTTACTGGGATTGTTAGCTCATACCTTTGTTCATGTGTTCCCCAGGGTACCTTATGCATATGTGAGGGCTCAAAAGAAGTTAGGATCTCGTTATAAAGATTAAATAAAGAAGTTTTTTTCCCATTTTTTATGTTTCCTGTACCTAGTCATTCAAGACACTAGACTTAGTGATCCTTGGGTTGTACTCTAATGTATAATTATGTTGAAAATCATGTAATGTTATGTGTAAAGGTATAGTGATGCAATAGTTGGTATCATATGATGGTCTAGTTATTTTTTAATATTAGTAATAAAGCACCTTAGTGAGAACCATAAGTATGAGACTAAGTGTAAGAAAACATTCCTAAATTTTGGTGAGTATTGAGTAAGTAGTTTTTCAAGAAAATACATCCCCGTCTGGATACGACCAGGTAGAGGTAGATCTATAACAGATGTATATAGGGGTAAAACCTGAAAAAACCGCTTTGAGCATGACTTAAATGAGAACTGGTGTATGACAATGGGCTTTTCTAAACTCTTGGTTATGACACTCCCGTGGGATATGCTTTGGTAGATTAATGAGCTTGGTACAAACAATTATTAATGGAAAAAATACCTTAAGAATATAAGATAAGAAATTGATCAAGGATAACCTAGATTTAAACCTAAGAAATCAATATTTAGGATATACTTATCATTTACAAGTTTATCATTTTATGCTCAAAGTTTCCTTTTTATACTCAATAGATAAGTATTCAGGACCTCTAATTATATGTTATTTTTCTTAGCTAATGGCGGGAAATATAAGAACACATTCCAACAACCAATGTGATAGGAAATGTGAATATTTCCCTAATGATATGCCTGATATGACGGGAACGGGTTCTTGAAACTTCATGAAAGTACTTGCTCAACTGGATCGAGTTATGAATAAAAACATGAATCATGACAAACACCCTCCTTCTCTAAGTAAAGGGAAAGTTTTCATAGAATCCTTTATGCTGAAAAGGCCCCCCATGGTTAGTGGATCTTTTTATCCACTCCTCGCGATACAATGGATTAACTTAATTAAAAAGATATTATCCATCCTCTAGTGCTAAGAAGAAGAGAAAGTTATACTGGTGGTCTATTGTTTTGATGGAGAAGCTAATTAATGGGGGAAAATGATCAAGAATAAAAATTCCCAAGAAATAATTGATTCCATGGATTGGGAGGAATTCAATAATATATTTTTTAACAAATATTTTCCTCAAACCCTTCATATCAAGATGGGAAGAAAGTTCCTCAGACTCAAGAAGAAGGGAGATGAGTCTATCAGGGCGTATGAATAAAACTTTACAAGTATTGAAAGGTATGCCTTTGGATTTGTCATTAAAACTGAAATAAAGATGGATCACTTCTTTAGAGGACTAAATCTGAGTCTACAAAAAGCATTGGAGATTTGAGACTTTAACAGTTATTAGGAGATTGTTTGTTGTGACCTCAAGGTACCAACGGAGATTGAAGACTCTCATTGGTCTCATGGTCTCAGTGACAGAAAGATGAAAATTGAGAAAAACATGGGTGGTTCCTCAAAAAATCCCATGATAGAAAGAAGCGTGACTTTTCCCCTCATAAAAGTTAAGGTAAGAAGCATCCTGGGAACTATCTCAAGGGAGACAATAATTGATTAAAATGTGTAATGTTTGGTTATCTGGCCAAGAACAACTGAAGGAATATGAAAATCCCACTAATGTGGGAGAAGAAAGGAAGGTTCAGATCAATGTTCATCCCATAGTGCAGTGTTACAACTACAAGGAGCATGGGAATTATGCGAACTTTTTCCCTTAACCATGGGTTTTCAGAGGAAATCAGCAACAACATCCAAGGAAACAAGGAAGGGATTATGCTATCACTACTTCTATGGTGGATTCGGACAATGATGTGGTGAAAGGTACACTAGTTATTGACAAAAGAATAGTGAAGATACTATTTGATTATGGTTCTACACATTCTTTCATATCCTGAAAGTTTAGTAGAACTATTCAAACACCACCTCAAAATTTGGAGGAAAAGTTATCTGTGAGAATAGTGAATGGGGAAATTATTGCATCCATGGTTTATAACTCCTCCTCGGTTAACGTTTGTGGACTGAACCTCTTAGAAAATATCATCAAACTTTATTTAGTAGAGTTCAATTCTATCTTGGGCATGAATTGGCTATCTTTATACAATGCCAACAACAACTATCCAGAAAGGGAGATTACTTTTCATATCCTGAATCATCCTCTGATTCTTTACAAGTGTAAGGAGGAAGATGAATCTTTTTTAAAATCATCTTCTCCAGTGTGGATATTTTTGCCTTATGAGAAGGAATATATAGATAAAATGATTTTGAAAAAGGATAGAATCATGCTTGAAGACATTCCCATCATGAGGGATTACACTAATGTATTCCCTAAAGAGTTTTGTGGTCTTTCTCTTGACCGAGAGGTTGAGTTATCAATTGAACTTATCCCTGGATCTATGCCTATATCAAAGATGTCTTATAGAATGACCACCATAAAGCTAATGGTGCTGAAGAAGTAGTTACAGGAGAATCTGGAGAAGGGTTTTATACACCTGAGTTCTACACTATAGGGTGAGCTCATCCTATTCATAAATAATAAGGATGGATCAATGCTCCTCTTCATTTATTATCATTAACGTAATAAAATCACAATAAAGAACAAGTATCCCCTTCCATGGATACATGACTTGTTTGATCAGCTTCATGGGGCCTGTTATTTCATTAAGGTGGACCTTCGGTCGGGATATCCCCAACTAAAGGTGGGGAAGGAAAACATTCCTAAGACTTCCATTTGAACAAGTTATGGACACTATGGGTTCATAGTGATTCCCTTTAAACTCACTATTTCTCCAACAATTGTCATGGATTTAATGAATAGAGTCTTTAGAGATTACCTTGAAAAATTTGTGGTCATCTTTATTGGTGATATTCTGATATAATCCAAGAATAAATCGGAACATGAGAAGAATTTGAATACTATTTTAACAAATTTTTAAGGGAGAAGTTGTATAAAAATTATAGTAAATGTGAGTTCTGGATGGAGTAATTATCATTCTTGGGGAATGTTATCACCAACAAAGGGATATTTGTGGACCCGACCAAGACAATGGTAATTGAAGAGTGGCCTGGTCCAATATATGTAACAGAGATCCATGAATTTTTGGGTCTAGTAGGGTATTATCGACGATTTGTGAATAACTTCTCATGATTTTTGAACCCAATGACCATGATTATAGAGAAGGGAGAAAAGATTTTATAGACTCATGAATGTGAAGATTGCTTTAAGGAGTAAAAAAATAGGTTTATCAGTACACCAGTACTCACACTCTCAATAAGTGTATAACTCTTTGTGTTGTATAATGATGATTCAAATAAGGTCTTAGGTTATGTGCTAATGAAAAATGAGAAAGTGATAGCATAATTATCAAGGAAGATGAAAATCCATGAGCAAAATTATCCCATGCATGATCTGGAGTTGGTAGATGTGATCATTTCATTGAAAATCTGACAGAATTATCTCTATGGGGAGAACTGTGAGATATATACTGACCACAAGAGTCTAAAATATGTATTCACAAAGAAAGATATTAATATTCTCCAGTGAAAATGGATAGATCTCATCAAGGATTATGACTGCTCAATCCACTACCATCCTGATAAGAAAATAAGGTTGAAGATGCTCTAAGTATAAAGGATCATGCATCTTTATCAATGATGAGAATTGAAAAGGATCTGATCTTCTTTCATTTATAGAGGACGGAAATGGGAATCATTAAGGTAGGAACATCATCAATCCTTTCTCAAATTATTTCTCAACCATCTCTAATGGAGAAAATAAAGGATACTCAAAGAAAAGATGAGGAAGTTCTGAAAAGGGTGGAAGTTATCAGAAATAGGAAATCCTCTAATTTCAAAATTGATGATGAAGTAGTTGTAATATTTGGGTCACGATTATGTGTACCATATAATCCAGAGATAAATAAGGAGCTTCTGAATGACACATTTAGCTCAACCTTCTATATCCACGCAGGGAGCATAAAGATGTATCGAGATCATTGAGAAAACTTTTTGTGGGAAAATATGAAAAGGTAGATTGCTGGATATAAATCAAAGAGTCTGATATTTTAGCAAGTGAAGTCTGAGAAGAAAAAGTCTAATGGGATGACACAAACACTACCCATACCAACATAGAATTGGGAGAACATTAACATGGACTTTGTCACTGGACATCTAAGGATATCTAGAGGAAACAATGTTATATGGGATGTTCTGGATCATCTTACAGAGATAGATCACTTTATCATGATTCGAGAGGAATTATCATTGGATCAAGTTGCACGGATTTACATCAAATAAGTGGTAAGTCTTCATGGAGTACCACTACCTATTTTATCCGATCGTGATCAGAGATTCACCTTGAAGTTCTAGAAAATTCTCCAACATGCTCTATGAATTGAACTAAACTTCAGAACTACCTATCATCCTCAAACTAATGTCCAATCTGAGAAAACTATTCAGACACTAGAAGATATATTGGGACCATGTTCAATGGAATACAATTGAGAATGGTACCAACATCTTCCATTTGTTGAACTCTCTTACAACAACAGTTTCCCCTCAAGCATCCGAATGGAACCATATGAAGCCCTTTATGTGAAAAGGTGCAGAACACCAGTATGTTGGGATGAAGTCGGTGAGAATAAGCTACTAGGCCCTGAAATGGTTGAAGAAATGGTGGAGAAGGTGAAAAACATTCATTAGAATATCAGTGCAGCCCAAAGTCGATAGAAACATTTTGCAGAAAATCATTGATAAGACATTGAGTTTAAATTTGGGGACATGGTATTTCTACCCATATCTCCATGGAAGAAGGTCATGAGGTTTGGAAAGAAAGGAAAGTTAATTCCTGGGTACATCGGTCCCTTTGAGATTCTTGATTTCATCGGGGCTATGTCCTATCGAATGGCACTACAACCTACCATGTCAAAGGTACATGATGTCTTTCATATATCCAACCGAAGAAGTATATACTAGACCCTTCACATGTACTCTCTTCAAAGGTGGTATAGTTGGAGGATGATCTTTCCTATGAGGAGTAGTCAGTTAATATCTTGGATCATAGAGATAAATTTCAACTTAATAAGACTACTCACCTGGTCAAATTACTATGGTGAAACCATAAGTACGAATAGGCAACATGGGAACTGGAATAAGAAATGAAGGAAAAGTACCCTCACCTATTTATGGCTTAGAATGTAAAACAAAATTTTGGGGGAGAAATTTTATAAGGGGGGAAGAATGTAATGACCCAATGTTTTATAAATGGAGATTCCTAAATTATAAATATTCCATATAATCATATGAAATAACAACATAATGAACTACTAATCTATGTGACCTTTAAACATAATTTTATCACTTCTGTGATTGCAATTTCTAAAATCTGACATACACGATTGCAGTCAGTTAGTTATTTGGAGTCCAATAAGAAAAACTTAATTTTTTGGTGAATAGTAACCTACCCTTATGAATAGTAACATACCCTTAGTAATATTGATATACCCTAATGAATCGTAACCTTACCTATGATAATATATAAATAATATTCAAGTTGAAATTATGATATACCTATATTTTAGAATAAGTAAATGAATGTTTTAAAACTAGTTTTTGATAATAAATTAGGATTTTAATTAAATATTAAATTAATCTTATTTAAAAAATTATTTTTGAAAAATTGAATCCATTTTTGTAGTCTACATGTTGAAAAATGGTTTGGTTGAATTTTTGGGATTCTTCTAAAATACTATAATTTTATGAATAGTAAAATATGATAATTTATGATAAATGATAAATACATGAATTCTGATATCATCAATTGATGTATGGCTGATGTAAGGCCATTATATTGAACTCAAATGCACAAATTAATGTTTTCGGTCAGGAAATAATCACTATTTTTGGTTTTGATGGAAATGAATAAACTAATCATTAAACAAATATGAAAACCCTCCTCTCCTCCACTATAAAACCCCCCTCACTCCCTCTTCTCTTCACTCCTCTAAAGCCCAGTGACTTAAAGAAATTCTTCCCAAATCTCTCCCCAAGATCCTACCCCCCATACAAATCCCCCTAGTCTCTTTAAAATACCAAAACCTCTCCCCTTAAGAGGTTCTCAAAGGAGGTAGACTCAAGATGTAAACTCCTCTTTACAATTATTTCTTTTATTTTTAGTTCTTTTCTTTTATTGTTTTTTCCTCACCTCCCTTCAACCCAAATGGTATTATAACTCCATTAAAATACATGTACATGAATTTTTTTATGATAATGGGATGCTTCTTTAGCTTCTCTATTTGAAATAAATGAAAACACCGTTTGAGATGTGTTAATTTAGCACATTCAAGGACAACTGTTTATCAATTTCAATTATCATATTTAATTCTGGTCATGAAACCCATTGTGTTATGGTTGAACCAGATTATTATTTATTTAATATATCCTAGTTATGTTTTTTCAATCCTTTGGTACAAATGGTATTATTTTATAAATAAAAACAAGTTCATTGTAATCAAACCCACTGTTTAACTAAAATGATTATCACTAAGGTTTTATATAATAATTAAACTCCAATCCCAATAACCAAATGGATTTTTAAAATAATTTAATATTCTGGATTTTCACTAATAACCTTTTAATCCAATTATGGACAACCATTCTCATCTTATAAGACGGTCTGTTCATAAGTAATCTGATAATGAAAGTTAAGGAAATAAATGGACCCGAACAATAAAATTAAACATCTTAACCCATCAAAAAGAAAAACAAGGAACATAAAAAGGTAATACTAAAATGATTAAATATATATTTGGTTCTTTAATTATTGATTGATAAACCTAATTTTTTTATTTGGGTCATTAATAACAAGTGGAGAACACCACCAGACTTAAGGTAAGGGATCCTCTCCATTTCACTCGTAATAAAGATTGTTCTCTATGCTATGCCTTTTTATGTATAATACCAAATAATGGGGTATTCTTTTTTACCTCCCCCATAATTTCCTCCTGGTGTATAAGTGATGATAAACTCATTCTCTCTCTCATCAATCCCTCTTTTTTACACCCTACACCATGTCGATAAACCATGACGAATTCAACCGGAACCTTCTCTGTTCTTTCAGGTTGCCTTATTTTCTTTATATTAAAATGGATTTATCATATATGTTTATGTATGTCTTATATATTATTTTTATATGTAAAAAATTCATTTATCATGACCCTTTCATCATTCTATTTTAGGAATATACGTGTTTTTAAAAGACTCCCTCCATAGAACTTTCTGATAAGAAAACTTGTTTTAAGGGAACTTTCAAAAAATTTACAAAATTTCAAGTGAACTATATCCTCTATTTTAAGACACCATTTCCTTTATAAAATCTGTATTTTTATTGTGAAACCCTTATTAGTTTAATTCTGGTAATATATACAATATTTTCCTCTTTTCTATTTTAAAATCTCTATAGTATTTTCCTTAAAATAGCACAAAAATGTTTTAATGCCAATGTTTCTCAAATACATTTCTTATATTTTGTCACTTTTGTTTCAAATCACATACCATTTTATACTCCTATTTTACCCTATTAATGTCCATGTATGTTCTAATCCCTTTCTTTCATGGTCACTTTCATGATACGCCCATTGGTTATGCTTTTTGTCGGATTGTGGTACCCAATTCTTTCCATGGGTACCCTAATGTTTATATATGGTTGTTTATGTATGATTATTTATGTGGAAAGACTATTCATCAAAATTTTGAGATGGTTGTGCCCATATAGAGCTCCAATGCATTGGTTAAAGTTATGTCTCATGAGATGTGATGTGAAACGGGATTGGCGGTTAGCCTTAACTCGTACTAAAATGGGAAACAGGATTGGCGGTTAGCCTTTTACCCATACTAAGGATATGTTTTATGATTCTTCCACATTTATATGATACCATTTTTAATTTATCCCATGTTTATATGTTATTATTTTAAATGTTCCATGATTTTTATATCATTATTTCATGCCTCTTAGCTCATGTGCTTAAATTTTATTCGTATGTTCATTCCCTTACTGGCTTTTTAGCTCACCCCGTTGTTCATGTGTTCCCTAGGGTACCCTATGCATATTTAAGGGATCAAAAGAAGTTATGATCTCTTTATGTAGATTAAATAGTTTTTTTCATGTTTTATTTTTTATGTACCTAGTCTTCCAAGACGCTAGACATAGCGATCCTTGGATTGTACTCTGATGTATAATTAGGCTTAAAATCAGGTAATGTTATGTGTAAAAGGCTAGGGATGTTATACTACTGATTCATTTCTACCTCAACATCATTCTTTCCTTGGTGGAAACCATTTTGAATAAATATTTATTAGATAAATAAACATGAAAATTTTAAGAAGATATCTTATGTTTTCATAACTACAAATTAGAGTCACATTAAAGTGTATTTTAACATTATTTTAACTACTAAATTTATATAAACCATTAATATTACACCTACTATAGAAAAACATACCTCATTCAACCTATAAATACATAATTTATAAATAGGTTTTCACATTCCTATATTTATAGGATCTTTTTAGATTAAAGTTTTATAAAATTAAGTAAAAATTACATAACAAAGTGGGAATTTCAAAATAGTGATAATTTTTCCTATAAAATAAGTTCTTTATAAAGACACTATTTTCTTTGTTTGAGGTAAATCCTAAAACTATAAATCTAACAGTATTAGTTTTTATACTCATAATTATTCCCTATGAAAATCATTTAAAAATGTGGGATGAAAAAAAACAAAGCTCTGTAAGGTATATAAAAGAAATGAAACATGTTAGTCCATTTTTAAACTTAAAAATCCATAATAAAATTTTCCATTTTCATAATAAACATTTAACCTAAAATATAAAATTACATTTCCCTGAAAAAATATATAATTTATAAAAATATTTCCTGAAACATTTCATATATAAACATAAAGGAAAAATTAATAATTATAAGTCATTATTGGAAATCCTGAAAAACCCATGAATAACTTTCCTTGAGAAAAAAATTAATTTCACATTTACTAAAAAAATTATCAACTTTCCTTAAAAACATAAGCTCATTTTCTTACCTTTCAAAAACAAAAAGATTTACTTTTCAAACCATTGTAAGCATGTTATTTAGGTACCTTGGAAAATCATACTTACATTCAACATTATAAAAAACCTTATAATTGAATCCCCTAACCGAATAATTTCCATATCTCTTAATAGTATCTTATCACTGAAAATATCTGTTATGTTCTCAATGCATTAGAGAGATATATTAGGCTCACCCATAATCAGAGTTATTTCAGGTCCACCCATTATTCATATAAAATTAAAAATAAATGTAAAATGAATAAAACCAATATATATGTCACATTAATGAAAAAAAACCATCTTAATTTTCATTTAATCCCATAATATACACTTTCAGTTATCTCATAAATATGGAAAAAAAAGTTTTCATTTTGATAGAAAAATATTTTATAACTAAAAATTCCCATAATATTGGGAAAATTTTATTCTCTGAAAATAATCCTGGAAACTTGTATATGAATCTTGATAATGATAAATAACTATGATTACTATAAAAAGTAGTCAAGTTGTATACATAGAAAACATTTTTTTACTTTGTTAAGAAACCATAAAAATAAACCATATAGTAGATGTTTAAATTATTCCTTCTAAAACATTTTAAAAAAGGGAAATGTATTTGAAAATTAATTTTAACAATATTTGGTGTATAAATATTCACTTACTTGTATCATTTAAATGAACATTTATATGGAGAGAAAATTTTTAGAATGAATACTTTGAAATAAGTTTTTTAAAAAAACCTTACCTTGAGTCCCATATATCTTCATATATTCGGTAAATCATGAATAATAAAATTATATTAGCTTAATACTTATTAATAAAATTTTCAATTTTCATTTAATTATTATTATTCTGATTAAATCATTTATTACTATGATTTATTTAGTTAGTAAAATGGTTAATTTTATGTTTAATGTTTTGCGGTCTTTCAGTTTATAACCTCAAAAACAAATGGTGCCTTGACCATGGTCAAATAGGTTATTGTTTTTAACTTCTTTAATATCAAACATGTAATAATTATAATATTTATACAATAAATAATCTTATAAAAAACCTTATAAGTTGGTTGTGAAAAATGGATCATGTTGTTTCATGTAGACGGTAGTCCGTATATATGCATAAATGATTTTTTAATTTTTATACTGAGTATAAAAGAACTATATTACATAATGTTTTACTTTCAAATTATCATAAATATCTTATTAATGAAATATTTATTTATTAGTTTCTTTCTCATGACCAATCATGAGACTCAGAAAAGAAAAATGAATCACATCGCTTCATGGAGGTCGTATGCCACACAAATGCATGAATGAAATACAAAATTTACACTAGAGAGAAAGGGTAATAAGGTATGAAATATCTTTATTGTTCAGAAATTATATAAATATGACGTGAATTTATCTTTTAAAATTTAAATAATAATAAAATGTTAATTTAAAAATTAAAATATTTTTAAATAATAGACAGGGAAATAGAATAAGAAATAGTTGATATTTTTTTGAGTTTATAATGATAAAATAAAAGTAATTTTATCATGAAAATAAATGAACCAAATTTTTGATATTATGTTATTTTATGTAATATTATGTTATACAGAAAATTAAATAGGCTACAAAAATAATTGATAAGGAGTTTGGATCATGATTGATGTGAGCCCCTATATCTCCACTCCTCAACTCAAGTGATCAATTATATAAATCCCCTGATCTGAAAATTGATCAAAAAAATCATTCATCACAATTTTGGTTTGTTAAAACCCTCTTGAACGTCACCAATATCTTGGTAAATTCTTTAACACTTTTACAGGGAGTGAACCAATAGAAAATAGATGTTGAAGAGAGAGATGATTTATTTTGGAAAACACATTACAAGTTACTCACAAATCTATTGTATGTAAGAAGTAAAATAAAGAATGATAGATTTGAGAGGAATATTAATAAACTTTAGGGATTTATAACATTGAATAATATATTATATAATTGGTAATTCTAGATATTTACCATCAAATTGATCTTAGACAGTCTCTTATTGGGATAAAGGATCAAAATTTGTATCTTTATAGATCCAAGGGGGTTATTTTATATCCTTCAAAGTGATCATGTGGGATATTTAAATTATTGGGTATCATGAAATAGAATAATACCACTTTAATTTAATTTTCACTATAATAAATGTATTTCTCTAAAACCTACTTGATTCCACTAGATATATGATATCTCCCCCCCCCGGGTATCTAGTGGATTGCATGGGGCTAGGAGTTACAATAAGAACTCTAATTGGGAGCTACGCCTATTCAATGTATAATCAGTGAATTTATATATGATTCCTTATTCATTGTATGAGCATGAGACTAGCTGGTTCTCCCCCATTGGGTATTCAGAGGTCCTTCTGCACATTTAGGCCACTACCATCATGGTGTCGGTTAACCAGTGCCCTACGTCTATCATCTGGTGTTGAATGCACGCCATCACCTTTAAATGTGTCCACCTAAACATCCACCTAAATCCTTATTTATATCTTCTAGGTAACTTACAAGGTCATAAAGGATGAAAAAATATATGTTATACATTCAAACAAAACTTCAAAAGAACATAAATATTCCTTGAATTCTACAACATTGAATTCAATTAAAATACTAAAACTCACATAAATGAAAAATGTTAGAGACATGGATGGAGGTTTTTAATCATAAATACACCATGATAGAGATGTATAACAATCTCCAACATTTTAATGATTTAAAAAAATTAACAAAAAAAATTTAAATTAAATGTAAATCAAGATTAAAATAGATCCATGACATCATAGGATATATAAGATATTAATATATTTAACATACTTATTAGATATATCATAAGTTATTAAAATGATATTCAATAATCACAAAAAAATATACATAAATAATTTGATTAAAAATAATAATTTTAAATATTACCCATATTAAAAAAATAATGAACTATAGAAGAGTAAAATGAATTTAGATAATTTTAGTAACTACTAACTGATTCTCGCTCAAATTTACCCAAGAGAAGAAGGTAGGACGGTCCTTGTAGTTTAGCTTGGGTTGTCGAATCCTCAGAGACCTAAGAAGTAACCTATAGACACATACATTCTATGGAATATTTTTGGATATGAAGTGGCCAACTTGGGTTGATTTTAGGTGGGTTTAAAGGAACTCTAATATACTTAAGTGAATTCAATTTAAAATAATGATTTGATCATAGGTTATCGCTCGGGGTGGATTGGACGTATTTCCTTTTTAATGATTTCAATTTCTTATATTTGAGATGGGTTCATTTAAGGAGATAAAACAACATCAAAACTTACTGGTTTAATGCCTACATCCTTTAATACTAATAACCTATACACTTGATGGATCAAAGTTTTGAGAACTTCAAGGTAAAGGTTCGTATTAGCACTTGAAGCGTGTGGCCTTAAATTTAACAAGGATGATGGAGTTTAAAAATCATAAAATAAAAATCTCAATTAAAAAAGTGATTATAAATTAATGGGGTGATAAATAACATCCAATCCAGCCCCTTTATACTCCCTTGGATCAACCCATAAGTGGGTTATCCCTCCATTGATCCCATGGTTTCAATGGAAGTGGAAAGTAGACTCATGAGGGAGGAAATGGGGAAGTAAAGAGAATAACAAAAATAAAATGATCACTCCACCATTGTGTGAATAATTTCACAAGGTTTGGTGTGAATAAATTCACACCTTGAGGCAACAGTATCAAATTGAGATGTAGAACAACATAATAAGAGGACAATAAGAACTTTTATTAAGAATCTAAAGTGAATTGAATAACTTACAAGTGAAAGATAAATTTGAGAGAACAAAATCATAGCATAACATTACAATTGAACCAAGCACCAAAGATCCTAAACTCCTCCAAACCCACTGCCTTTAATAGGTATTTTTTGAGTCTTGGTTTGAGCCTCCAATAGTACAAAGCTTCCCACTTGAGTATGGTAGGTCTAGGGTGGTGGAAAGTTTGTGGAAAGAAGACTTTCCACCATTGACCCGAATAGGAATCCAGCTTGCATCCACCAAATAGAGGTGCATGAAAACCCTTCAATCTGGCTGAATTTTGTGGGTAATAGAAGACTTAAATTAAGGTCCATATGTCCCCTAACATCCTGTAAAATATCAGCCCAAAAGAAGTTATTTTTTTTTGAGATATGGTTTAATTGGTGGGCTGTTTTTCTGGGCCGCAGAATCTGGCCCAGAATTTTATCTCTAACTTTGGCCACCTAAATGGACACCAGGGAGGCTGAATTAGCATTGGATCCTCAACAGTTATTTGTTCCTATACATTTCTTCTAGCATCCTACGTAATTTGGGATTCACTGGGCTTGTATGTTGGGCCCCACAGTCTTATCAGTGGGCTGGTGTCCAATCTTCCTTCTCTAGAATTGATTCCTTTCATCAAAAAATATCCCCATCTTCTTCCATGAATTCTCTATTGATCCCTCAATCAAAAATGTTCATATTGAAGTTTAGATAAATTCTAAAAAAATATCAAATTAAAATATGTATAATCATATGAATCATTGGGTACTTCAAATGATGTTAAAAATGTACCACATAATAATGCATTTTAAGAAGGTGTTACAATCATAATGTGAAATGTTGTTCAAAGTGTAAAATGCACTAAAATGGTGTTTATGAATAATAAAGAACATGAATATTATGTATATTAACAATGAATATTAGACTCATTTAGTGGCTAATCACACCCCCCAACTTGAGTTTTTCTAGTCCCGAGCAAAATATATCTCAACAATATGAAATTCAAATTCCCTTTTCCAAAACATTTTAATACACAATGATCACCAGAAACCCTTATACCAAACAATCATGAAACCAATCAAAATATTTTAATACAAGATAGTTTCATAAGCAGATCCCAATCCCAATCCCATTCCTTTTTTCAAATTCATTGCCATATTTCATCCAATATCAATTATGTATGAGGATGTGTTGTGCATCACAATAGACATGGAGGTTCATTTTTATTCAAGGGGGGAATGATGGAAGAGCTAGGTGGAATAACCTTTCAATAATAAGATGAGTATTAATTTTTTTATTTTATGTATATTTTTTTTTGCAATTTTTCCATGGTAATTGAAGTTGCACTCAAAAGAGTCAACCCCTGTAGCGAGACTTTTTTGATGACTCCTAGGATCAAAGACCTTAGGGCACCAAGTGAAGCCCACATACTCAGGCATCATCTCGAGTTAAATCAGTGAAAAACAAATTCAAATTACAAAAAATAGAGATAAAATTACTAACTCTAGGCAGACAACTATGGAGTCACGATCCCCAAGTGCCAAAAGCCACACATTAGGTCATTTCAATGCTCTACGCGCAATTTTTTTTTAATAATTTTTTTGAAGACTCATATTAAACTAAAATGATCACCAAACCTATGCTATTTATTTTGGGGACCCCATGAACTTAAACTAATAACCCACTATCCAAATGATGTGCATTGTGATTTTTTTATTTGGATGAAAATATAAACGATGAAATATCACATTGGATAGCCACACTTTCCAAAATATATGCTCATGAAATTATACAAGGATTAAAATCAGAATCAGGGTATGCTAAATTATTTGATGTTCAGTTTCAAAGTGTGCAATGTGTATTACCATGTTCAAAGTTAAAGGAATTTTTCCTTCCATTTTCACAAAAAAAATTCAAAGCATTCATTTTTTTTACACAAAAGAATTTTTTTATTTTATCCCCCCCCAACTTAAGACAACACTGTCCCTAGTGTTTGAAGAAATAAAAATTTAGAAGGAGTAGAGGCAGATAATGGAATATCAAAAAGGAAATTTAAACTGAGGATCATGGAATTAAATCACCTGGTGGTTGAAGTTGAAGTTCTTGCTACTCCAAATTATTCTTTTGATCTCTTGGGTAACGTAGGCACCTCCTTGATTGAACATGTATCACCCAAAATAGTACCTGAACCAAAATAAGAACCATCCAGACAAAACAAACAACACAACAACTTATTTAATTCCAATTATCATCATTTTTATGGTTTTTCCTATTTTTCTATTTTTTTAAATCAAACTAATGATACACTGTCTTCTTTTTAAATTTATGGGTTAGGTATTACTCAAGGATCACACCACGTGACACAGATGAATATGGAGCTCCCCTTTTGTACCCATCCATACTCATACTAGAAGAACAAGTTAATAGTCTATTTTTTATTTAATATAAAAATTATTAATTAATACTATTTAAAATATAAAGTTTATTAAAACAACAAAATGATTTGAAACTTGAAAACCATGGGTTTCCTCCCATGCAGTGCTTTGTTTAACGTCATTAGCTCGACTTGAACCCCATAACCTACCTTATACCAATTTTAAACATTTTAAGGACCACATGTTTCACCAATTATACTAGGTTGAGATTGATTCTATTTTTATAATTTGTTTCATTCACAAACATATGTTCTAAAAAGAGTGGTAAAATCAAAGGAATATCACAATTGGTTGATCTAGTTTCCTCTATAGTATTTCCTATGACATCAATGATCATTCCAACTTTTTTGGTTTCAAGAGAAGAATGAATTCCAATTTAAAGGTCATGATTATAACTTATGAAGGGATTCTGTAGAGGTGAGGGAAGGACAATAATTTTGAGCTCGGGTTGGATAGGACATTTAGAAACAAGTTGATAATTTGAATCCAACTCAGTTTCATTTTTCAAATTTCTCAACAAAATAGGTTCCTTTTGAATATAAGATTCAACCACCAAATTAGAAAGATCAGTTTGAGGAAAGGTTATGGACTCAAATTTTGTGATTTCTCTTAAGGTTTCAGTGATTTGTGTTTTTGAAAATTTATCAATGGAGTTATACTTAGGAGAATCAATCCATGATGTCAAATTCTCCACTTTTGAATCCAAAAAGTCAATTTCCTCCTGATTTAAAGGCCCTTCTGCAATTACTTGGTCATTTTCATCTATCCCAATTCCAAACATTGGTTCTTCAATAAATTTATGAGAGGTTTGTGGGAAACTAGAGACTTCACATAAGGTTCTGGAAGGGACAGTTTGTGTAGGGATTGATTCCTCACAAGTTTAAATGCTTTGTAGTTCTAACCTCAATTATGAAACCTCAAAATTCATTATCTCCATTTTTTGACACAGTTCTTCAAGTAAGGGATGTGGATTAGGATGAATAAGGGGTCGATCCAAATGTTCTATTCTAGGGGGATAATTATGTTGTTGGAATTGCACTGGAGGGTGTTCAAATTGGCTTTGTGGGGATTGAAACTCATTATATGTTGGAATTTTTTTTGGATCATAGGAGTAAAAAAATTTTGGTTCATTAGGTTGATAATGATCCGACAAGTAGACATTAGGATGATCATTGAACATCACACATGGGGTTGGGTGATCAAAGTAGGGATAGGTTTCCAATGTTTGGACTTTTTCATAATTGATTTCCATAGGAGTGAGGGGGTGAGAAAAGAGAATAGGGATGAATAAAAGGATGATAGTGTCTAAGATAACTTACTTAGTTCCCCGGAAACAGCGCCAAAATTTTATTCTCACTCAAATTTACCCAAGAGAAGAAGGTAGGACGGTCCTTGTAGTTTAGCTTGGGTTGTCGAATCCTCAGAGACCTAAGAAGTAACCTATAGACACGTACATTCTATAGACTATTTTTGGCTATGAATTGGCCGAATTGCGTTTATTTTAGATGGGTTTAAAGGAACTCTAAGAGACTTAAGTGAATTTAATTTAAAATAATGAGTTGATCCTTGGTTATCGCTCGAGGTGGATTGGAAGTCTTTCCTTTTTAATGATTTCAATTTCTTATATTTGAGATGGGTTCATTTAAGGAGATAAAACAACATCATAACTTACTGGTTTAAGGCCTACACCCTTTAATAATAATCACCAATACACTTGAAGGATCGAATTTTTGATCACTTCAAGGTAAAGGTTCGTATTAGCACTTGAAGCATGTGGCCTTAAATTCAACAAGGACGGTAGAGTTTAAAAATCATCAAATAAAAATCTCAATTAAAGAAGTGATTATACATTAATGGGGTGATAAATAACATCCAATCCAGTCCCTTTATGATCCCTTGGATCAACCCATAATTGGGTTATCCCTCCATTGATCCCATGGTTTCAATGGAAGCAGAAATTAGACTCATGAGGGAGGAAATAGGGAAGTAAGGAGAACAACAAAAATAAAATGATCACTCCACCGTTGTGTGAATAATTTCACAAGGTTTGGTGTAAATAAATTCACACCTTGAGGAAACGGTATCAAAGTGAGATGTAGAACAACATAATAAGAGGATAAGAAAAACTTTTATTAAGAAACTAAAGTGAATTTAACAACTTACAAGTGAAAGACAAATTTGAGATAACAAAATTGCAGCATAACATTACAATTGAACCAAGCACCAAAGATCCTAAACTCCTCCAACACCACTGCCTTAAATAGAAATTTTTTGAGTCTGAGGTCGAGTCTCAAACAGTATAAAGCTTCCCACTTGAGTATGGTAGGTCTAGGGTGGTGGAAAGTTTGTGGAAAGAAGACTTTCCACCTTTGACCCGAAAAGGCATCTAGTTTGCATCCACCAAAAGGAGGCGCATGAAACACCTTCTATATGGCAGAATTTTGGTAGTCTATATAAGATGTAAATTAATATCTGGATGTCCCCTAACATCCTGTAAAATATCAGCCCAAAAGGGGTTATGGTGTTCGAGATATCGTTTAATTGGTGGGCTGTTTTTCTGGGCCGCAGAATCTGGCCCAGAATTTTATCTCTAACTTGGACTGCCTAAATGGACACCATGGAGGCCGAATTAGCATTGTATCCTGAAGATTTATTTGTTCCTCACTATGTCCTCTAGCATTCCAAGATATTTGGGATTCATTTTAATTGTATGATGGGCCCCGCAGTCTTATCAGTGGGCTGGTGTCCAATCTTCCTTCTCTATAATTGCTTCCTTTCATCAAAAAATATACCCATCTTCTTCCATGAATTCTCCATTGATCCCTGAATAAAAAATGTTCATATTGAAGTGTAGATAAATTCACAAAAATTTCATTTTAAAATATGTATAATCATATGAATCATTGGGTACTTCAAATGATGTTCAAAAATGTACCACATAATAATGCATTTTAAGAAAGTATTACAATCATAAGGTGAAATGTTGTTCAAAGTGTAAAATGCACTAAAATGGTGTTTATGAATAATAAATAACATGAATATTTTGTATATTAACAATTAATATTAGCCTAATTTAGTTCATAATCACTAACCCTTTGTGAAAATAAATATAGAAAAATTATCCCACTTTTTAAAATAAAAAAAAATTATATTTCTCCTTAATTTTAGGGGATTTTCCCCTTTTTAAATATCAAAATGTAATAAAAATCTAAAAATAAGTAAAACAAAATGATAAAAGTGAAAATTATAAAATATTTTTAAGAAAAACTCAATTGATATTTTATCAAAATTGAAAAACATTCTTTAAAAGATAAAATTATTCTGAAAAGAAGAAAAATATTTAAAACACATTTTAATTTCCAGACTACCTGAATAATATAATTATTTGAGAGATATTGATATAGGATAAATTAAAATAGAATAGGGAAACAAAATAAAAAGTAAATTTGAAAGAAAATATTTTCAAAAACACTTCTTATTATACAAACTCTCTAAATAATATAATAATTAGAGGGAGGTATTATAATTTTAAAGAGAAGGTAAGAAAAATAATACTACCAAATAAATAGATAAAATAGATAAAATAAAATTAAATAATGAGAAATAATATGAAAAAAATAATAATAGAAAAGATGAAAATTAAAATTAATACTTTATAAACCTTTTCCATGACAATACTTTTCCTAGGGGAATAACATTACCTACATAGATTTATTTATCCTTAGAAAGCGATTAAAGGAATAAATTACCTTAAAATAAAAATAATACTTTTAAATAATCCTTTGAATTGTGTCTTATAAAATAAAACATAATAATAGAACATTGTAGAGATAATTATATATGATTAAACTTTACTTCACATTAATCCTCTTTAAGAGATATAAACACAAACAACAAATAAGAATATTTTTATATACATCAATAAATTTATAATTTAAAAAATATTTTGAAAAATAAATTGAAAATAAATAGAATCAAAGGTTTTTTTATATTATATACTAAAAAAAGTGCACAATTTTTATAAAATAGATTTTGAATCCCCAAATAAGAGAAAACATGTTGAAATGTAAACATTAATAAACTTTGATACCAAAAGATCTATCTTAAGAAAAAATTCAGAAATAAAAGTGATAAGTATTCCCCTCAAATGATAACACATGTGAGATATAGGGATCCTATCCAATGTTAAATGATAAAACAAAAAGTTCATGTTTTAAAAATATTTGAAATTGTATTTTTTAAAATAAATAAGGATATTCATAGGTTAAATTAAGAATTTTACAATAAAACCATTCCTTAAATAATCTTTAATGAATTTTAAATGACAAAGGGGTAATGTTTTAGTGAAGATATCATTGAGTTGATATTTGTTTTGAAAAAAATCCCATAATATTTCACCTTTTGAGAAGTAAACTCTTAGGAAATAGTGACGAAGGTCATTGTATTTTGTGTGAGAGTGATGAATATTGTTTCTAGAGATATTGATGGCATTGGTATTGTCACACTTATTTGGGGTATGTTCAAATATTGACCGAATTCCAATATATTGTATTTCATTTATATAATTTGAGGGCAAAATCTTTTAGAGGCTATATGTTCTGCTTCAGCTATAAAAAGAGAAAGTGAGTTTTTCTTCTTAAAAATTAATAAGATGAGGGATTTTCATAGTAAATTGAAAGTCCTACTAGAAAATTTCCTATAAATATGGAATCCTATATAATCAAAATTAGAAAAAGATGTTAATTCTAAACAATTTCTATTTATATAACAAAACCAAGATTTTTTGCATCCTTTTAAATAAGGAAGAATCCTTGATATTGATTGAAAATGAGATTATTTTGGAATATATTGAAAAAATTGGCAAAGATGAACATTAAACATGATATCAATCATATTAATAATAAGATAATGTAGAATATCAATCATTATTTTATAAATTTGTTCTCAGCCATTTTACTAGATTCATCTAATGTTAACATACAAGTTGTACTCATGGGAGTAATAATTTCATTAGCCTGATTCATTCTGAATCATTTAAATAGTTCATAGGTTTATATTCCATGGTTTGAAAAGATACCATAATTTCTTAATAAATTTAAAAACAATTAAATAATGTGAGTTCACCCTTAAAACTCATCTCAAATTCATTTCTCATTAAATCATAAAATTAAACACAAGGTTTTTATTGGTAGGGAGAAAAATAATATCCTAAATATAAATTTATTAAGTAATAAATAATTTGAAATGTTTTTAAAAATATATTTTAATCTTATTTTAATATATTAAAACCATTAAAAATAAAATAACATTGATGAAATTCAAACCAAGGATAAGGGAATTTTTAACAATAAAGATATTTTGATGTTTGAGAACAAAATTTGGAAAAAGTATTTTTTCAAAATAATGAGGTCATTTTATAAAAACATTTTTGGAAATAAAACCATTTAGAAAATAACTTTTCGTATACATTTAAAAGTTTTTAAAACTCATATGAATGGTGAATTCCATCAATATTCAAACTGATTCTAATCGAGATATGGATGTAAAGTATTTACCATAGTCTATTCCTTCTACATGGTTATAACCATGAGAAACTATATGAAATTTTTTTCTAGTAATATTACCATATTCATGTATTTTATTTCTAAATAACCATTAATAGGTAATAACTCTATAATAATTGGTTCTTTCTATGAGATTACATAAATCATTTATAATGAATTGATTTAGTTTTTTTAGTAAATAAAATAATCAATTTTCATTATTAATGGAATTATTTAGTTTTTGGGGATCAAGGAGAGAGATAAAGACTAGGTTTTCAACATCATTTAAGATCAACCAACAAGAATGGGTTCTTTCTTCTAAATCACTAATGACATTTTCAAGAGGATGATATTTATATTTTTATAAAAAATGGAAAATAATTTTAAGGAGATTTATTTTCTCATTCAACTAATTTAGTTTGAAAATTATCATTAAAATAATATTTTCATAAAAATTAATAATATTATTTTGGAAACATTCATAAAAACAACATTGATAGATTCTTCCATAATTTTATTAATTTTTTTAAATATGTGATACACTTTTCATGAGTTATAATACCCATGAAAGACACCTTTATTGGATTTACAATAATATTTTCTAAGATTTTATTCGTTGTTTAAAATAAAAAAAATTCTGCCAAAACATAAAAAAAATCCCACCATAGTTTTTTTATTTTTCCAAATAACATAATGGTTTTTCCTAATAAAAGGCATAAGGAGAATATGATTAATTATATAACATTCCATATTCATGACCTTGAACTAAAAATAATTTGAAAGAGAAAAATCATATCAAAGAGTTCGAGAAATTTCTTGTATTTTTTGATATCTACATTCTACAATAATATTTTTTTGAGGGTTTTGAGGCATATAAAAATAGTGATTTTATCCTTTATAAGAAAATAATTCATTAAATTTCTTATTATAAAATTATCTATTGTGACCACTATGAACTAAAATAATTTTAAAACCTTTTCATTTTCAACCCATTCTGAAAACTTAATTAAAGATTTTTAATCTTCAATTTTATGAGTTAAGAAATAAGGCCATTTGAATAATGTGATGTCATCAAAAATAAGAAGAGTATAACATTTTCCTCTTATACTTTCAATTAATTTATGAAAAAAAGTTCAATAATAAATATTTCAAGAGCTTTTAAATAAGAAATTAATTTTCTGATTTAAAAAATTATTTGCATTGCTTACTATATTTGAATGCTTCAAAAACCATGTCATCGTTGAATTTGAATTTGGTAAGATGTCATAATAGTTGGAAATAGATGAGTTTTGGAAGATATTGAATTTTGAAATAACCAAGGAATATATTCTAAAGTCATGAATCACTCAATTGTGTGCTCAAACATTTGACATTTTTTCTAACAATAGATTTTAAATTAATTGTATAAATTTTGAAATATTAAATTATTAAATAAAATTTTTCATTTTTAAATAAAAACAGTTAAAAAAATATTTTTTAAAAGAGATGTTAAAACCACTATAAAAAATTCACTAATACATAGTATATTTTCTTTTTACCCTTTTATGAATAAAACATTTTTTATAAAAGTTGTGTTATAAAAACTGATGTTACCTTCACCTGTTATCTTACCATTAGAATTATCGCCGAAGGTGATGTGACCTACTACATGTTTATTTATTTTAGTGAATTCAGATATGTTTTCATACATGTGCCTTGTAAAAAAACTATATTGGTACCACATTTCCTCATTTTCATTTCTCAGAATACTCCTTTACTATAAAATTAAACTATTGATAGTTTTGGTACCCACTCTAACTATGTTTATCTTGTGTTAACCAATAAATATTTTCAAATCTTGATTTTTTTGTTGTTTTTTGGGAAAATTAGAAGAAATATTGATTTACTTCAATCTTAAATATCATGTTATTTTGTAATTGCACTAATATAATAAATGAATGATCATTTTATAGTAATTGAAAAATTATTCTTGTGATAAAAATTTGAAAAAAATAGTTTTTAATTGATTTTTATATGTTCTTCTATTAATAGAGTATCTGAATCCAACCTTATGTTTTATAGTTTTTTTAAAACCTAAAATTGTATTTAATTTTTCTTTATATTTTGTGAATTTGAAAAGAAAATTTTTGATATCTTTAATATAGGATTTTATTTTGTTAACATCCGGTTATTTTTTTATTTTAATGTAGAGATCATCGATTTTGTTAAGATATGATCCTTTTCTTTTTAGATATTTTCTTTTTCTTGAACTGTATGAGTATCTATCTTTTCATGTTATTCATATAAAAAATAAACTTAGTAAATCATTTTTAAGTTGGTTTTCATCATATTTTAATTCATCATAATAAATAAGACTGGATGATAAATAACAAAAATAAAGAGTACATGAAGTATGATAAGAAAATATGATTAGGAAATTGGAAGACGGGTAATAACCTCGAATTCTTCATCAACATGAGACATAAGGAAATTTGGGCATGAGTCACATGATGTGGATATAGATGTTGAATCCATAGAGTCATAACTTTCTCTCTAAATTTTTACATTGAAATCATTTTTACCTTGATTTTTTTATTTGAGTTTTTTCTAATAGATAGGTAACTCTAGTTTTATGTGACCTTTCTTTTCATATTCATAGAAATTCACTTTAGGTTCCACTTTTCAATTGGAAATTATGGATTGGTTGTGGAATTTTTTCTTTTGGTAGAAGTTTTATATATTCTAAGAAAGAATAACATGGGAGATTAACTCTCCTCTTGATGGTTCATTTTTTATGCTTTAAAGGTGATTATTCTCTTGACTTATTTGGATCCATTTTTATCCTTATTCTCTTATCATTTCATCATGATTTTATATTCCAAAAGTGATCCAATTAACTCCCTGTCCGCCATCTTTTTCATATCTTTAACTTCATGTATGGAACTTACTTTGGGAGTCTAGGAACTTTATAAAACCCATAATATTTGTATTATGAGTGTTGAAATAGAAAATTCATCACCGAGACAATTTCTACAATTTAAAATGTCAGTAAATATCGTAAACATGACTCTAATAAATTCATTGTAATACATAGTGAAACTTTGAAAATATGGACTGTAAATATCTAATATAATGTCATTTACATTATTTCTGACTTTTTGTGTCCCTTTTGATAACTTATCAATATCATAAGTAGTTTTATATAAGAGACATGATTGAATTCATTTTTATGAAGACCACAATTCTAGGTAGTTATATCTTGTTTATTTAATTTAAAATTATCAATATTTTGGAGATGCCATTTTTTCTCTAGATTCTTTAGTAGGAACATACTCATGCATAGAAATTTTTATACAATATAAAAAATACTATCAATAAAATTTGATATTTTACTCTTTTACAAAGAATAATTAGTGTCATATAAATAGAAGCATACTTATTGGAATTAAATTCCATAAAAATATAGCTTTTAAATCAGTTAATATTTGATAAAAAATGAAAATAAATAATTTTCAAAAAACAAAAAATTGTTATAAAAACATAAAACACTCCTTTAATACAAATGTTGATAAGAGACTATGGAAATAGGGGGTGAATTTACCTTCAAAAATTTAAATCAGATAAAAAGTTTGATTTCAAAGTTAAATAATTTTGAAATAATAAATACAGTTTTCTAATACATAATATTTGATAAATTTGATTTGATTTAAAAAAGATAAAATCAATGAAATATAACCATGGAAACGAATGAACCAAATTTATGCAAGTATGAAAGTCAATGTAAATTGATGCTATATAGAAAAGTAAATAGACTGAAAAATATAATTGATAAGGAGTTAGGCTAAATATCTATTTTATCCCCTATATATTCACCCCTCCACCTGAGGGGTCTATTTTATACATACCTTGATGTCAATGGAGATAAATAAACTCATACCTCATAATTTTGGTTTCTGAGAACCCTCTAGAACTTCAACAATATCCAATTAACCCATCCCACACTTTTTAAAATTATGAACTATTAGAGAAATGAGGTAGAGTATAGAGAGGTTTTAATTCGGAAAACCCAATACAAGACACTCAAAAATATCTTAGATGGATTAGATAAAATTAAGAATGAGATATTTGAGAGGAAGATTCAAAAATTTATGAGATTTACTACTTTGAAGGATCTTTGAGTGAATTTTGGATTTTATATATTCATCATCAAATTTATCTTTGAGATAAAATATTTGGGAGAAAGGATCAAAAGTTGTATCTTCAAGGAACTGATGGGTCCTTTTATGACATAAAGAAGGACTGTGAAGAATCCAAAAATATCCAGGTGTCATAAAGCTGAAGAAAGTCAATTTAATGGTATTTTTTCCATAATAAATGAAATATGATTATGTCCTACAAAATTCCACCAGATACTCGGTAGCCTCCATCAGGTATTCAATAGGCTTCCTAGAGCTTGGATTTAATGGATTAACTCCACCAATGAGCTGCTACTGGATAGAAGATGTTTAGTGGAATTTGGGAATATTCCTTCTTCCTAAGATGATCCACTAGATAACTTGTTCTCCTCCACCAGGTATTTTGTGGTACTACTGCACTTATAGGTTGTTTTTATCATGGAATTGGTTGATTGATGCTCTACATTGTCAAGTTGATGCTGACTACACACTGCCACCTTCATGTGTGTCCACCTCTACTTCCACCTAAAGCCTTATCTAATTATTCTAGGTTATTTACGAGTTCTAAAAAGTTTTAAATATTTATCATTAATCCTTTATAATGACAAAAAAATAACTTTAAGATTCAATGAATTCCATAATATTGAATTCAAAAAAATACTAAAAATCACTTAAATGAAAATGTTGGAAATGTAAGTGAGTGTTTATGGTCATGAAAAAACCATGGGAGAGATATTAAAAAATATTATCTTTATAAAATTACAATAATATCATAAACATATTATATATTGATTAATTAAATATTTATGACCAATTTTTTGAGGTATTTATGGAAAACGAAACATGCCACTTCATGGAGGTGGCAGTATACACGCATGCATGATCGATTTTTTCATTTCCCATAAGATGGAAAAGAGATAAAAAAAGGGTTACTCGAGGAACATAATAACACTTTAGTATATATAATATAATTATTTCATTTTGTTATAGTTTTTTGAATATATTTTATATAGGTAGAAGAGAAAATAAACATGAAGCGCCAGATTAAGAGTTATACCTCTTCTATGGGAAACCTCCATTTCCATACACCTTAATCCTTCTTGGTTTGGTCTTTTGGTGGAACTGGGACCTCTAGGATGTGGGGTGGGATGTTGTGGAGATATTTTTATTAGTATTTTATGATATATAATTCTCAAAAGTCATATGGGATATAGGATAAGAGGTCATGTTTTATAAGTCTGGGGAGTAACATATTTAGATTTTTTATAAAATTATAAAAATAATAAATGTATTATCTATAGCCATTTGGCTTAAAACTATATGTTTTTAATGATAATGTGAAAAGGGTTTAAATGTCATCATCTTATAATAATTAACATATTATTTTTTATCCTTATCACTTATTGTTTTTACTATGATAAACTCATTTTACCCTTTTAATCATTATTATGGTGATAATATTTTACCATGGATACTATTCATAATGAAAAAAAATTACATTGACCACATTACAAAATTTTAACATCCTAATTCCAAATATAAATTCCATTATTTAATATTAATTTTGTAAAATTGAAAGAAATTAATTTTAATATAAAAACACAAACCTCTATAAAAACAATTTTAAGAAAAATTACATTTTATGCAAAAAAAAATTTTTATTACGAAAAAAATATAATGATGAATAATATAGAATTAATTGGTTTTTTTATTAAAATGGGATTAATTTAACTTTAAAACCAATTTAGAATAAAATTTCAGTTTTAAATTATTGAAAATAAATTGTAGTTTTAAAAAGAATTTTTATTTTTCATTATTCACCCAAAAATAATTCTTTTTAGAAAAATGAATAAAATCATCTATAATATAATTTTTATATTATAATATATAAAAAATAATTATATTTTATCAAATTAAATTTTGAAAATAAATATATTTAACTTTTAAATAAAACTATGTAATACATGGGAAACAATTTAGTTAAATAAAATTATTCCTTTTTCGACTGATAAATTATATTAGGTCATTTATAAAACTATGTTAAATATGAATCCGTAAAATTAATAATTATAAATTATAAAATTGATTTATTTCTATAACTAATTGGCGTTTTACATCTGGTTTAATGAAAATACAAATTTAATCTACCCAAGGTTAGTAAAATTATTCTATCTTAATTTCAAAGTTTGAGACTAGTGAGAAGAATGACCATTTGCGAACCCTAGTGAATGGATAAGTGATCTTGGTTTCATAAATATAGTATGAATAGATATTAAAAGTTCCTCATGATGTTTATTTTGAGGAATATCAAAGTTACTATGCAACTAGTCATTCGACCATTGAGTCTGAGAAAGCTATGAGAGAGCCATATAGGGATAACAACCCGAGAAGGAAAATTGTTATGGAATATGATGAATAGTGTAGGATATTGGTAAATTTTATACAAAAAATTATTTATATAAATAATGGTTAATTTAGAATACTAAGGAAATTGTATCTATTTTCCTTATATTAAATGGAGAAAAAATGCTAGATCATCTTTCCCAAGTATCTAATGAAACATATGGAGTAATTGTGTAAGAAATACTCCCATTTTAACTCTTTGAACAATAATAGGTCCATTTTAGAAATTTTATAAATCAAGGGGATTTTTACATAGGGGGTAAAGTTTGTAGCCTCTAGTGTCACTTTCCCAAACCAAACCATTTTTTAAATAATAGTACTAAACATGAACCCTTGGAAGAATTTATTAGTGGATATTATTGATAATTTTTATTAAAAAAATAATCTAGTTCAACATCCTTTGTGTTCATGAGATTTAGATGGTCTAGGTTTGGAAACAGTTGGGATAGCTATGCATTCCTCATTGGAATAATTGGATATGGAATGGGATGATGTTGTTAATATGTATGAAGAATAAGTGGGTGCTGATAGTGTTGAATCTAAGAGAATTTATAAAGAAGATATGGTTGATTTGAATAATGAATCTATGAGGAATTTTTTATGGAGAGGGGAGGAATATTCCTGAACCAATGAAAATTTATCTACCTACTTCTATGAGAATAAATAGAGGTTATAGAGTTTCATATAGACCTTCTAAGTCTCCTAACTCTTTAAATTTTCATGTACAATATATTGAGACAAATATTGAAGAGTCTGAATATTCCTTATGGTTAAAATAATTCTGAGTTTGAGTCTTCTCTTGATGACTTTGGTGAGGATTTTTTCCCTCACCTAATAGAATGAAATATAATGAATCATTATATGAATCCATTGATAAATGGACTTCACCAGGGTAAGAGAAAGGGGGGAGACTCTTCTGGTGATGAAGGTGATTATTTTCATTATGTATTAAATCCACCTAATCCTAGATGACCATACATCTAAGTTTTTCCTACTACTTATATTTCACCTCAACTTGCTGAAGGATATTTAGTTTATCAAAAAGATATGGATCATAGTATTGAAGTAACTTCTCCAAGATATTACATTCATGATGAATAAGAGTTGAAAAAAAGTGAAACAAGTTACTGATGGCTTATTAGAACCATAACCAATGAATGATAATAAAGTTATAGATTAGGATATAGTTGGTGAATCAGACCTTAATGATGTGTTTGAACATATAATTGGTGGGATATTGTTTTACTTATCAATTCAGAGAGACAGACATGAACTTTGTTAGAAGATATTGATATATTTGGTGGTAGATAACCTTATGACTAAGATATTCCTTCACCTTCTCTTAATTTATCATCCTATGTTATTGGTGATGAACTGAATGAGTACAAGGTTGACTGATTGAATATGTTGAAGGCTCTAGTTTCGAAATTTGGAAAAAAATTCATATTTTCATTTAGAATACCTTCCAATTTCCATATCTACCATTGTAAATCATATCCAATCAATGTTTTTCTAACAATACTAAACCTATGGAAAAGGATATTAAGAGGATGAAAGAGAATTCTATAATTATTCATGTATATCTTAAGTATTTGAATCTTCATATAGCCTAATGATATCTCAAACTATTTTCCCAGGTTAATTCCAATAATAAACCTCCTTATACTATATCTTCAAAACCACATGTGGATACTACCTTTATTTATGAAGGATTCATTAGGTATATTATAAGGAAAGAGTTGAGATCAATATTGAATGATTTTTTAGATACTAACACTATGATGTAATATACATATTCTACCCAGGCTGACAAAATCATGGATCTAATAGGGGTTGATGACAAGATGATTATGAATGATAAAGAAAGAATCAACAAGGCTATAAAGTATTACTTAGAAATGATATTCATAATGTTTGATCAAAAACATTTTTAAATAATTTAGATAAAAACTATAAAATTCCACTTGTAACCCGAGATTCCAAACCACTGTTTTATTAGCTTAATTTTCTTGACCCTATGCTAAAGTTAATTATGGAGGAAAATAGATAGTTATATTAGACTCTGGAGAATGGGTCATGTGTTGTCAGTGAGTTCACCACTCTAATGGAACCCAATGTGAATGTTTTAAATAAATATGTAGTGATTCCTTCTGTAATTAATATCAGACATTTTGGAAAGTATTTAGCCTTAGTTTCACAAATTATCACCTTAGTTGCTCCTTCCTTAGTACACTTTGGGATTACACATGTTTAGATTATATAACACTTTATACTAACTCCTAGGATTATTATCAATGTTGAAAATTTTAATCATACTCACAAGCATACTCATGAATCTTCTACAGAAAATAACATAAAACCTATAGATCCTAAATCTCCTAGAATGTATTATTATGATTAAAATTCGGATTAGGCTATTTGATAGGGAACCTATTGCTTTTTATTTTCATTGAACATATTTTCTATGAATGTTATTTATTCTTATATTGATTAAAAAAAATTAATATATTCTTGATTATCTCTTAACTTTTTAATTTTTTATCTTTTTAATAATACAAAAAGAGGAAGAAATTGATATGGTAGTAAATATATTGTGTGGCAGGTAACCTTTGGTAATAAATATGTTCTTGGGATGTTAATATTTCTTAGACCAAAATGGAAATAATTTTAATTTTTTTTAATTCTGTTTGAACTCTATAAATTATCCTACCATGATTTCTGATCAACATAAATGGATATATTTTTGGCTTAGTCAAATAATTCCTAATTTTAATGATCCTAATCTATGTTTCTTATAATCCAATTACTTATGAATTTTATTCTATTTAATCTGTTTTTGAATCAAGTTTACTATGTATGGATCAACTATTTGTCTAAATTATCTACCATAATTTACCTGTGTAAGGTCACTCCCATGAAATATTGATGACATGAAAAACTAGGGGCATCATGTGACTGAGTAAATCAATCATTAATTATTTTTCTAAGTGTCAAATAAATCATGATTTGAAGCTAAGATACTATTATTATCAGACAAACAACCATGCTAAACCCTTATAATTTTTCAAATTAATGGATCTACCACATGAATAAACATAGAGACTACACATTGACTTTAACAAATAACATGAAAAAATTATACATCAGTCGTAGATGATTGGCCAAAATTTATATTTCAACTCAATATGGAAGAAAATCACAATTTTCTCAACAGTTTGATTGACAACACAAAGACCTATAATCGGTCATTCTGATCCAATTAACTGCATGGAAATTTTGATCAACTATTCTGGTCAACGTAAGGGTGAATCCAATCTATATAAGGGAGAATATACTTTATAAAGGAATTTTTCACAGACCATAAATATTAAAAGATACCGTTCCTAAGTAAAAAAATCCAAAATATCCATTTAGTATTTAATGTTCCCTATCAGATTGTTTGAGAGGTATTAGTATAATGATTATTATGGTTCAATGGCTACTTAGGGAATAAGATTCTAAAATTTTTAGTAAGCCTCTCACTTCTATAACAACTATAGTGTGGTGATTTTTTATGATCTCTTTTATTACATTCTACAACAATATGAAACTATGTTTTTTGTACGATGTCATAAAAACCCAGAAAAATCATGAACTTACAAAAAAATCCCCCATGATTAGCATACAATCATCAACAAAAGAGAACCTTTATGGTCAATTGATGCTTATAAGAGATAGAGCTACATCAAAATTCTTACTCTCTTTATTTTACATTTCATTTAAATTTGTGTTTGTTTGTCTTATATATCTTATTTCACTTCTCTTATACAATAAATATGATTACTCTTATATTCATTTTATTTAATTACACATGTTATCTCATATATAATGGTGTAAGAGGATTTTAATAGCATTGTCTTTCTTATGTGAAGTTTTCTTTATAAATATTGATCCAGGTTATAAACTAGTATATCAATGTTCAATAAAAATGTTTGGAAATGTCTTATTGTCAAGTGGAGCGGACTAAGTTCCAGCTTGGACCTAACTACTTGTTTTAGTGCTCAATGTATTTTTAACTTTTTCTATATTAATTTTTTTCCTCTAAGTGTTTTTTAAAAATATATTTTCAAAGTAAAACTTTGACAATTATTATTTATTTGTGATATTTATACAGAGTTTTATATAAATTGAATATTTTCTAATTAAATATTATACCAATTTTTAACTTGATTTGGATTATGACTTTATGAAATTATTTTAAAGTATAAAATTATATATACCTACTATATTTTTTAGCTAGGTTTCTTTAAATTTGGGGGGATTTTTAATTTTATAATTTTTTAACACATGAATTTTTATATTGAAATCACAATTCAATCCCCTCAAGATCATTCCACAAGGACAAAAAAACATATAACAGGGGATTTATATAGTCGTTTTCAATATATATTCATAATAATATATCAACAAATTATTAATATTCAAAATATTAATATTCTTTTAAACATTTAAATACCAAGACATTATAAACTATAAAATAGATTTAGTTCTCAATAAATCTATGTGTGGTATAGAACTATAGTATAACTCTAAGTAATAGAATGTTAATTGACTCTTATTATCTAGGTCAAGTGATTTTTTGTAACTTTTTATTTAAATTATATTGAAAAAACTATTTCCTTTTTCAACCCTAATGTTATAAATATGTAATATAATTTTATATTCTCTCTTCATCAAAAAAACTATTACCGTTTTATTTTCAAAAACGTTTTTTTTAATTTTTTTATCTATCTACTTAAAATCATATTTAATATTAAATAAATTCAATAAACTACCTAAAAACATTAAAAAAATGAATTAGGTATTAGAAATTTCATTTGGAATTAAAATTATTCATGAAAAATATAAACAACATATAAGTATAAAAATTGTAAACATTATATGATAATTAAGAAAAAAATATCAATTATTTTCTAAATAAGTTGGATAAAGAAAACATATTAAATCATGAAAGCTCAAAAAAAATTAATTAAAAAATGTCAAATCTATACAGTAATGTTTTTTTAAAATTAATTTATTCCCATGTAATAAAGTAAACATTTTAATGTGTTTACCTTAAATTTCACTATTAAATAATGTTAGTGAATAATAAAAGTTAAATTTTTCATTTAAAATCCAACTATAAATTATTTAAAATTTAATTTATACATAATAACAAGAAATGATATATATATTTTTTTATTTTTCTTTATTGATGTTTTGTCGTGGAAAAATTACTAAATCACCCTTGTATGTATGAAAACATGAACCTCTATCACCCGCATTAATTGTGTATAGATGTACTTTTTTATAGATAATACATTAACATGAAAGGTTTAATACCATAGATTAATCTAAGGATCTCCCATTTAATTTTTAAAAATGTGGACATTTTTTTTAATAAAAATAAAAATAATAAAAAGTAATTATATAATTTTCTATCCAATATATAAATTACTATAATTAATTACCATTATAAAATAATAAATAAAAATGAATTAAATTTTTTCTATTTCACAACCACCATAACATATTTAAGTCAATATTTATATGTTAAATGTGTTATATTTTTAAAAATTAATCACTTATAAAATGAATTGTATTACTAGAATAATGTTGATGGAGGTGTATATAAAGTTCTTGATAGAGGTAGGTGATATCATTAATTTTGGAATTATTTTATTCATTAGGATTATTTGATAATTTTTTCAATAATGATTGGTTGGGGTGAATTGGTGTTGATAAATTTTTCATTTAAAAACAATTTCTCTCTTACTTATTTAATGAAACTCTCTAAAAATAATATTTCTGAAAAAACTGGAACACCATAAACATAATAATGAGGTTGACATAAATATAAATTACTACATACTAGGAGTATGATTTTTGTTATCTCATACACACACAAATACTATTTTAAGTTCATGATAAAGCTACAGATAGAGGAAAATCATTGAACCTACTATAATTATATCACCCTCCAGTTAAACATGAACCCACATGAACAAAATAATAAAAATATAAACCTTTTCAAAGAATTATAACCTGTGAAAGTTCAAGTATCTAGAATACTGTATGGAAAATATATTCTTTTTCATCTCATATCCAATAGCAACATAGTGGTCCCCTTCTTAACTATATTTGAAAGAATTTTTAAATTATTTCATCTCACTATTTTGTATATATCATGGTTTCCACACATTTATTTATATTTATTATCCTAGAAAATTCTAATCTCAATAAGAGAAATATTTTATAATTCCAATATGGAAATCTCATTAATTTTGATAATATAATCTCCATCTGTTAATATTGGTCAAATAACATCATTAAAATATTCCAGCCTCCAATCTCTATAAATATATTCAACATTCATTTCTTTAATCTCTATAATTATCAAAAAAATATCCTCTTAAATATCACCATTTATATTCCTCTCCATATTATGTTTTAATTCATCACCAAAATTCCTCTTTTAATACTCTAAAAATATGATGTTTATTTTTTCTTTAGATATATATGAAAAATATAATAAATTAAATTTTGTTCGTTGTTCCATAAACCAGTATCATTTTAATGTGAGTCTTCATTCTATGATACAATAAATTTATTAAGAGCTCAAAAAAAACTCATCTTGATTCAAAATGGAAAAACATTATGCTGTTTTTCTTAATAATGAAGAACAAAAAAGAATCATCTTTTTTGGGGCTTACATTTAACTTTGGAAATAAATTTTTAATGTCATGGGATTCTTAGTGTTTTCTTATATAGTGTGATATTTCTCCCATGTAGCCTCTAGAAACTTTAAAATAATCATAATCAAACTCAAGATACTCTTACATAAATTATTTCTACTCTTACATTACAATGTATCTTTTCCTTTTACACTAACGTATCTTTGAGTTACATATATGTTATAGAGTATATCTTTTAGTTATTTTTATATTTCAAAGGTACTCCCAAAGTTTACAATCTATAGATATCAATTTATTTGACCACATATTCAATATATTTCGAAATAACCTCTGTTTAATCTCTGATAAAAATGATTTATTTTCAGTCTTTAAAACTTTCCAATGAGTTACTATAATGCAATGAAAGATTACAAATATGTCGATGAATAGACATGACTCCTACTATTACAAAGCCTTTAGAAAATCGTAATTAATTTTATATAGAGAGTATATTATTCAGACACCTCAATAATATTATTTAAATTTAAAAAAATTGTAACTCAAATCTTTCCCCAACCATCTCAACATCACTCCAACAAACCACATCCACTTTACTTCATCATGAATCTATAATAAAAACTTCATAAAAATATAAAATCTATTAAAAAAAATACACACATATCAATCATTATCCAACGATTCATTAATGATTCTTTCATTATTTATCAATGAATATAGAATCTATCTCAACTATATCCATCTTTACTTCACTAAAATGAAAGAAAACCCTAATTACATGCATCTTAATTATCTTTAAAAAATGAACAACTCATTTATCTATATTGAAAATAAATATTATGTCATCCTCAATGGGTTCAATAATCTCCCTCCATTAGATTTATTCCCAATATCCTTCATTTAAGTTTTATCTTGTATTTAAAAATATTCATATGAGGGATTATATTCACCTCATAAATTAGTGAAAATGACATATAAATCAAATTTTCTTCCCATTATTGACAACGAGGGGGAAAGTGTTTTGGAAAGAGTTATTATCATTATTCCTTAAATAAATAAGTCACCGGTCAATAAAATATATGTCTAATTGAGATATCTCACTTTATAAAATAAGAGACATTAATTAAATTTTCATTTATTTCCTTAAATTATGTCATCAAGTGATACCAATATTGATTTTTCTATAAGTAATTTTCAAATAGATTTATAAAAAATTTCAATTACTCATAAAAATAGACATATTAAGAAGAAAACAAACTCATGAAGGTTTTATTATATATATATATTATATCCTCTTCTTTTTCAAAGAAATATATATATCAAACATTTTACAAACTCGTAAATATACCTCAATGATGTCGGGTAATAAGATGCACACCCATTTTCAGTCTCTGCATCTCAAATGATTTAGATTGATGTGGTTTTATGATTATATCAATTATATGTTAATTTTAGGGATTAATATGCCTTAAACTATATAATCTATCATGAAATGATACATGAGATAAATTTTATTTATTTTTTAGTGTTGAAAAATATTCTTTGATATATTTAAAGAACATTGGTAATCACAATCAATGGCTAGTGAATAATAAGACGTATATTTCATATCCTCAAGTTGATTCTTTATCCAAGTAATTTGTATAGATATTTTTAATCTATCAATGTACTCAGATTTAGTAGAAATAAAATAGGCTAATTAAATCTTATTATATTTATAATCTAGATTTGATATACCAATGAATAATGGTCCTCATGATGTGGACATTCTATCATCAACATGACTAACCCAATCAGTATCTATGAATCCCTATGTGTCAATATCACCTTTATTATCATGAAATAGGGCCCAATCGGAAGTATTTTTAATATAACTCAAAATTATATTTTCTTCTAAAAATTGTGTCACTTTTATATTTGATTATTATCTAGAAAAAAGACTTATAATCACAAAAAAATGGTCTTCAATTAGCCAATGAAATTACCATCATGTATTTGTGATATGTATTTTTACAAAACCTCCCCCTTATGTTATATCTATAAAATTAAAATTCATTTTTTTATTTACTAATATAAGAAATAAATTCCTATAATTTCATTCTATAATAATTTATCCATTCATGATTATAAATATGTTTACATATAAAAAATGAATTAAATGTATAAATATATTTCATAAATATATATTACAAAACACATAAATAAATGAACATTATTTATTGATTCATTATATAAATTTACAGTAATATAATGACCCTAACTTTTATATATAATTAAATTTCCTTATGAATATACCTATGTGTCATATTTAGGAATATGATATAGTATACAACACATGATCCATGTAAAATAAACCAAAAAAATTATTTCATCAATACAGTAACATTACATATCAAGGATAAGCATTCTTTATAAATTTGAAAATATTATAATTGGACAATAAACCCAAAAAATAACAAAACTAGAATTTGATATTCTAGAACATCACAGTCCCATTTAATTATCACAGTATAAATAATACCATCAAAATGAAACAAAATATTAGTAATATAAATAATATTATGAAAATAATGAATATATAAATTTGATATTAATTTAAGTGAAATATTAACTAATAAAATATGAAGTATTATGGAATGTATAAAACAAATATTACTACTAAGAATTGTGACTAGGGAATTGGGAAGACTAACTTGATCGTTAGAAAAGTAAAAAGACCCTAAGAATGGTAAAATTAATTTAAAATAATATATTCTTGAATAGATTAATTAAAGAAAAATATTTGAATTCTATGAAAATTAGAATTAAAATTATAAATTCAATGAAAGTAAAACATCATTTTTGATAAAATGCATTTTAATATATTTTGTAAATAACATAATTTTTATTTTAATAATTAAAATGTATTAGATTTTAATATTATTTTCATAAAATGAGTTACATTTATTCAATTAGATATTTATAATTTTCTGAGAGTTATTTTTTTTGGATAATTTCTAAAAAGAAACCTTGATTATTTTAGTTAATAGTAAAAAAATATTTTCTGAAAATACTGATTTTTTCAATGTAATATTAAGGTAATAATGAATTGATTAATAATAAAAAAAATTGTTTGAATAAAAAATATATAATTAGATAAATAATATATTTAAAAAAATCCCAACCTAGAATGTAACTTCAAATGTCTAAAAATAAAAAGTATACCAAAAAAAAATTTCCATTTTTCCTTCATTCCTTTTGTGAAAAATAATTTAATAGGTTATAAAAAGTTTTAAAATTAATTAAATTATTTAATCTTATTAAAATGTGACTAATACTTTGAAATATGGCTCCTTTTAAATGTTTTAATTTAGGAATAATATTTTAATCAATATTTTAACACCAAAAATACATGTCCTCTATAATATAAATACCACCAAAACCACCCCTTGAAAAATCACATCCCAAGTGCTTCAAATTTCCCAAGATCTACCCAATTCCTTCTTATAAGGTATTATAATGACCCAAGGTATGTGTTGGTTCAGCATAATTATATACCTCTAATTCATTAAGTCTTATGGAAATGAGAATCTTTAATGATGAGGTAACCTTTCATACTTTTTCATAATAATATAATTCTATCATTATCCAATTCTTTCACTCCCACTTATAATATAAACCTTAAATAATTAATTAATGACTATATAAACATTTTATAAATTTTATTTTTCTACTAGAGACACTTTATAAAAAATTTATAATAATTATATTATCATTATTCCTTTCTTTAACAATACCCCATTAATAGTTGGAATACTGCATATGAAGACAATATTAATTCTTTTTGTATCACTAACAATCAGTTTGGATGGTTTAGTTATATATCAATAATTATTATTATTCTAACATGTTATTATTAATAACTATTTATAATTAATATATATTAATTATATTTCCCACCTTTTAAACATCCGGTTAATGGTTACTTAACCGAGTATGAGGATGTTATCAATTCCTTACATATCACTGCATTCATATCTATTTATTATACCCTACATATAATTTATAAATTAGTAATTTTATGTTGTTAAAATTTAATGGAGTTTCTTTTAAAAAATTTATTATAATAAAAATTAAAGCAATAAAATCGAAAAAAACTGATATAGTTCAAAGAAACATGTCATAAACTATTTAATCAACAAAAATAGAATAAATAATTAAATAATATTAATTATAATTGATCAATAATGAAATAATTAAATTTTATATAATTATGTATTATCACAAACAAGCATAGTTCAACCTGAACTAGTCACGTGGTCCGGCTCATAATATGTCCTGAGAGGAATTCACAATCCTCCTATTCTAGAAACAAGTGTTGGGCATCAAAGATAATACAATTGGGAATGATTTAGCCCATAAAAACATAAATAGAAAAAAGTACACAAAAAATTGTAAATAGGAGGATAAAATAATAGATGAACAAAAATAAATACATAAACAGAATCCATACCCAACCACAGTGGAAAAAAATAGGAAAAACCGTAGAAAACACTGAAACCAAACTGGAAACCAACACAATGTCCATATAAACACTTGGTTACCACTATCCATAAAACCATCATGATCCATAGTCCTAGATAAAAATAATATGTACATGAAAAATATCTCAGGTCTACTGATGTTGATTGGAAAACGTATGGAGTGAGCATAAAATAGATTCAAAGGTATGCACACAAAATCCATAAATGTCCTTTCCGGAAATATCCCATAAACACTAGTTTGAAAATATAGATAGAAGAAAATTTCATTAAAATTTAAATATCAAAGAATGTATTTTTATTTTAAAATCATAGTTTGGAACCCAAATCCCAAAAATATACACATTATAAATAATTCATAAAACAAAGGAAAATATGAACTAAGTACATGTATCAAGGAATATCAAACACAAACATAAATAATGGAAACAATATAGGTGTTAGAAGGAAAATACCAATATAAAAAGTAACCAAAGAGGTGAAAAATAAAATTGGGACATGAAGATGTAAAATAATGGGAATTTCCTAAACATCTCTAGAGGATAACCTAGATGTACTCAGTTTGGACCCACCTACCCATGTATGATGCACCTCCATAATCAAAACCAACCTGGCTACTCTAAACTAGCCTGCCTAGTGGAAAATCACACTTGGATTATCCTCTTTCCAAAGGGATATAATTTATCTAATTATAAATATAAATAAATTTTCACACAACCTTATAGATGGATTTTAGGAATTCCATGATAATATTATATGGGAGAGTGAGGAGGTCATCACACCCTTGGCAATAAAAAGAACTCGTAGATTCCATTGTTCATGACTTCCCCACTCTCTAACATCATCTATGTGAAGTCCCTCTTAATGGAAGGCAACAATAGGGGTTCTCATCATACATTAAACCTTTCAAAAGTTCCAACCAAGCCTACACACCATATGATTTCAAACCCAATTTCCAAAGCATCATAAGGTACCAACCAGGCCCTGACAATTTAAATTCCAAAACCATTCCCAATTTTAATACCTTTCTTCAAAGAACCATTTTCAAAACCAAGGTGAAAACATAATTCATCTTGGAAGATTCCAAATGGGTCTTTTTATGTCATGAGGTTTTCAAATCAAAATTTATGGTGCCAAACAAACCAAGTTTTAGAAAACACACAAGAAAACCAATTTTGAATTCATTTGGAATTACAAAACAATCCATTTATAAATCATTGGGAGTTTTAGAAGAACTATTTAGAATATTGAGTGTAGGAGAGAAATAAAATGGGGGAAAGGTGTTTCAAGATATAATTTTTTATGGAATTACCATTTATATATGTGTGAATATTCATATGTCAACCCTATGCACATATGTATATGCCCACATTCAACATAATTTATATAGATAACTTTAAAAATTACAAAGTTTCCAATCAATAAAGCATAAGGAGTGCCACCCCAAAGCACATGGGTTCACACACAACACCAAACCACAAAGAAGAACCAAAACACACAAAAAAAGATCAATATCATACGTCACCCAATTAAACAAGCTCAAAAAAGGTCAAATAAAATCTCAAAATACTCAAATATATTTTTAAAGGCCAAATAGAATTTCATCAAACACCCTACATACATATAAATATAGAAATAACTAATAAAATCCTTTGAAATCCCCATTTTAATCAAATCGCCAAAATAGACATGCCAAAAAAATAATACAAACACCCCACAAGTATGAATATCACAATTAAAAATCATTTATGAAAACACAAGCAACTAATAGAATTATTTTGAAAGGAAATGGATGGAAACACCTACCCCATTGATGTGAGAATGTGAAAAACTCCAAGAGAAGTATTATGAAGTCCTAAAGAGAAAACCACACACCCTAACATCAAAATAATTGAACAAAATTATCCAATTCTCAACATAGGGTTCTAACAAGATGGAACCCAAACAATAAAGAAGATGAAACCAAGAGAGAGAGAGAAGAGGACATGATGAAAACACCCAAAATACATAGAAACTTACCTAGGAATCTTAGAGGATCATCAATAGAGGAATGAGAGCCAATGAAAGAGTGGCTTGTGACCCCTTTCATGCTCCAAAATCCAGAAAGAGTGGAGTAGATCAAATTGTGGTTAAAAAAAGGAGGGGGAAAGAGGAAATTTATGTTTTTATGATTCTAGGGAAGTCACATGGTTTAGCTTCACGATTTACCAAATTGTGTGAAAACTATGCAAACTCTACTAGAATAAGGAGTAACCCTTATGGGATGGATTCACAGTTTGAGAAAATATATACCATCTAGGTAATTCATATTTTTGAAGATGACATAATTCTTAATAATATTTCAACATAGTTTTTACTAACTATGTGCAAGCTATGTGCGAGGTCCAAAATACCCCCAATAATCCACTCGTTTACTCCATTTCCTTATATGGTTCGGGTCAAAATGTGAACATACCATAAAATCAAAAGCATAAAAGTATTAAATGAACTAGATATTACCTCTACATCCACTATCCACATGTTTTCTCCCCATACTATATACAATAGCTATGCATACAGAAAAAACCTGAAACCTCCAAAACTACAAAATTCTCACAAAAATATGAACCCAAACCACAACCAAAAAGATCAAATGCCAATATGAAATTAAAAGTAAACTGAAATAAAAGAAAACCAGGGTTGGGATGTGATAATGTTCCCACAACAAAAAAATTTTGGCCCTATAAAGACACTTATCCAAAAAAGGAACACAACTAGGACTTTAAATTAAATGAGGCCAAATGAATCCATGATCCTTAGTGTGACCTTTCAATTCCAAATATTACACCTGACTAGATCTAGAGAAATCCACAATAAGACAAATCATAGGGGAAGAGAGGGACCACCCCACCATTCAAAAAAGTCTAGCATAGTGACACCGACACTGAAACTTCCAACATGATGGGAATGCAATGAAAGAAGATCAAACAAAACATTGAACCAAACCATGGTTCATCCTTGGCTCAAGAAACACGCATCACCAAATTAAGCACTACCTAAAAGCAAAACCAAAATTTATCCACAAGAAGAATAACCATTCAAATATTTAAATCTATAAGGCATAACTACAATTATTTCCAAGAATACAAGACTACCAATATCGTTAAAATAAATAGTATTTTCAAATATAGAAAACCATAACAAGGAAAATGTAAAAAGTTCCTACACTGATATTGGAGATGAAAATTTGGGCTCAACAACCCATCCAAAACTTATAAATTTTTGAACCTTTGAAAATTTTCACTTTGAGACCTATGGATGGGGATATTGTGTCTTTAATAATATACTACCCCATAGTCATAAGCTGGAAACCTTTGAGTGAGACTTCCTCTTCCTCTTCTTGTGATGAAACTTTCATAACATCTCCAAGTGACCTAAACAGTTGTATCATTGAAAACCATATGGAGGATTATAGTAAAATGGATACAAATTCCCAAACTAACCACACTAAAAGAATGTAATAAGGTTTTCTATTGAATAATAAGAATTAACTGAAAAGGTAGACTCCTCATAAATATGTTCTACTATCTTGTACTTATCTTCAGATGGGGAACCTTTATGGGCACCAAATAAACCAAAATCTCACCTTCTACAAACTATCCTCTAGGTACCATCTCTTCTAAAATATCTCATTCAACAGTTTCCCTAATAGAATTTCACCAGATGATAGAACGTCATTCTTAATCTATAGATGAAATCCTTAGATGAAGAGAGGTTATTTCATCAGTTCCTTTGATATTATCTCTAAATAAAAAGAAATAAGCTCTTTAAAATGATAAACATAGGACTTCACTATCTGTTAGGCTTGTTGAACACCCAAGATATCCACTAATGTCCTCACCTCCACCTCCTTAGGTATAAAACATCATATTAATATGGTATTAAAAACTTCCCAAGATATCCCAATTTTTAATGATGATGGGATAGTCACCTTTTACCACTCAAAACCGGATCCATCGAGGAAATCTTGAAAATATCTCACCTTCATGACCTCATGAGTTCCCAAATACCTAAAAACACATTTTAATAATTTATGATATTTATTATCCTATAAAATAACTAAATCACCAATTAAAACTATAAATAACTGAGAATAACTCAACTTCACCACTCTACTATGAGTCTGGGTAGGTGAAACAACTGGAAGAGAAATGCTAGAAACCTTTGGGACCTTTCTCGGTGTTATAATATAAATAACACAATAAACAAAAAAATAAATAAATATAAACTCAAAATTCAACCAAAAAGGACATTCCAAACCAAAACACCTATCAAATATATCAAAAAAACATAAAAAACAAAATAATCTTTAAAATATCACAATTTCTCTTCCCAATTCGAAAAAAATTTTAAGTACCAAAATCATTTTTCCATTCAAAAAACAAAATTCTTTTTTAAGGACACACCCATTTCCAAAAATTACATTCATTTAAAAATATACACGCACTAAAAAAAATCAAACCAATAGAATTAATGAAATAAAATCCACTAAAATGGGGAACTTGTGGTGATGCATAACCCATCCATATGGTTTAGAAGACTATGTTCTAAGTTTTCATCGACCACTGAAATAATATTATACCATTTATTTGAGATCTACGTGGTTTTCTATTCCATATAATCTCACTATATAATACCAAATGTTTTCTTTTTCATCCACCAGACCATACAAAGAAAACAAGAACCGATAGTATAAACCCATAAACCAAAAAACAAAAGGTTGAAGGCTCATACTACCCCTTATAACTCAAGGCTCAGGGTGAGAAAGCGTTCATGTTTCTCTTCTCATACCTAGATCTTTAGTCCCAAAAATTCTATCTCCAGTCTATCTGAAATCCAAAATAGAAAAGGGATTATCTAATACCATTTTTTCACAAATCAACCTAGGTCAACCCCGAATTGGTCACCTGATACTGCTCACAACAAGGCCTGAGAGGAGTTCATGATCCTCTCAGGCTAATAACTATTGTCATGCATTAAAGATAATACAATTTGGAATTATTTATCCTATAAAATATAAATCATAAATATAACATAGCATAGTGTGAAACATAAATAGGAAGATCGAATAATTAGTAAACACTAATAAATACACAAACAAAATCCAGAGACAACTATCGTAGAACACAAATAAGAAAAAACAAATATAAAACTAAAACAAAACCAGAATCTGACATGATATCCATGTGACCTCTTAGTCACCATCATCCATAAAACCAGCCTAATCCATAGGCATACCTCAATAAAAGATGGACCTAAAAAACATCTTGGATCTACCAACACTGAGTGTCATAAGTAGGGTGTGAGCATAAAAAATCTAAGTAGTTAATCACCATATAATCTATACATACCCTTTCCTGAAATAGTCCATAAATTACAGCTTAAAAATACATATATATAATAAGATATTTATCATTTAAAGAGATAAGAAAATACTTTACTTTTAAACCCTCTATTTAAAACCCAAATTCCAAATATAAACACATTCTAAATAATTCATAAATGAAAAGAAAATATGAACTATGTAAAAAGAGTAGGGAATATCAAACACAACCATATATAAAACAAACAATGTAGGTTTAAGAAAGAAAATTATAATAGAAAAAGTAACCAATGTACAAAAAATAAAATAGAAAAATTCATATATAGAATCAAGGGTGTTTCCTAAACATCTCATGATTCATCCTTAGACGTATTTGGTTTGGACCCACCTTTCGACATATAGTGCACCTCTATAGTCAATAACCAACCTAGAAACTCTAAACTAGCCTCACTAGTGTAAATCCAACTTGTATTGTCCATTTTATAGGGGGTTCTAATCTATCTAATTAGGAAAAAATAAATCATAACTCAAAACTCTTGATGAAATTTAGGAATCACATTATAATAGTATAAGGGATAGTGATAAGGTCATCACATGCTTGGCATTAAACATAACAAGGAACCAAATAGCACATAACAATTTCAAATCCTGAATCATTTCCAATGAAAATACATTTCTTCACAAAACTATTTCCAAAATCAAGGTGAAAACATCAGTCATTCTTAAAAGATTCAAAACATACCTTTTAATTCATGGAGTTACCAAATAATACTTCATGAGGTTCTCATCATACATAAAATATTTCTCAAGTGATGATTGGGCCTACACACTATCTATGTTATGAACTAATTTCTAAAACATCGCAAGGTACCAATCGGTACTTAACAATTTCAAATACAAAATCATTTCCAATAAAATAGTAAATCCACCCCAAAAATAAAGTTTCATGGTTTAGGCACGTGGTTTGAAAAACATGTGCAAAGCGAATGATAAACCACTATCTAAAATCATGAAATTATCGCATGGTCATGCACCTTAGGTCACATGGTTGAAAATAAACTATGCAACCTAGAGGTTCTCCTGTCTTTAGTTTCACAATCATGAGCCCTGAGTCACACCTGCATGCCAAAGTCCTTATAAAATCATTTCTAGAACTGTGATGTGAAACATGCATCTCTCTAAAAATGATAGAATGAGGAGCTACATGAAGACTTATGACCTCTCTGGTATACATACTTTCTATCTCATCTACCATGAAGGTCTCTCGCATAGGTAGGAAGTGTGTGACCTTCATCAAATGATCAATAACAACCCACACTGTATCATTTCCATGAGATGATTTGGGTAGACCAGTCACAAAATCCATCAAAACATCATTCTATTTCCACTAAGGAATGGAAAAAGTATATAAAATCCATACCATTTTATGATGATCCTCCTTGACCTACTGACAGGTGGAACAGCTAGTGATGAACCTGAACATATCGCATTTTATACTAGGCAACCAATTCTGGTGTCGAAGATACCAATACATTATGGTGACACCATGGTGAACTGCCCATGAGAGGTGTGGAATTCATGTATCAACTCCTCTATGATGTCTTACAGGACCCATATAACCCCATGAAACAATTTAGTATCAACCATATCCATATTCTAACTGGAAAATATATCATCATCTGAAAAACATTCCCTTTGGAAAAGTTCTTTAGGATATGATGAATGCCTCATTATTACCAGTTATATAATGGTAAAGCTGTCACTAAGACTGAGAGGATAGTATAAACATGGTCCTCCTAAACCTCAATGTACATGTCTGAGAATAAATCCATAAGCTTCCATTCTCCACTAGATTTCTGAACCACCTTTGTCTGAGTCTTTCAGCTCAGTGAATTGGATATTGAATTACCCTTTCTAGGCATATAAAAAAGCTCAAAATCAAATGATTGTAGGTACTCAACCCACTTATGTTTCCTAAGATTGAGATATTTCTATTTGAAGATGTATTTGATTATTTTTTTATCAATGAATACCAAAAAAATTATTTCCTAGAAGATAGTGTCTCGAATAGCGTAAGGCATGAAAAATAATTGCGATCTAAAGGTCATGTGTTGGGTAATTATGCTCATGAGGCCTCAGCTGATGAGACCAGTACGTGATGACTCGCTCTTCCTACATAATAATATATTCAAACTCAATACTTGATTTGTCATAGTATAAAATATAGCTTCTTCCTAGCTATGTTAGAATCAGAATCAGCACTGAAGTCAAATAACCCTTCAACTCCTGAAAGTCTTCTTCATAATCTTCTAACCATATGAATTTCACACCCTTATTTTCCAATCCTGTAAGCAGTGCTTCAAGGAATGAGAAATCCTGGATGAATCATCTATAATATTCTACTATCCCTTATAAACTCTAAATTTCAAATACATTCTTGGGATGCTCCTAGGAAACTATAGCTCTCAACTTATTTGGGTCTACTAAAACTCCTAAATCTGAGATAATGTGACCAATAAATTGGACTTTATTGATCCAAAAGTGTCATTTACTAATCTTATCATAGATCTATTTCTCTCCCAATGTATTCATAATGATCTCAATATTGGTTTTATATTCATGTCTAGAGCGTAAATAGACAAAGATATCATTAACAAATACAACCAAAAATGAATCAAAATATGGGTGGAAAACCACATTCTTAAGAGCCATGAAAATAGTAGGTGTGTTCATGAATCCAAACAGCATAACCAGATACTCGTATAGACCATACCTACTCCTAAAAGCTATGTAATTTTTTTATGATGTATTAACACAAACCTAACGATATCCCAACCTCAAATATATGTTTGAAAACACTTTCACTCCTCAAATATGATCAAAGAGGGCATCTATTCTAGTCAGTGGATACAGGTTCATGATTCTATGTTAATTAAACTAACGGTAAACCACACAATTCCTAAGGGGATTTTCCACCTTCTTGGAAAAAAGGATTAGTGAACCCCAAGGAGAAGGGTTGGGGTGTATGAAACCTTTATCATCTAGATCTTCCAATTAATTCTTGGACTCCAAAATCTCCTTAGGTTCCATCCTATATGGTTGAATGGTCACTGGTGCTTCTCTTGGTGCTAGATAAATAGTGACCTCTACCTTTATCACTAGAGGTAGACTAGAGAATCCATCATGAAATATGTCTCTGAAATGATCCACTATAGGAGGAAAATTAGTGGGTCATAACCCCTGGACATTGAGAAAAATACTAGCAATCTGATCTATCACATTACCCAGCCTCTACTACTCAGGTTCTTCCCATGTCACACTAACATCCCATTATCCCTTATTAATGTGTCTAATTCTATATGGTGATGTAAAAATCACCCTCTGATGATAGAAGTCAATATGGACTCAATAGAGAACTTACCAGTCTATCCTAATGATTATGTCAAATCTTTTCATGTCAAGGATGTAGATATTCCGCACAAAAAGGTAATCTCTTATCTTGAGAGAAAAATACTTAAAATGATGAACGCCCTCCAACTAGATAAATAATGGTGTATCTATCATTATAATGATATATTAGTGCTTCATCTAGAGTCCCAAACTCTCAATGATTGCCTCAGATATAAAAAAGTGAGATGTGCTTATATCAAATAAAGCAGACATTAAATTTGAGGATACTAGAATAATACCTCATGTAGTAGAAGGTATGGAACTATGATTCTCCGACATAGTATAGACTACATGAAATGGGCCTATACTACTTACTTGAGTCACTACTTGACTACCTTGAGCAATCATTCTCTACTATCACTGAGAATAAAAAATCATACTACCTATGCCTTGACCACCAACTCAGACAAATCAATTGGCGGTACTCCAGATTCTTACATGATGATATCCTTTTAGATCATCTCCTATCCAAGGAGTAGGTTCAAATCTAGGATCATTAGGAACTAGAGGAAAATTCCTATAGAAATTCTAAATATATCCCATAATTCCACATCCTCTAAAATCCACTGGATCCCTCAAGCATGTAGGCTTCATGTTTCCCTTCTTTCTATACTAGTGATTTATCGAGAAGTTGTCAATGTGAGGAGTTTGATTGTGTCTACCACTTCGAGAATCCTTAAAGCGACTCTTGCTCACATAAGATAAACCACTGATATCTATAGGTGTTTAACCACCCTAAATCTCACCTTCATCTTCCCTCAGATTCCACTCTATAATATGTTCATGTTAACGATTTTAGAAATGGCCATCAACCTGAACACATTTACCTTCAATCAAGTGGCATAGACCAGCCCATCCTCAAATCTCCTAGAAATCATAAGATCATCAATAGCTAGAGTATGAGATAATCATTTTAGCTCTATGAAATGGGAATATTATTCCATAACTGACATACTCCCCTGATGCAGGTTCATGAATTCTCTAGCTCTATCTACCCTCAGAGTTTGGGGAAATAAATAGTTGAAGAAGATGGTCTAAAACCCTTTCCAAACCATATATCAATGTTGATATACATCTGTGATCATGTCCCACCACTTCTTGGATAAGTCACATAGCATATAGGTTGCTAACTTGACCCTCTTCTCTGGAGGTGTCTCTAGATTCTCAAATATAGATATGAAATATTCAAGCTAAGTATCTGAGACATGAGGTCCTCCATCCCCCAAAAATGTGGGAGGATACAGCTTTTGAAACTCATGAGTCAAATAAACCATACTCTTGGTAGGTAAAACTACTCCTTGCATGTATTGAATCATTCATAGAATACCCTCTTGAAATAGGGTGCCAGATCCCATATCAGGTAAAGGAAGAGGAGCCACCGGTGGATCTGAAAGACAAACTATCAAAAGATCAGTACCCACCACCTCAAGGACATGTTCATCACCACCTTCGGGGCATACAACAAGAGGATATTGCATCAACATAAAACTACAATTCCAAACACATGCCTCAAAAGATATTTAATAAATTTAAAATATTGAATTTAATAAACTAGGAAATATTTAAATTATTCTTATAGAAATAATCATACCTCTTTACCTACTTCAAAATCTAGGTCTAGATAGTAAAAAGAGACCATAAAAAGTCTTAAGAACATAAGATACACTAGTTTCCCACTACTAATGTTGTGATTGGGTCAAATTCTCTATGTCTGATATATATAAGAATGTTGTTTTCAATTTAAAAGTTATACTTCTTTAGAATTTTGTCTAGTTTAAACATTTAAATCGCCTAGAATGGTTGAATTACATGCTCTACCATTTTTTGATCCATAAGGGCCCACACTCATTATTAATCAAAACATAACATCCACTTGACCCACACCATAACATGTTCTATCTCATGTGGACAATGGCCCATAGCTCAACGTTCCATAATTACGTGCTTAATGTGTCTGTATTAAATTATTTAGGAAAACACTATTAGGTTAAGGCAATATCTTTAAGTGTCAATTATGTTTTCCAATCCCTTCAAGAAATTTTAGCAAAATTCAATGCATATCAAGGAACTAATAATATGCAATAGGAAAATAAATGCTGAAAATACATGTGACATGGTAATATGCATGGAATATTAATCCTAGTGTGCCTAATAATGATGTATGTAACAATCCTCCTTGCCCTCATATCATTGGGTCATGTATGAAATAAATCCTCAATCATTATAATAATAATAACCACAACACATTATGTGCATCACCCAATGGTGAAATGATAACAAAAGTAGTAAGTAAAAATGGAACAACAATTATAATTCATGCAACAAGTCTGTTACCCTAAACATGGGTTTGTGTTTCCCAAGAATGTATTATGGAAATTTCCAAGTGTTACCAATCTTTAATCTATTGTCTCCAAATAATAAAACAAGAAAGGAACAACTCTGATACCACTTTTTATTGTCCTGACCCAAGATCAAATTAACTCGTGCCCCATGTTGGGGGGTCAAATGACCTCAAGAACGCCTCCCCATATTCCAGAGGCTGTGTAATATAAGTGAGGGTTTAAAAGTGGTAAAGTGGGGTGACTATACCCTCGAGTCACAGTAGCACAACAGATACAATCAATACAATCAACAGTGGAAGAAAAATATAAACAGATAGAATCAATAAACTATAGAAGTGTAAATAGATAATTGAATAAGTAAGAAATGGAAGATAAATAAACTGAAAAACTAATGATAACATAAGAATCTTCTATGTAAATGTTTGATACATGGATACATGGCATGATATAATATAAAAATTAAATAGGTAGATACAAGCATCCTACATAATAGTATAAAATAAAAAAAGAAAAAAAACTCCTCTATAAGAATACTGATATAAATATCGATCCTTTATTACTAAGTTACAAATAAAAAAACACATTGAAATCTAGTAGTAGGGAACTTTCCTTTATCAATACCTACCTACAGATAATATTCTTGGTACTAAAGGCAGCCCAAGTTGGGTGTGAGATAAAAATATCAGTAGGCCACCACCAATAATGTATATTTGTAATCAAAGAAGTTCTCATAACTAAATAGTGTTTAGGTATAATATTAAAGTAAAAAGATTCTAAAATAAATAACCAGGCCTCATAGGTTCCTACAGGACACCTGACAGCTCTACCTTCTTCAGATCATTACCATAAGGAATGCTTGAACAGTCACTATATATATAGTAGTAATATATATATATATATAGTATAATTATATAATTTAATCCACCAATATAAACCGAGTACTTGTGGATGTAGGTGTCCATATACCTAGAATTATAGTTATGGATGGACCGATCCATAACTCAGACATCCATTACCAGTCTAACAAGCCTATAGGCTCATGAAATAGGGTACATGCCCTACATCCCAATAGCGTGGGAGATGTCATGCTACAACACTCAGGATGGTGAGTGAGCTACCATGGAAACACTCTAATCATGAAGCATGGAGCCTCATCCCAACATCCATATAGTATCATTGATATGAGATTCCATACTCAATACCGAATATAAGAGAGTATGATGATCCATCATACTCAACACCCCTTACCATCGTACATAGCCTATATAAAAGTGTGTCATTTATAATATAAGGCATGAGAAAAAACCTCCCATATACTTATTAATCAAGACCATATATATATAAGTGGAATAATAATTTATAACATAATGCATAATGAATAACCTCTTATGAATTTCATTATCCAAGTTCAATTCCACTTAAAACATTAAAATTCATATGGAGTATTTTATAAAGCATAAACAAAGGGAATGGCCTTATCATCCCTTAGGATCATTCTATTTAAAACCAAATGATTCATTTAATAAATAAAACCCATCATGATTTATCTATTTCACTGATCAATTTTATCTAAATCATTCAAATCATTAAAACATGGAAAACCCATTTATAAGCTCAAAGGGTCACTTAGGAGGTGACATGGGCAAAAATTCAATTGCCTACTTGGGAAATTAAAACCATAAGAGGTACAAACACCTAAGAGGTTCTTTTGATTCTATTTAACACTCATATATCAGGGAAAATTTCATTTAAAGTCTAAGATCAAAACTATTTAGGAGTTTCAAGCATTTGATACAATTGAAAAAAATAGTCATTTTCACTTGGCGCACCCATGGGGTGTCCATATAGTATGTGTAACCTCTAAACCACAAAACAATAATCAATAGGAATATATAAATATGAAAGGATAAATTATTCTTGATGTAATAATTATAATTGGGATGCTCAGAAAAGTACAACATGTGGCACAATAATGTAATTACAAAACATCAAAACATGGTGGGAAAACAATGTGACCACCGACCTCAAGGTCGTAGATGAATCCTCACTCAATATTAGTATCAAATGAAGAGTAGGTTATAAGAGATCTGAGAAATAGTCCAATTCCATGAAAATAGAAAAACTTTGTTTGGAACTAAATAGAACAATAGATGTAAATATAAACTTTTTTTGTAAGGTAAAGACTAGGAGATCACCTTGAGGAATCCAATACTTCTAACAGATCAAGAATTGGACACCAGATGGAAGATCTAGCTCAATTCCTAGATTTAGGAGATTATTATGCTCAAATAGAGGAGGAAGGTTGTTTCATCTTCTATAGGAACAAAGAAAAATAAATGGGGTTAATGAGTTAAGTTGGGGAGAAATAGTAAATTCACCCTAAAATATCAAGTCGCGTAGTTTAGGCACGAGATTTTTAAACCGTGCACAAACCATGTAATAACACACTATACAAAAACATATAATTTTCACATGGTCATGAACCTCAGGTTGCATGATTTTTAAAGACCTGAAAAATCTGTATAATTTTTTTTAATTATATGGAATTATTACAAGATTGTGAAATTCAACGGAACGTGATTCCAAGGCCCGGAGAGCCCAAAATGGAATTTGGAAATTTTTTTATGGTATGTTCAGTAAACGTGCGAGTAGTTTTTTATATATATTGAATCGGTGCTCAGATTTAAAAATATAAGGGAACCGTTGAATTCACAGTGCCCGGATTCACTCATGCAAAGATTAACATTGAACAGAAAGGGTTGGATGAAAAAGATAATTTTTTGGACTTTTTGGAAAAATAATAAAATAACTATTTGAGTTATTTTATTCTTCTTCAACTGTTGAGTAATGGTTGGAGGGACCGCAATGTAATGACGATCATTAAATGAGAGTCATTTAATAACCTGTTACTTTTTTTTGAAATTGAAAAGCTCATGTGTTTAATAGTTTCATTCATTAAGATTCATTAAGGAACTATAATAATGAACACAACGTGGGGATTAATTCATTTATTAATCAAACTATTGGTAAGAGAATTCACAAACCACAGGAGGAAGCTCTGATGAAATGCTAATGGCGTCACCCTCTAGTGAAGAATAGTGATCGATTGAATATCGTTGGAGAACTCGAACTGGACATTGATGAACGACTTCGAACGCAAATTCCTTCCTTCATCTGCAATGGGTTCCACCAAATACAGGTAGGGGATTTATGTGTTTTAAATCCATCCTTTCCCATTCTTTAATAATATGAAGAACGTGGATCAACCAACCAATGGGCTGATCTGAGATTCATTCTCAATTGTGGTAAGTTGCTTCGGGGTTACACCATGGGGTTTTTATTATTCTTTTACTAATTATTATTCTACCTAATGATAAAAACTACTATGGAGGTCGCAATCCAATCCAAACAAGGCCCAAACCCTCTGTTGCTCTTGATATTTGGGCATTCTTCATGGGAGACCGAGAAACATTGAGGAAAGGTGATCTCATGGGATACATAGTGAAGGTGGTGACCTGGGAGGCCCATAGGGACAGAAGGGAAGAAAAACAGACCACTAGAGCGTCTCTGGTGGCTCATGGAAGCAACTGCTATCACGACACCACTGGTAGGGTAGTGCTGGCAACTGGCGGCGGGGGCCGGCCCGTGCCGGCCGCCTGGAGAAGAGATGATCAGAGGCACCACGGTGGCAAGAGTTGTGGTCAGTCGGGTTACAGAGGGTGGATATGTGGCACTAAAGTGCTATGTCAGAGAGGAGTGGCCCACTTGGGCCACTTAGATTATTGGGCAAGGATTTCTCATGCTAGTCGTTTCTGAAGACAGGGCGCCGCCTTACGGGCACCGCCAGCTGGGAGGAACCAGACACCCTGCGTCCGATTTGGATCGACCGGACCGCACCACACGGGCCATGTTCTCTAGGCAGACCGAACCCACCATCCAGGCCAAGTCTAACAGCCGGTCTAGACTAACCATCCGGTCAAGACCTGTGGACCTAACGGGTTGGTCGGGCCGGACCCCTACCAGACCTAGACCCGATCGTCCCCTTTTCGCTAAATCTATCGTAACTTGAAAACTGGGAATCTGATTGATGTTTCATCTATGGAATGATGACCCTTATGACCGGAAGGCCCTTTAGGTTACTTATAAGTGGGAATTCATAGTGGTTGAGGTATGACTAATATATTAAGGATCACAACCTATAGAATTCAAGATCACTAACTATGGGAAGCCAGTGGCTGGCTGTCAAGTGAAGAGCGACCCTCTGTGGAGCGACATGAGAGAAACCCTTTGTGGATCAGCAGCAGTATGACCTTCCATGGATCATCAATGGCGCAACCCATCATAGATCTACATGAGAGTGACACTCCATGGATCATTAGAATTGAAACCCTCTGTGGATCAGTAGTAGTGTGACCCTTTGTGGATCATTAGTAGAGTGACCTGACGTGGACCGGCTGTAGAGAGACCCATCGAGGATCAGCGGCAGACAGACCCTTTGTGGATTGATAGTAGATAAGCTATTCTTAGATTATTATCTAAGCTACCCAACAGTATAAAATGATCTATATTGAAACTAATCATCTTTATTCATGTTTTATAAGTTATATACCTTGTGTGAGTTGTCTTTTACTTTATGCATTGAGATTGAGATCATGCTTTTTGGTTTTTCCTTATAAAATTTTTGGGAGACTTTTGGGGGTCATGAGGTGCCTACTAGGTATTGTTATACTCATCCTTACCCGGGATTCTACCACAACATGTTGCATCTTATGCAGACGAAGGACAACTTGACTGAGACTTGGGGAGCTAGGGCTAGACATTTCTCTTAGGTGATTAATAGATGTGGGAGAAACAGTTATGACAGACGATGATATGCACCTACCCTTTAGGTAGGATTCTTGGTGGATGACCTTTAGAGAATGTTTTTCCTTTTTTGTACTTTATTTTCAATTGGGTTTTCATACTAGCCCCTTTTACTTTCAGTACTTACTTTTACTATCATCAATTCTACTTTGTGGTTTTCTTTTATTGTATACCTAGTCTGTGTGTGTACAGGTTTAAAGGAAATTCCTTCCAATTTTGGGATATTCCATTCTGGTTCTATTCTCCAACCCCTAGCCTATGGAAGGCAAGCTTGGGGTAGTCACGGAACAAGCCCTGGGGGATGGGTCCTAAAAAAGTGGTATTAAAGGTGGTCGATTCTACCAGAAGAACTAAGAGAATATGTTTTCAATGGAGAAATGGTGTTAAGTGTCTTGAGTTTGGATTACAGTTCGGGGAGTCCAGTGTTGGTGTGGAGGCCAATGTATCCACACATAAGGACCTTGAGTTCTGATTTCCAACTTTTTACACGAAAAAACTATTTGCATGAGTTTTGAAAATGGTTTTATTTTGATCTCTTTTGAGTCAGCTCAACAGGTATAACTTATTAACCATGGCACATCTATTTCATTACAGGATGACACTATGTGAACATCCATCCAGGATTCTAGTGAGAGATCATGATGATCGCCCACCAAGTGATGAGGTGTCAGTGTAGGGCCCTCTTACATCGATAGCACCTTCGGGTGGTGTACCAGCAGCAGCACCACCCGTAGGGTAGCAGTTGTCACCAGTCCCACTAGTGGACCATTCACACCGACTAAGTGCATTTCACAAGTTCCAGATAAATAGGGATTTAAGGTTTTGAGGAGATATTGATCCACAGGTAGCTGAGGACTGGTTGGAGGTTGTGGCATGAGTATTCCGCTTGGTTGAGACACCAGAAAACCAGATGGTGATCCTATCTCCTAGTATCTTTCAGGGAACAGTATGGATATGGTGGATCCTAATGCTCTAGACACATGAGGAGACAGCTCTTTCCTAGTCGGACATTGAGAGCCTCTTCAGGGCGGAGTTCGTACCAGTGAATTAACACTCAGTGCGTATCCAGGAGCTACTGCACTTACAACAGGGTAGCCTGACAGTTTCCCAGTACTCAGTGAGATTCAATGACCTATCTCGCTACTCCACTAACATGGTATGGGACCCGTTCTTTTGGACCCAGACCTTTGAGAAAGAACTCTTATGGGATATCAGGTCATTGATTATATCGCTCAACAACCTGACAAAGGTTGGAGTGCTAGAGCGAGCACTATTGGTAGAGATATTTCTATATAAGTAGGCAACGACGGTGAGAGCCACCACCGGATGATAGGAATACGAGTCATCTACAACAAGCAGTAGGCAGATGACATAGATCCCAAAGTAGACTAGAATTTCTGAAGGATGATCCCATGATATAGGGTCAGAGGTGAGGATATCACAAGGTAGAAGAGATCAGTAGAGCAGCATACTATGCTAATCGTGTGGAGGTCAGGGTCACATGGCTCACAATTGACCGACCCACCATATTGATGATCAGAAGATGATTTAAGAGTCACCAAGGTGGAGGAAGAGTCTTGAGCGAGGAGGTCCGTTGGCGGCATATGTGGTAGAGGAGAATGTCATGCAGTAGGTGATAGATGACGGTTTGAGGTACTACCACCACCACCCCCAGGTAGTCCACCCTAACCTCAGGGAGTAGGTGGACAGGGATGAGCTCAGCTTCAGGAAGCAGAGTCTTATGACCACGGTACTTTAGATAAGATTAGAGGTATGATCTATGTCTACTCCACCCTTGTTGGAGTTTTTATAGACATGGGTTCTAGTCACTCTTCTATTTACACGGCTCTTGTTCGAAGCTCTGAGATTCCAGTAGATCTTTTGGTTTTATCCTTAAAATTAGAGACTTCTAATGGAGAGGATTCGACAATCACGCACTAGTGCCGGTAGTGTGAGATTACTCTAGGAGGCGAGGGCTTCGGCTGGGATCTCCTAGTACTGGCGTCGAGGCCTTACGATGTCACCTTGGGTATGGACTAATTATCCACGTTCCATACTCAGATCAAATGTTTTAGGTGCAAAGTGTGGTGTTTCCATGAGGATGGGACAAATTTTTTCTTTCACCGGTGAGAAGGGATCCTTTGCATCATAGGATGGACTTTCTTAGAGTAGGGTGTAATTGATCACTCATCTGTTGGCTGGTCTCACCCTCTATTTAGTGGATGAGAGGAGTCTAAGCTATCCTGTAGTGGTGGACCAGTATAAGGATATCTTTCCTAAGGACGTTCCAGGACTACATCCTCGTAGAGAGGTAGATTTCTATATTGACATGTACCTTGGGATGGGACCGATATCTACACCAGCATAACGGATGTCTCCCATGGATATTTGTGAGTTGACGGTGTAGTTAGAGGACCTACAGAGGAATAGGTTTGTAAGGCCCAGTGTTTCTCCATGGGAAACCCCGATTTTGTTCACCAAGAAGAAAGATGGGAGCTTCAGAATTTTTGTGGACTATCAATTCACGAACCAAGTGACTGTGACGAATAAGTATCCTCTACCAAGGATTGATGATCACTTCAATCAGCTGAAGGGATCTCAGTGGTTTTTGAAGATAGACCTTAGATCATGTTATCATCAGCTTCAGATGTGGGATGTGGATGTACTGAAGATAGCCTTCAGATACTGATATGGCCACTATGAGTTCATGGTGATTCCTTTTGGCATAAGCAATGACCCGGAAATGTTCATGGGACTCATGAATAAGACATTTCATCCTTACCTCGATAGATTCATGGTGGTTTTCATTGATGACATCTTATTGTACTCAGTTTCATAGGAGGATAATGCCACACAACTACAAATATTCCTTGATACACATTGAGAGCACCAAATTTATGGAAAGCTCTCGATGTGCTAGTCCTAGATATGAGAGGTCCACATTTGAGGGAACATTATCTTGAAGGATGGAGTTGTAGTGGATCCAGCGAAGATGGAGGCAGTGCTTGATTGGGAGCCACCTTGGAGCGTGACTAAGGTGCGGAGTTTCCTGGGGTCAGTTGGGTACTACCAAAGATTTGTACCTGACTTTTTCAAAGTAGCATCACCCTTGTCAGCTTTGAAAAATAAGGGAAATCCCTTCGTATGCACAGAGAGATGCCAGAAGAGTTTCAAAGAGATGAGTTAGAGACTGATGTGTGCCCCCATCTTGAGTATACCATAAGAGTTTGTTGGGTATATAGTCTACTATGATGCATCTGGGACCAAAATGGGGTGTGTCTTGATGCAAGAGTGAGCAGTAATCTCTTACAGCTCACGACAGTTGAGGTAACATGAGCATAACTACGCAACTCATGACCTAGATTTATCAGTAGTGGACTTTGCGTTAAAGATGTGGCAACACTACTTGATGGGTAAACAGTTTACTACTTACTCTAATCACATGATTCTTAGGTATATCATCTCATAGATGGACCTGAACTTGAGATAGCGGCGATGATTGCAGTTCCTCCAGGACTATGACTTTGAGATAGTGAACACTCTTGGGAAGTGAAACATAGTGGTTGACGCACTACGTAGGAGGTCGAGACTACAAATGCTAAGTGAGGTGATAGAACAGCTAGTTTCATTGTAGATATCCTGCATGGATAGATATGGAGAGTCATACCTCTAGTCTATGACTATCACTCCCCCACTCCTTAAGCAAGTTCAGGAGGCAAAGCATAGTGATGTTGACTGTGAGGCCTGATGTGCTTAGATATCCTTAGGGCAGGCTCCTAATGTATTTTTGATAGGTGGGGAGCACCTAATTCTTTTCAAAGGATGCACCATGGTACCCGTGATTTATTGGGAGGAGGTGTTGAGAAAGTTACATATATCCCCTTTTGTGGTACATCCTATAGTGGAGAAGATGTATCAGGACCTCTAATGTTAGTACTGGTGGCTAGGGATAAAGAAAGTGGTGGTAGAGTTCATTTCGAGATGCCTCACTTGTCAACAAGTGAAAGTCGAGCACCAGGTTCCAAATGGTTTGACTCAGCCACTCAAGGTACCAGATTGGAAATGGGACGATATCTCGATGGACTTGTGAGGGGGTTACCACGAACGTCCAGGGACCATGACTTTATCTGGGTGATTGTTGACCGACTCACCAAGTCAGCTCACTTTCTACCCATCCAGGAGTAGGTATTTGTAGAGGGCTTGGGATGCCTCTATTTTTAGGATATAATACGACTTCACGGGGTACCATCGACAATTGTTTTAGATCGTGATGCTCGTTTTACATACCAATATTGGAAGGGATTACAGGATGTGTTTGGGACTCATCTACACTTGAGCACCACCTTTCACCCTCATATAGATGGTCAGATAGAGTGGATCATACAGATGTTTGATGATATGCTTCATGCTTGCATCCTTGATTTTGTCCATAGTTGGGAGGACCACCTGCCACTGTTGGAGTTTTCATATAACAATAGCTATCACTCCACCATCAGAATGGAACCATTTGAATACTTGTACGGAAAACCATGTAGATCACCTCTATGTTGGATAGACCCATAGGATTCAGCACTTATGGGTCTATAGTTGGTATAAGCTACCACTGAAAGGTTCAGGTCATCCATGAGTGGATGAAGACTACAAAAAGAAGGTAGAAGTCCTATGTCGACGGGATATGGAAATATTTGTAGTTTGATGAGGGAGTTCATGTTTTCCTTCGGGTCTCAACTTGACGAGGATTGTGGGTATTTGGACGAGGTGGAAATAAATCTCTGAGGTTCATCGTACCTTTTCAGATCTTGAGCAGAGTTGGAAAGGTGGTGTGCCACCTAAATCTTCCCCCATAGATTCACTGGGTGCAGAATGTTTTCCATGTGTCGCGGCTGAGGAGATACATGCATGATCCATCGTACATAATCAACTGGGGAAATATGGAAATTGATGATGGGGTGAATTTTTCAAATATCCCAGTGGAGATAGAGGATCTACAGGAGTGGGTCCTATGAGGGTGGTTGATTCCTCTGATGCGCATTTGGTGGTAGCACAGGAATCTCCAGGAGAGCACATGGGAGTGGGAGGCTCAGATTCGTGTTCAGTACCCCCATCTATTTTTTTTGTTTTGTTTTGGATTTTGGGAATGCAAATCTCTAAGGTGGGGAGAATGTAAAAACCGGAAAATTCTATATAATTTTTTTCATTATATGGAATTATTGCAAGATTTTGAAATTCGACAGCACACGATTCTGAGGCCCAGAGAACCTGAAATGGAATTTATAACGTTTTTTAAGGTATGTTTACTAAACGTGCGAGTGGGTTTTTTTATCTATTGAACTGGTGCTCTTATTGAAAATATGAGGGCACTGTTGAATTTGAAACATCAAGATTTTCTTAGGCAAAGCTTAACTTTGACCGGAAAGGGTCGAATGAAAAATATAATTTTCTAGACTTTTCATAAAAATAATAAAATAACTCTGTGAGATATTTTACTCTTCTTAAACCATTAAGAGATGGTTGACAGGACCACAGTGTAACGACAGTCATTAAATGAGATACATTTAATGACCTATTACTTTGTTTATGAAACTGCAACACCTGTGTGTTTTATAGATTCATTAATTAAGATTCATTAATGAATTATAATAATGAACACAATGTGGGGATTAATTCTTTTATTATGAAAATGGTTGGAAAGAGGATTCACAAACAATGGGAGGAATCTCTAAAAAAACGCTGATGATGTCACCCTTCAATGAAGAATGGTGATTGATCGACGACCATTGGAGAACTCGAACCGAACATCGACGAATGACTTCGAACACATATTCCTTCCTTCATCTGCAATGGATTCCACTGAATCCAAGTAGAGGATTTATGGGTTTTGTATCCCTATTTTCCTATTCTTCAATAATATGAAGAATGCGGATCAACCGACCAACAGGTTGATCCGTGATTCACTCTTAATTGTGGGCAGTTTCTTTGGGGTTACACCTTGGGGGTTTTCTTAATATTATAATGATTATTATTCCACCATATGATAAAATTCTAACACAGAGGGCGAGGTCCAATCTGAACAAGGCCCAGACCCTTTTTCTCTCTTGAGTTGTGTATTTTCTTCGTGGGAGACCAAGAAACGTAGCAGCAAGGTGATCTCATGGGCTTCACATTGAAGGTGGAAACGCGGGAGACCCATAGGCACAGATGGGAAGAAAAACAGACCACTAGAGTATATTCAGTGGCCCATGGAAGCAACCGTCGGCGTGGAACCACCAGTGTGGCGGTGCTGAAGACCAGCGGCTGTAACCGGCCCATGTCGACCGCATGGAGAAGTGTCACCCACAGGCACTATAGCAGCAATATTTGTGTCTATCTGTGCCGCAGTGGGTGGAGATGTTGTGCTGGCACACCACACGGGAGAGGAGCAGCTTGCTCGGGGAGCTCAGATGGATGTGCACCACCAACTCATGCTGTCCATTTCGAAAGAAAGGGCAGTACACTGCGGGTGATGCCATCTAGGAAGAATTGGATGCCTAGCATCCGGTTCAGCACGACTAGCCTGCACCGAGTAGGTTGGGTTCTCTAGGTGGACTGAACCCACAAGTCGGTCTGGGTTCGCCAGTCAGGTCAGACCTACCAGCCAGGATGGACCTTCCAACTTGGCTGAACCAGCCATCTGGTCTTGACCCGCAGACCTAACAAGTCGGCCGGGCCAGACCCCTACCAAACCCAGACCCAACCGGCCCCTTTTCTCTAAATCTATCATAACTCGCAAATAGGACGTCTGATTGACACATCGTCTGCAGTGTGAAGACCCTTATATCTTGTAGACTGGACGTTTGATTGACGCATCGTCTTTCACGTTGGAACTCTTAGGAAAAGAAGGTCCTTTGGGGTAATTCTAAGTGTTAATTCATGGAAATTTAGGTATGACTTATATCTTAAGGACAAGAATCTATGGAACTCAAGAGCACTAAGTGTGGGAATCCAGTGGTTGGATCTCAAGTGAAGAGCGACCCTCTGTGGATCGGCATGAGAGTGACCTTTCATGTATCAGTAGTAGTGAGACACTCTATGGATCAGAAATAGAGTGACCCTTAGTGGATCAACTATAGAGAGACCCTCTATGGATCGGCAGCAGTGCGGCCCTCTTTGGATCAGCAGTAGTGCAACTATTTATGAATAAGTTGTAGCGTGACCCAACATGGATCGATCGTAGAGCGACCCGTCGAGGATCAGTGAAAGAGTGACCCTTTTTTAATCGACAGCAGAGCAACCATTCTCAGATCTGTATCCAAGCTACCCAGCAGAATAAAATGATCTATCTTGAGACTAATCATCTTTATTCCTATTCTCTATGTTGTACACCTAGTGTGATCTATCTTTTAATTTATTATTTTTGATTGATATCATGCTTTGTGGTTTTTCCTTGTGGAATTTTGGGAGACCTTCAGGGGTCTCGGGGTCACTACTGGGTATTTTTATACTCACCCCTACATGATCTTCTCCCATGCCTTGTTGTATCTTGTACAGAAGACGGACATCTTGACTGAGACTTGGGGAGCTAGGGCTAGATGGTGCTCTGAGGTGATTGATAGACATGGGAGAAACAGTGACAACAGACGACGAACTGTACCTACCCTTCAGGTAGGATTATTGGTGGACGACATTCGGAGCACGTTTTTCCCTTTTTTTACTTTATTTTCAGTTGGGTTTTGAATACTAGCCCCTTTTACTTTCAATACTTACTTTTACTATCAAAAATTATACATTGTGGTTTGTTTTTTTGTGTGTACCTAGTCTGTGTGTGTATAGGTTTAAAGGAAATTCTTTCCCTTTTGGGGATATTCCTTTCTGGTTCTAGTCACTAACCCATGGTCTATGGAAGATGGGCCTAGGGTAGTCACAGCTTGGGCCTCGGGGGATGGTTTGTGACATGATTGTAGACAAACTGTGTGACCTATAGGGGACCTTGTCTATAGCATCATGTTCATGCACCCTAGGGAGCATGTTCGTGCGCCCTGGGTCACACATTTGTAGAAAAACACTATGGCCAAGTATTTTTTCCCCATTTCAAATATCTAGGATCTGAATGAGCCATGGATGCACTTGTGACCTCCATGACATGACTAGAGATTCTAATTATATCTATTTATGGGAAAAAATGAAAAACTAGTGATCCATACCTTCATAAAAATATGGGTTGTTACAAGTGGGTTGTAACATTGATTTATTGGATGAAAAATAATCATATTTACATTTTGGTTGGTTCAAATTATCTCATGGTACTTCATGCTAATAGTGTGTTTGATAAAAAATATTTAAGAGCTTCTACTGAACTACACATTTTATTAAACTATTTCTTGTAGATGTAATAATAAGCCTTAATTTGTCCACTTGAGCATCAACCAAAAATCATATTTTATTAAAATCTAGAAATTATTATAAATTATAGATATAGAAAAATACAACATTCACTATATTGTATTGAAATATCCTTTAAAAGTTTTCAAGGTAAAATAAACAATCTCCAATCCACCATAATTAGGTTCCAAGAAACCAATTGTCATGAACCAAGTGATGCTCAACCAAATACACATAAAATATATACAACACCCATAAATAAATCCACATAAATTATTCTATTGAAAAAACATAAAAAAGTGGTGGATAATATTATAGTAAACTAGAAACTAATGATGAAACCCCATTGGACATGCATAGAATAACATCATGAACTCTTACTCGAGTCAGTTTATGTGACAGCAAACCTTCTTGATTGCAATGGATGGTATAATTTTATAACTCAGAAACTATTCATGAAAATTTTTCCAATTATAGTGAATTAAGTTTTCCTATATTCGTACAACATCACCCTTTATTTCTCATTATCGGTTCTAGATCAATATAACTATCCAGTCATTTGGTTGATCATGCTATCAATAATGAAGTAAGGCATCCCTACATCAAAAGTCTAAGTTTTCTTATTTAAATTATGAAAAATCGTTCACATTTATATCCCAACATAAAAACAATCCTATCCATGGTGTATCATGGAATCTGACAGGTGAAATTGACTCTAATATTGATTTATTTATTTTTTCCCCTAGAAAAAGGCATTGAATATCTTGGGTTGTGTTCCTCACTTTACCTTGTTTTGTAAAAGAAGGAAAATAGAGATTATATAGTGGTATATAGTGACACCCATGAAATGATTTTAAGAATATTTCAATTTAATTTATATTTATTAATTTAATTATTTGTATTATTTTATAATTTTAATTTATTTTATATATCACACAAAAAATTTCTTTGAAGGAATTATCAGAAAAAGAACCAGATAATTTGTACCTAAAGAATCATCTACATCAGGTATTAGGAGATGAACATCATGGTGGGGTTCATTTTCCATTTGGGAATAATAATTTAATATCTAGACACTTTTCTTCTGATAGATTTTCATTGGGTACCAATTCATGTATGGTTATAGAGGAATAAATAATTGTTACAATCAAACAAGTAACTCAAAAAGTAGAAGAAGACAATCAACATCAAAAATGATAAATGAACCAATGATGAAATATATATCTTATCTTTATTTTACACTTCCACTATAGGAAACTATAAATATAGATTCATGTTTATTGATGATTCATTCTTTTTATGAGGATTAATCTACTCCTTCCACCAATTTAGGTGAAAATACATATGTTAATTTCCATGATGATGATGGTACTAATTGTGTAAGAGGAGTTGGTGATGTTTGTTTTTTTGTAGGATTTTTTATGAGGTTTTTGGTGGTTTTTGTGATACTAATATTGAGGGATATTTTTAATTTAATTTGATTTCTGTTTTATTGGTTGAATTTTATTATGTACTATCATTTTATTTTGGTGATAGTGATATTGTATTTTTGTATTTTTTTTCTTAATGATAATGATATTTGTGGTTATTTTCTTATTAATTGTATATTTTAATGGTGATTTATTGAACTATGTGTTTTTTTATACAAGAGAGGAAAAGAAATTTCATTCTTTTCATATGAATTCTTAGATATTTCCATGGGCATGAACCAAGGAAATAGGTCTATTTCCATATTTTCAACTATTTATTTATACCTTTTACAAGTGTTCATGGATACCAGAAGTATCCACAAGTGAGTTCCATAAAAATATATCTATTTTCATGGATACAAATATGTCTATAGGTTTATTCCATAGTTTGAATCATGGATATAAGTCAATTTCCAAAGGCATCACATGTGGCAATAGCTTCAAAATTATTTCAATGGAAATAGAAGTGAAGTATAGATAGACTATGGCTATTACTTATCGCCATATTTTATAAATTCATATCCATATTTTTTCCTATGGCTATAGGTTAATTTTTTAAAAGTGTTAGTTTTTTCCTATTCTCCCACATTGAGTGTTTACATTTTTTGACCTTTTGTATTAGTATTATAAGAGTGGTGTTGGTATTTGTTCTTATTCAAAATTATATTATTCCAAGGTCATTAAATTTTTCATATGGATTACTTATAATTATTTAGGAAGTTAAAATTTTCTTTCATGAATACTTTAGCCTTTATCCTAGAATATGAAACCAACAATAAATTTTTTTGGTGATTTTCAACCTACAAAGGGTGTTTTCTAAATTTTTGAGCTAAATATTGATGTATACTTTCCAGAACTAAAAAAATATCATATAAATATTTATATCATATTATAAAAATAATTAATTAATCATAATCATTCATGATATAATTTCATAGTATTATTCAATTGGGTGGTTAAACCGACCCAAAAATGAACATACCATGATTATTGATGATTATGATGTGATTTAGTTGTAATATAAGTACAATATTAGAATAATGATATAAATTAGTGTTTATTAGTTTGATATATAATAATTAAAAAATAATTATAAGAATAATTAATGGATATGAAAATTTTAAGTAATTTGAATTTATGATTTTCTTCATAGTATTATTGTTTTAAATGATTGAATTAACAATAAACATTTATTGATCATATAAAAAATAGTTTCTATACCTTATCCTAAAATAACCTAAATAATATCATAAATATAATATTTATCCATTAGACACATTCTCATGACTACACATGAGCCTTAGTCCCGTTGTTGAGGACTCTTTAAGTGCATCCACGAGACTCAGGTTTGAAACCAGGCAGAGGAAAATTTATGGTGTTGTAGCAGGAACTGTACAACCACTGTAGCAGTTACTGTAGAAGGTATTATAGCAGTACTATGTGGTTATTGTAGCAGTCATTGTAGCAGTTATTGTAGTAGGTATTGTTTGGTACTGTAGCAGCCAGAACTATTCATCTTGGGCCACCTGTTTGGGCTTGGAGTCCTTAAGGCCTTCAGGCCACCCAGGCCTTTGGGTCACTAAGGTTTTCAGGACACCATTAAGGCCTTCAGGCCACGACAAGGCCTTCAGGACACATCAGTTCAGTTTCCCTAGATAGACTCTATAGAAAAAGATCAGCTCCAGAGGAGGATTCAGAGCAAGTGCACTCACCAGAGCAGAAGAAATTTGATTTTTCAGAATGAGAGGGCATGGCTATGCCATAGGGACCAGCATGTGCTTGCATAGGAAGCCTAGCCAAATGGCCATGCGAAGGTGGAGAGCTACTATCATGATGTCGATTCTAGGGAGGTGCAGTTCCTTGTAGATAGTCTAGTTTAATTCCCTAAGACCTCCGGGTCAAGTAATATCTTAAGCCTATGGGCCATGTAAGCTCTAAATTTATGGGCCTTGTAAGGGTTCCCCTTCATCCCTTGAATGGGGGGTTATCAAAAATCAATAAAACTTAAGGCCTTCGGTCCATTCGGGATTGGGCCATTCGCATGACCGTCCATGTATGTTGGTGATTAAAGGAAAAACAGAAATAAATCATCCCATGGAGGTGGTATTCCACATGTATGCATGGTAGATGATTTCATTTTCCATAGAACGAACGAAAAGAATATTATATTTTTATCAATTTAGAGTCTAAAATATTTTATAAATGTCATATATATTTATTATATTCAATATTAGGAAAATGCATGTATGGTAAAAATGAAAATGAAACATTGCATTTTGTTGAGGCGGTAGTCTACGCACACACAAATGTCATTTTCACTTTTAATACAAAAAAAGGAAAGGGTAGTTAAATATTGTACCATAATTATAATAGCACAATTGTATAATAATTATAATAATGTTATCATTTTGATATGGTGAAAATAAATTTTATAAATAAGAAATTCACATAAAGAAAAAAAGAAAAGGGGAAGAAAAGGTTAGAAATCTATACCTCACAATTTAGGTTATCTCCTTTGTAAACAGGGTTGAACATTTTAATGATATACTTTTGAGACAAAAATAACCTAATTAAGGTATATAATAGTATTTTTAACAATGTTTGGTATATTTTAGGTCAAAATTATTGGGTTTTGGCATGAAGGGAATTGAAGGGGGGAGAGCCCCTTTTATAAGTTAAAAGGGATGTCATTTTTGTAAATAACCAAAACTTTTCAATAATGGGAATTTACCCTCAAGGATAGTGGATCCAAAAATTTTAAATAATGGATTTTGGAATATATAATTTTGATACAAACCTCTAAAAATTAGTTAAATTTTTTTATCATGTTAGTCCCTTTACCTCTTAGGTTACTCATTTTAACCATTTTGGTTTTCACCATAGTAACTAGTTTTTACCTAGGTAATTTATTCTTTATGCATAAAAATAAAATTTTAATTATTATATAATTTTTACCAAATTATTAAAAATTTTAAATCCATTTTTTAATTCAGTTTTTAAAAGTGTTAACAAAATAAATTTAAAATACTACATGTATAATGGATAAAAATTAGTTTTTTAAAAAATATAACTTAAGTTCTAAAATGTCAAATATGGGTTTATAAATTTAAAGAATCAATTTTAAAATTATAAATTCACTTATAAAATAAAATTTGGTCTTATAAAATGTGTCCTAAATTTCCAATTCGTACTTATGTACTTATAATTTCATAAAAGTCATGTTATTTGTAAAACGATATTCTTCACTATTCACCTAAAAATAAATATTTTTAGAAAAATATAAAAAATTAATCTTACGTTAATGTTTTAATGATAAATACAAAAATGAAGTTAGTTTTTTAAAATTAAAATCCGTAAATTTATAAAGTTTATTTTTTTTAATTAAAAACATTAAATATAACGAAAATTTATTTTTATATAAAAATGAATTTTAGAATATTAAATATTAATTTTCATACAAATTACTAATTAATATAGTGTTAAATTATTATTCATAAAATTAATATATATATTTTTATTATTAAATCATAATAAACATGGTTCCTTAAAATAAAACACAAATTTTTTGAAAATGCATTTTTAAGCATAAAGTGAATTGAGGTAAAATGATTCTTCAAAAGTATAAAAAATTTGGATATATCTATATATATAAATATTTCATCACATGATTATATGATCCTAATTTATAATTATATTACCCCTTAATATTTTTTTCTAAGACTTAGTCATTAGATAATCTCTGGTTGCAGTTTCAGGTGGTGGTCCATCTAGCATGGTTCTTATGGAAAACTTCATGATCTTGAACCTCTCTTGTGTATGGTTTTTAAATAAACATAATTGTTCGATTTAGAATTAGGATATATATAAGGAAACCCATAGTGAATCTACCACCCTTCTAATATTATACAAATTGGTTTCATAAGGAAGACTTCTGCTTCCATATTCCATTTCTTCCTACTTCCTTTATTGATTTTTCAATATTGTTATTTATAACAACTAATTTTGCAACATTATTTTAATTATCATATTTTATATTCAAAACATATCATGGTTCTATGATCGAGTTTGGTATAGTGTTTGAAAAATTATATTTAGTCTATTATTTATTTAAGGATAATATATGGTGAAAAATAAGGTTGTTACTTTCTCACCCTAAAATAATTTATCTCCTCACAATTTTAATTATTACTTACTGATTATTTTATCCTAGAGTATTTATACGATAACTTGAGATTTAATTTTATATTTAAGTATATTGATCACATCTATTCAATTATAATATGTGTAATCCCAATATTGTGTTTCTTATGAAAAATTTGAGCTAAATACCAGTCATGGTATAGTGTGGAGGACTATTTTAATTTTCCTTGAGTTAATTGTTCATACCTATAGTGACAGATTATCACAAATTATTTTAAGGTATGAAACATGAATCCATATTTTTATAGTGGCTACATCAAACACCTATATATTTTCCCCCATGGCTCATTATCTTGGTGGTGCTTGAAAAAAATGCAGGTCAAACATTGAAGTCAGCAAATAATTCTCCCCATCTGTATAATGATTGTTGAGATCCACATTCAGTCCCCTCCCAAACCTTTAGAGAGTAGTCACCTCCACTACACCTGTCTACACCCTCTCTATCTTATCCTACACTAATTTCTCTATCTTCAAAATAAAACCACCCATATCCTTTACTTATTATTGCACTAGCCCTTATACTACCCACTCTGTAAAATCCACTCAACTAAAGGTTAGTGAGAGATGGACCCCACACCATGTCCACTCTGAGTGGCACTTCATGTTCCCAAATAGATCCTTCTAAGACCTGAATTGTTTCCAGTACACACTACATTGGATAACTTTCTATGAACCATTAAACCTGATTCTTGAACTTCTCCTATCCCCGAGGTCACTAGGATGCCTCATTTTTTCTCCTAACCATCATGTCCTATTGAACTAGACGAAATTTAAGTGGGATGTATTAACCACTATAATGGTTCTTTCAACTTATCTAGAAATATTGGGGTCTACATGTAGTGATGGTGAATTTGTAGATGATGATGAAGATGTGTAATTGTGTCCATCTTCTGTTACAGTGATGTTCAAATCTCTCCACAGTGGTTGTTGGTTATTGTTTCAACCCCCCCCCCCCCATGTTTTTAATAGTGGGGATATTGTAGGTAATATTACCACAGTCAGTTAATATAGTGTCTATTTTGTAATTGATAATCCATTACTATAATTACATCAAATCCACCTAAAGGATCCACAATAAGATTTATATTCTCATAAACATAGATTTTGAAATGAAACCATCATAAAACTAGATATATTATTTAAAAAAAAAATATATCGTTGGTACACTTAGAAAATAATCTAGGAAACTTAGAGTGGATAGTTTAAATATCTCATATTCTCAATTATGGAGTAGAGGATTTAGTTATCACGATCCACCTCATTGGTAGTCATTGAACATGATCCACCTTATTCCCTTGATTGTGGTGGTTGTTCAACCCTATCATCCATATCATCCTTGGGATTATGACATTAAATTAATAATCCCAAAGTTTTTAATACATAACACATTGTACTATTTCTGGTGCTTTTGGATGCATGTTTTTACACCCACCCTACTAATTGGACTATTCATTTTCCTATGATAGTTTTACTCTCAATTACTCCCTCTTCGATAAGTTAATAATATTCTATTCCCCTTGATACAATTACATTGTTTATTTTTTCAACATTTTTTACATAAAGTAAATTGAACATTATCTCCTTCATCATCTTCCTCACATAATATTTCATGATACTCCATCCAAATATTCTTTATTTTATTTGTGAATTTGTATATATTCACATTATTAATAATATTTCATGATAGATGGTTTGGACTAATCACATAATTTCTCATTCTTTCTGTCATTATGTTGGATTTTTCATTGAGATAATCTCTACATTTTCCCTCACACCCATGGTTCCTTATTGTTCCATCCATTACTAAAACCAAAAGGGTTAATATGAGTGAAAAAACATTAACAATATGGGGAAAATATCATAATCATAAAAGTAATTCAACCTTAAAATTTCTTGTTCGTTTACATTTTCATATTGGCCTATATATCCTTTAGTTCAACCTATATCAATCTTAGTTTGACCTAGGTTATATTAATTTGGGTTATCTTAGACTTTTTAACCTAATCCCTTAATGTGACAAGAAAATAAATCCTTTATAGTGGTTTATAAAAAGCATACAATTAGCCAAATCATATCCCATGGGAGTTTCTATCCATATGTGTATTCTTAGGCCCACTCCTCGGGCATCAGGGTGATGATAGAGTTAATGATCAACCCTACAGTGACCCCAACCTTATTTATATAAAATTTCATGATTTTAATCATAATTATACATCAGAGTACAAGCCAAGGATCGTTAAGTCTAGTGTCTTGGAAGTCTAGGTACATAAAACATAAAACATATGGCTAAAAAACTTATTTATTTAATCTCCATAATGATATCCTAACTTCCTTTGAGCCCTTACATCTTTATAGGGTACCCTGGGGAACACATGAACAATGTTATGAGCTACAAATCCCAGTAAGGGAATGAACATAAAGATACATCTTTAGCACGTGAGTTAGGAGGAATGACATAATGATAAAAAAGAATAGAATAAATGAAATCATATCATATAAGCATGGAATCATATAAACATGGAATCATATATATGTGGAAAAATCATAAGACATTTCTTTAGTATGGGTTAAGGCTAACTTCCAATCATGTTTCGCATTTTAGTATGGGTCAAGGCTAACTTCCAATCCTGTTTCACATCACATCTCATGAGAATTAACTTTACCCAATGCATTGGAGCACAATCTAGGTGCACCCATCTCAAATTTTTCCTGAATATTCCTGCCACATAAATATTCTTACAAGATATATAATCATACATAATCAACCATAGATAAACATAAGGGTACCCATGGAAAGAATTGGGTACCACAATTATGACATAAATCATAACCAATGGGTGTATCACGAAAGTGTACATAAAAGGAAAGGATTAGAAAATACACAGATTTTCCTAGGGTAAAATAGTCATATAACATGGTAAGTGGTGTCAAACAGAAGTGAAAACATATAAGAAATGTATTTTAGAAACATTATCATTAAACCATTTTTGTGCGGTTTTAAGAAAAATACTATAGAGATTTTAAATTAGAAACAGGAACAATATTTTATATAAAACCAGAAGTGAACAAATAAGGTCTTAATAATAAAATTACTGATTTTATAAATACAATGGTGGATTAAAACCGAATATAGAGTGCACTTTAAATTGGGTAAGAATTCGGGAAGTTCCCTTAAAACGAGTGTGCTTATTGGGAAGTTTTAAGGAGGGATTCACTTAAAATCATGTATATCCCTGAAAGAGAATGAGAGATTGATCTTGGAACACAATTTTGGATAATATAAACATAATTTTTAGGTTTTAAATAAAAAGAAAAGACAACTACATTTTGTTAAAAAGAAAGATAGATCAACCAAAAGGAATAAAGGAAATTCTGGTAGAATTCATTACGGTTTATCGGCACGGTATTAGGTGTAAATAAGAGGGATTAATGATATATAAAAGGGGTTTATCATCACTTATAAATTACGAGGGAAGTATGGGGGAGGTGCATAAACATACCCCATCATTTTCTATTACACATAAAAATGCATATCATAGAGGACAATCTTAGTGAAAAGGGGGGATCCCTTACCTTAAATCTATTGGTGTTCTCCACTTGTTATTAAATACCTGAATAAACAAATTAGGTTTATTAATTAATAATTCCAAAACCACTTATATATTTAATTGGTTTAGTATAATCATTTTAAGTTCATTCATAACCATTTTGATTGGTTATGAGGTTCAATTTCATTGTTCGGGCTTGTTTGTTTACTTGATTTTAATGATCAGTTCACATATATTTATATTTGGATAAACATGTAAGATGAAAGTGGTTTTCTAGAATTAATGTTATATTATATTAGTGAACATATAGGAGATTACAAGGTTTTAAATTTAATTTTTTTACTTAGAGTGAAGTTGAACTATTATATAAAACCAAAGTGACAATTGTTTTTGTTAATTGGTGGGTTTGATTACAAAGAACATGTTTTGATTTATAACTTATTACCATTTTTAAAAAAAAATTACAGAATCAAAATAGGATATATTAAATATATATATTCTGGTAAAACCATAACAAAAATGGTTTCATGACCAGATTTAAATATGATAATAGAAATTGATAAACCGTTGTCCTTAAATGTACTAAATTAACAAATCTCAAACGGTGCTTTCATTCCTTTCAAATAACGGGTGGGGAAAGAAGAGAAGATAATTAAATTTCCCATTATCATAAAAACATTCTAATACATGTATGTTACAGGAGTTATTATACTATTTGGTTGAAGGGAGGTGAGGAAATAAACAAAAAGAAAAGAACATAAAAGAAAAGAAGCAATTGGAAAGAAGAATTTACCTCTTGAAAATTCCTCTGAGAACATCTTAAGGGGAGAGGTTTTGGTATTTTTAAGAGGATATGGGATTTTGGACATGGGTTAGGATCTTTGGGGGATATTTGGTTAGAATATTTTCAAGGAATAAGGCTTGAGAGGAGTGAAGAGAAGAGGTAAGTGTGTGTGGTATTTATAGTGGATGGGAGGAGGGTTTTCATAATTTTTTAATCATTAGTTTATTATTTCTTCAAAAGAAAAAGAATATTAAGTATTACATGACCTATAAAAGTAATAAATTCATGTGAATTTAAACCAACTGGGCTTACATCATCAGATCATCATCAATGACTCAATTAATCCATTATATAGCATTTATTGTGAATTATCGGATTTTACTATTTATCAAATATTCCAGAATTTCAGAAAAATACCAAAAAATCACCCTAACCATTTTTTAATGTGTATAATCCAAAAATAAAGTCCATTTTTAAAAAATAATTTTCTATATATGATTAATTAAATATTTAATTAAAATTATAATTTATTAATAAAACCCAGTTTTAAAACATTCATTTACTTATTCTAAAATATAGGTACATCATAATTTCACTTGAATATTATTTTATTACTATAATAGGTAATTTTACTATTCATTAGGGTATATAACTATTCATAAGGGTATGTTACTATTCATAAGGGTAGGATACTATTCACCAAAAATTAATTTTTTCTTATCGGTCTCGAAATAACTTATTGGTCATAACCGTGTATGTCAGATTTTCGAAATTCCAGACACAAAAGTGACAAACCTATGTTTAAAGGTCACTTAGCACTTAGTAGTTAATTATGTTGTGTTTTCATCGGATTTTATGACATACTTATGATAATAAAATTTCTATTGAAAAACATTGGGTCATTACATTCTTCCCCCCTTATGAAATTTATCCCTCTAAATTTCATTTTACATTCTAATAAAAGTACAGGTGTGGGTACGTTTCCTTCATTGGTTCCTCCAGTTCCCATGTTTCCTCTTCGTACTTATGGTTTCGCTATAGTACCTTGACCATATGAGTAGTCTTGTTTCATATAAATTTTTCTATACAATCCATGATCTTCGCTGGTTTCTCCTCATTGAAAATATCATCCTCCAAGTGTACCACCTCTAAAGAGATTACATGGTATGGTTCTCATATGTACTTTCTTAAGAGGGATACATGAAAGACATCATGTACTTTCGACATGGTAGGTGGAAGTGCCAGTTTATAGGCCACAGCTCTGACTCGATCAAGTGTATCGAAGGGGCCTGTGTACCAGGGAATTAACTTCCATTTCTTTCCAAACCTCGTGACCTTCTTCCATGGATATATGTATAGAAATATAATGTCTCTAACTTTGAACTCAAGGTCACATAGACGGTTATCTACATAACTCTTTTTTCGACTTTGGGATGCCTTGATATGCTACTAAATGTTTTTCACCTTCTCCACCATTTCTTTGACCATTTTAGGTCCTAACAGCTTATGCTCACTGACTCCATCCCAACATGTTAGTGTTCTTCACCTTTTCCCATAAAGGGCTTCATATGGTTCCATTCAGATGCTCGAGTGGAAACGGTTGTTGTATGAGAATTCAACCAGTGGAAGATGTTGGTCCCATCCTTCTTTGAATTCCATATAATATTCTCTCAACATTTCTTCCAGTGTTTGAATAGTTTGCTCAGACTGGCCATCAGTTTGAGGATTATAGGATATACTAAAGTTCAGTTTAGTGCTCAGATCATACTAGATAATTTTTCAAAACCTTGAGATGAATCTCAGATCATGATTGAATACAATATATATTGGTACTCCATGCATTCTTACCAGTTCTATGATGTAAATTCGTCCATGTTGATCCATTGAGAAGTCCTCTCAAATTGTGATAAAGTGATCTATCTTCATAAGATGATCCACAACAACCCATATAACATTGTTTCCTATGTATTTCCTTGGAATTACAATGACAAAGTCCATGGTAATGTTCTCACACTTCCATGCTGGTATGGGTAGTGTTTACATCATCCCCTTAGAATTTTTTCTCTCATCCTTCACTTGCTAACATACCAGGTACTTGGATGTATATTCAGCAATCTCCCTTTTCATAATGTATCACCAAATATTTTCTTAGAGATCTCGATACATCTTTGTGCTCCATGGGTGGATAGATAAGGTCGAGCTATGTGCATCAATCAATAGATCCTTATTTATATCATTATTGGATAGTACACATAATCATGTCCCAATTCTTAAAACTCCTTATTCATCAATTTTGAAATTAGAGGATTTCCCATTATTAACAGCTTCTACCATTTTCTGAATTTCCAAATCCTTTCATTGAGAATCCTTTATTTTCTCCAAGAGGGATGGTTGAGAAATCATTTGTGAAAGGATTGATGTTGTTACTCCCTTAATGATTCCCATGTCCATATGTTGAAAATCTATGATTATTGGATCCTTTTAAATTCTCATCATTGATAAAGATATAGGATCCTTTCTACTTAGAGAATCTACCACCTTGTTTGCCAAACCAGGATGGTAGTGGATTGAGCAGTCATAATCATTAATGAGCTCTATCTATCTTCGATGGTGCATATTAATCTATTTCTGTATGAATATATATTTGAGACTCTTGTGGTTAGAATATATCTCACACTTCTACCAATAGAGATAATGCCGCCAGATTTTCAATTCAAAGATTACATCTTCCAACTCCAGATCATGCATAGGATAGTTTTTCTTATGGATTTTTAGCTGCCTTGATGCATAGGCTATCACTTTATCATTTGTAACTAGTACGCATCCCAATCCCTTATTTTAAGCATCACTATACACCACAAAAACTTCTCTACTTGTAGGGAGTGGGAGTACGGGTGAAGTGATAAGCCTATTTTTCAACTCCTTGAAACAATCTTCACATTCCTATGTCCAGACAAACTTTACTCCCTTCCGTTTCTTCTTGGTCATTGGGTTTGAAAATCACGAAACGTTCTTCACAAATCATTTATAATACCCATCTAGACCCAAAAAGCTGTGGATATCCATTATAGAAGTTGGCATGGGCCACTCTTCAATTGCCTTTGTCTTGGAAGGGTCCACAGATATCCCTTTGCTAGTGATAACATTCCCCAAGAATGATACTTCCTCCATCCAGAACTCACATTTACTGTACTTTTCATACAACTTCTCCCTTTGCAAAGTTTTTAACATAGTATTCAAATGTTCCACATGTTCCTCCTTGATCTTGGAGTATATCATAATATAATAAATAAATACTACCAAAAATTAGTCGAGGTAACCTCTAAAGACTCTATTCATTAAATCCCTAAAAATTGTTGGAGAATTAGTGAGTCCGAAGGGCATCACTATGAAATCATAATGTCCATACCATGTTCGAAAGATAGTCTGGGGAATATCTTCCTTCTTCACCTTTAATTGGTGATGTCTCAACCGAAGGTCCACCTTAGAGAAATAACTTGCCCCACAAAGCTGATCGAACAAGTCATTTATCCATGATAGAGGATACTTGTTCTTTGTTGTGATTTTATTGATCTCACGATAATCAATGCAGAGGTGCATTGATCTATCCTTATTCTTGACAAAGAGGACTATCATACCCCAAGGTGAGTCACTCAGGCATATAAAACCCTTCTCCATATTCTCTTGTAACTACTTTTTCAGTTCTTCCAGCTTTACGATGTCCATTCTATAAGATTTTTTGATATAGGAAAAGATCCAGGAATAAGTTCAATTGATAACTCAACCTCTCGATCAGGAAGAAGAATATGAAACTCTTTAGGGAATACATCAGTGTAATCCCTCACAATGGGCAAGTCTTCAAGCATAATTCTCTCCTTTGTCTCAGTCATTTGAGAAAGAAATGCTTGCTCATAAGGCAACAATATCCACACTTAAAATAAATATTTTAATGGAGACTCATTTTCCTCCTTCCACTTGTAAAGAATCAAATTATTATTTGAGATGTGAAGAGTAATATCTATTTCCCGACAGTTGATGTTTTCCTTATACAAAGATAGCCAATCCCTTCCCAAGATAGCGTTGAACTCCACTAAAAGAAGTATGACGAGATTTGCTGGGAGGATCAGTCCACAAAAATTAACTGGTGAGGAGTTAGAAACCATGGATGAAACAATTTCCCCATTAGTTTTTCTCACATATAACTTTTCCTCCAAATTTTGAGGTGGTGTTTGGATAGTTCTACTAAACATTCAAGATATGAAAGAATGTGTATAACCAGAATCAAATATTATGTTCACTATTATTGAATGAATAACTAGCATACCTGTCACCACATCATTGTTCGGATCCACCTCAGTAGTACTAATAGCATAAGCCCTTCATTTTTGACTTAGAGGTTGTTGTTGATTGCCTCCGACAACCCTCGGATTTGGGAAATTGTTCGCATAATTCCAATGATCCTTACAGTTATAACACTGCATTGTTGGATGAGTGTTGATCTGAACCTTCCTTTATTCTTCAACATTAGCACGATTTTTCATATCCCTTAGATAGTTCATGGCCATAAGTCTAAACTTTCTACATTTGAAGAAATTCTTGGTTCTCTTCAGACAGTTACTAATATGCTTCTTCCCACAATTTTTGAAAGGGGAAAAGTCATGCTTTTGTCCATCATGGGATTTGTTTGATAAACCACCCAAGTTGTTCTCCATTTTCCTCTTCTTGTCACTGGGACCATAAGACCACTAAGAGTCTCTAATCTCTATTTCAACCTTGAGGGTACAACAGACAATATCCTCATAACTGTCAAAGTCTTGAATCTCCAATGCTTTTCATAGACTTATCTTTAGTTTGCTAAAGAAGCGATCCACCTTGCTTTTAGTGTTCATAACAAAGCCAGAGGTGTACCTCATAAGCCTTGTAATGTTTTCTTCATACACCCCGAAGGACTCATCTTCCTTCTGCATGAGTCCGAGGAACTCCCTTTCCATCTAGAGATGGAGGTTTTGAGGAAAATATTTGTTGAAAAACATCCTCTTGAATTCCTTCCAATCCATGGAATCAATTTTCTCTTAGGACTTTGTATTCTTGATCAGTGTCCACCACTGATCAGCTTCCCCATTAATATGATAGACCACCAGTACAATTTTATCTTCTTATGAGCACTATAGGATGAAGAATATATTTTCAATATAGTTAATCCATTGTTTCGCAATGGGGTATTAGAAGATCTGATAAACGTGGGAGGCCTTTTCCACATGAAGGATTCTACGGAAACTTTCTCTTTCCTTGGAGGAAGAGGGTATTCTGCACGATTCAAGTTATTATTCATAACGCAAACCATCTGAGCAAGTAATTTCATGAAGTTTTGAGCACCCTCTCCCATCATATCAGGCATATCATTTGGGAAATATTCACATTGCATATTACATTGGTTGTTGGAGAGTGTTCTTCTATTTCCTGCCATTAACTAAGAAAAATAACATATAATTAGAGGTCTTGAATACATAGCTATTAATCATAAAAAGGAAACTTTGAACATAGAAGTATAAACTTATAAAGAAGAATTATATCTTAAATTGTGATTCCTTAGGTTTATATCATTGTTATGATTGTTCTATTTCTTAACTTATATTCTTATGGGCTTTTTTGTCCCTTAACAATGGTTTGTACTAATCTCATGAATCTACCAAAAGTATATCCCTCAGGAGTGTCATAACCAAGAGTTCAGCAAGGCCCGTTGTTGTTTACCAGGATACCCCGGGTCAAGCTAGAAACTCATTGTCAGAGTTTTCACTACTAGGTACATTTGTGAAAGAGCCACCTTTACCTGCTCGTATCCAGACATGGATGTATTTTCTTGATAAACCACTTACTCAATACTCACCAAAATTTAGGACTATTTTCTTATACTTAGTCTCATCATTAATGTTTTAACTAAGGTGCTCTATTCCAAATCTACAAAAATAACTAGACCATCCTCTGATACCAACTATAGTGACCCCAGCCTTTTTCATATAACATTTCATGATTTCAATCATAATTATACATCAGATTAAAAGCCGAGTATCGTTATGTTTAATGTCTTGGAAGACTAGGTACATAAAACATAAAACATGGGGATAAAAAACACTTCTTTATTTAATCTCCATAATGAGTTCCTAACTTCCTTTGAGCCCTTACATATGCATAGGGTAACATGGGGAACACATGAACAGAGGGATGAGCTAAAAATCCTAGTAAGGGAATGAACATAAGGATACATCTTAAGCACATCAGTTAGAAGGAAAGACATAATGATAACAAAGCTTGGAACATATGAAATCATATCATATAAGCATGTGATCATATAAACATGGAATCATATATATGTGTAAGAATCATAAGACATTTCTTTAGTACGGGTCAAGGCTAACTGCCAATCCTGTTTCCCATTTTAGTACAGGTCAAGGCTTACCGCCAATCCCATTTCACATCGCATATCATGAGACTTAACTTTACCCAATGAATTGGATCATTATCTGGGTGTAACCATATCAAAATCTTAATGAATATTATTTCCACATAAATATTCTTACCACATAGATAATCATACATAATCTACTATACATAAACATAAGGGTACCCATGAAAATAATTTGGTACCACAATTATGACATAAATCATAACCAATGGGCGTATCATGAAAGTGTCTATGAAAGGAAATTATAGAACATACATGGTCATTCATAGGTTAAATTAGGAATGTAACATGGTATGTTTTGTCAAATAGAAGTTACAACATATAAGAAATGTATTTTATAAACATTAACATTAAAACATTTTTGTGCGAATTTAAGGAAAATACTATAGATCTTTTAAAATATAAAAGGGAAGAATATTTTATATAAAACCAGAATTGAACCAAGAAGGTTTTCATAAAAAAAAATTATAAAGACAATGGTGGATTAAAACATAAGATATAGTGCACTTGAAATCGGGTAAGAATTCGGAAAGTTCCCTTAAAATGAGTGTGCTTATTGGGAAGTATCGATGAGGAATTCACTTAAAAGCGTGTATATCTCCAAAATAGAATGAGATATGGATCTTGGAACATGAGTTTAGAGCATATAAACTAAATTTATAGGTTTTAAATAAAAATAATAGACAACTACATTTTGGTAAAAATAAATATAGAGAAACCCGAAGGAATAAAGTAAATTTGGTTAGAATTCATTACGGTTTATCAGCATGGTATCGGGTATAACTAAGAGGGATTGATGAGAGATAAAATAGGTTTATCATCTCATAGAAATCAATAGGGAAGTATGGTGTAGGTGCATAAATGTACCCAATCATTTTCTATTACACATAAAAAGTCATAGCATAGAGGACAATCTTGATTAAGAGTGGAAAGGGGAGGATCCCTTACCTTAAATCTGTTAGTGTTCTCCACTTGTTATTAAAGACCTAAATAAACAAATTATGTTTATTAAATAAAAATTACATAAACACTTATATATTTAATTGATTTATTATAATCATTTTAAGTTCATTCATAATAGTTTTGATTGGTTATGAGGTTCAATTTCATTGTTCGGGCTCATTTGTTTACTTGATTTTAATGACTGATTCACTTATCTTTATGTTTGAATAAACATGTAAGATGAAAGTGGTTGTCCATAATTAAAGTTATATTATATTAGTAAACATACAGGAGTTTACACGGTTTTAAATTTAATTTGGTTACTTAGACTGAAGTTGAACTATTATTTAACACCAAAGTGACAACCGTTTTTGTTAATTGGTGGGTTTGATTACAAAGAACATATTTTGATTTATAACCTAATACCATTTGTACAAAAAGATTGTAGAATAAAAATAGGATATATTACATATATATTATGGTTCATCCATTACAAGAAATTGTTTCATGACTAGATTTAATGATGATAATAGAAATTAATAAACTGATGTCCTTGAATGTGCTAAATTAACACATCTCAAACGGTGCTTTCATTCCTTTCAAATAAAAGGTGGGGAAATGAGAGAAGATAATGAAATATCTCATTAGCATAAAAACATTATAGTACATGAATTTTACTAGATTTATCATACTATTTGGGTGAAGGTAGGTGAGGAAAGAAACAAAAAGAAAAGAACATTAAAGAAAAGAAGGAATTGGAAAGAGGAATTTACCGCTTGAAACTTCTTCGTTTGATAACCTCTTAAGGGGGGAGTTTTTGGTATTTTGAAGAGTATATGTTGTTGTGGACGTGGGGTAAGATATTGTGGAGAGATTTTGGCATAATATTGAAAAGGAACAAGACTTTAGAGGAGTGAAGAGAATAGGTAAGAATGGGTGGTATTTATAGTGGAGGAGAGGAGGGTTTTCATAATTTTTTAATCATTAGTATTTTATTTCTTCACAAGACAAGGAATAGTAAATATTATATGACCAAGAGTAGTATTAAATGCATGTGACTTCGAAACAATTGGTCTTAAATCATTATATCATCATCAATGACTCAATTAATCCATTATTTAGCATTTATTGTGAATTATCAGAATTTTACTATTCATAAAAAATTCCAGTATTTCAGAAAAATATTAAAAATTAAATCTAACCATTTTTATACATGTAGAATAGAAAAATGAAGTCCATTTTTTAAAAAAATCCAAATATGATTAATTTAATAATTAATTAAAATCAAAATTTATTAATAAAACCCAGTTTTAAAACATTCATTTACTTAATCTAAAATACAGGTACATCATAATTTCACTTGAATATTATTTTAATACTATTATAGTTAAAGTTACTATTCATTATAGTATATCAATATTCAGAAGGGTATGTTACTATTTATAAGGGTAGGTTACTCTTTAATAAAAATTAAGTTTTTCTTATCAGTCTCTAAATAACTTACTAGTCACAACCGTGTATATCAGATTTTTGAAATTCCAAACACAGAAGTGAAAAACCTATGTTTAAAGGTCACTTAGAACGTAGTAGATCATTATGTTGTGTTTTAATTGGATTTTATGACATACTTATGAGAAGGTAATTTCCATTGAAAAACATTTGGTCATTACAAACCCACCCTTTAAGGGTGATTACCCCTAGGTACATCTATGATATAGTCACATCCAATTTCTAATATCAGGACAAGGATATTTTTTTAGGAAAAACACATACTCAAAACTTTATCAATATTTCATTATATATCCATCACTTATAATCATCTCTAGGGGTTTCAATAAGATTATCTAACCTTATTACAAATGGTAACTAAACTAGTCTATAAACATAAAAAAAACCACCACTAATACCCACTAAATTAACCCAAGATGAACACAGCCTAAATTGTAAAATAATCTCATAATTTAGATAATACATCTCACAAACCATCACACAATATAAGGACCAAAAGGATTATATATTTGAGACTAGAAACATAGAAATATTATTTTGCAACAATTGAAAAATCTACACCATAATGGACCTCATCTTGACCCTTTTCGACATCTCAATTGATATAATCATCTTTACAACCTGTGGAATGAAAATATAAGAAAGGGGTGAGCTCAATAACTCAATAAGGGAAAATATATCATAATACATCAGATCTATACATTAAGTAGAATATAAGGAATAAATAAATAGATTAATAAAAGATAAACTGACCTTAAATGATAGTTATAAAACATGTTATTCAAACATAATAGAATAAACATGTCATTAAGGAATCATTATAGATATGACATGGCTCAAAATGCATCTCAATAATCTTATAACTTGTGGGAAGTATGTAAAAGTTAAGAATACTTTAAAAATAAGGCATAATCATAAAAACATTGCATTTTTTGGACATAACATTAATCTTGAAATATTGTAATAACTTGATAATAGACATGGAAATTTTCCATAACCATAATTAAATGGAAACCTGTTTGAGATAATCCATTATTCCCATACCTTTCAGAATAAACCCATTATGTCCACACATGAAAATGTAATCAAACCCATCATGACCACATATATGTGAAATGAATCATTATGTACATGCCAAAATATATCATGAGATACAAACATAATACAATGAATTTTATGGTGATATAGGATCCCACATTTTATCGTCCATACATATGTGTGCCACTTAAAATCAATTAAAAACAAATATTAATGAACATGTTGAAATATAATGGGTTTCTTAAAATTATCACATAATATGAACTTAAAAAATCATAGGATATCAAAAATATCATATTAAAAAAGGTATCATAACATAATAACATATATAGGATGATAAAAACATCACTTTATAAGAGACAGACCTTGGAGGAAAAATAGAAGTGAAAATACCAATGTTTTTACAAAGCCTTTTAAACATAGTTATAAAAGATGAACTGTAATATACTTAAACAAAATTGATAAGTTAAAAATAATAATTTTTAAAACCTTATTATAAATAGTTCAAAATTAATGATCCTGGAAATTTCATAAAGTTTAAAAATGTGGAGAAAAAGGTAAAACATTTTATTTTATAAAGGAGGGAAAACCATTTATTAATCTTTTAAAATACCTTTATTTAAAAACCCACATCATAAAAATAGTATAAATTTTTAATTTAAATAATGGTTAAGAAAAATTATGAGAATAGTAGAAAATAATCTATATTAAAATTACTAAAAATATTGGGGAACATGGGAATGGAGGAATAAATTTAGTATGAAGGAAACATCTTGCAAAATAAATTAGAATTACATATGAAAAAAATTCATTTTCAAAAAAACAATAGATTCATCAGGAAAAATAATTTTTTTTAAAACATGATTTTCCTATAAAAGAAGGTTGAAATAAAATATTGCATCATCACAGGGTATAATAGGTCAATCTTTAATGATGATAATCAAAGAGGAGTTATTATAGCCCCAATAAAATATATGATTAATGAAAACCCTTTACCTTTATTCCCTCTTAGTTGAGTACACTTTATCCTTCTATAAAAAAAATATATTAATATACATTTTAAAACCCATATTAATACATCAAATTATTTATAAAATCCATTTATAATCATTTTTTATATGTTTATTAGTTTGTTTTTCCTATATTCCCACATTGGGTGTTTATAGTTTTGACTGTTTGTTCAAGTTCCATAGGATACGTGTTAGTATTTATTCTTATTCAAAATTTCATCAGTAAAATTACATTAATGTCACTATAATAGATTAATTATAATGATTTATTATGTTTAAATTTTATTTCATGAGTAATTTAGTATTTATCCTAGAAAATTAAATCAACAATGAATATTTTTTTGATGATTTCCAACCTATAAAGGGTGTTTTCCAAATTCATGAGTTAAATATTGATGTATCTTTTTCCAAACAATTAAAAAATATTTATTGAAATATTTATATCATATTATTCTAGTCACTAATTTTTCATAATCATCTATTATATAATTTTTTATCATTATTCAAGTAGGTGTTAAAATTGACCTAAGCATGAACATATAATGGATATTGATTATTATGAAGTAATTTAGTTGAAATATCATTACAAAAATAGAATAGTGATATCATTTAGTGTTCATTATTATAATACATAAAAATTATAGAGGAATTATAATAATAACTAAAAAATATGATATAATTTTAATTAAATATTCCCCTCCTATTATGTTTATTTTAAACGATTGCATTAATGATAAACGTGTGTTGAGAGTATCATTAATAGGTTATCCAATTTTTCTTAATACATACTTAATTATATAATAAACATAATATTTATCCATTAAACCTATTCTCATAACCATCCATGTAAGGTGGTGATGAAAATAAATATGGAAATCAATCATGCCATGGAGGCGGTAGTCCACATGTACTTATGGTTGGTGATTTCAATTTCCATGGAACGTGGGAAATTAATAATATTTTTTATCATTTAAAAATATAAAATAGGTTATAAATATTATAATTATTTATTAAATTAAATATTAGGACCATTCGTGTAAGGTGGTTAAGCAAAAAAGCCTAAAGTTTTGGGGAGGTGGAAGTCCGTACACACACAAATGTCATTTTCACTTTTCATAAGAAAAAGGGAAGTATAATTAAAATATGTAACATAATTATAATAATATACCACTATAATAAGTATACTTATGTTATCATTTTGAGATAGTGAAAATTAATTTGAGAAATAATAAATGTACATAAGGAAAAATAATATAGGAAGAAGCGGTTAGAAATTTATACCTCACTATAGGGTTATCTCATAAGATAAGGGTGTTAAACCGATATAGGGTGGTATTTTTATAATACCAAATCCTTATTAAGGTGACTTGGATTTTTAATAATAGTGTTTTTTAGAGTTTTTTTAATACTTTTGGGTATTTTTTTAGGGTAAGTGGGGATATGATATCCCATTTTATAAGTGAAAAGGCCAGACATTTTTGTAAATACCAAAAAAAATTACATAATGGGAAGTCACTCTCAATAAAATTGGATCCAAAATTAATAATTAAAGGATTATATAAGAGATAATTTTGATATAGACCTCCAAAAACTAATTAAAAACACGTTTTTATCATGTTAGGTCCTTTACCTCTTAGGTTACGGATTTTTACCATTTTGGTTTTCACTATATTAACTAGTTTTTACCTAGGTAATTTATCTTTTATACCAAATAATAAATTTGTCCTTATTATCTAAAAATGGTAGAAATTAACTTTAAAAATATATATTTATAATGTGTTAAAATTTAATTTTAAAATCCATTTTTTAAATTCAATTTTTAAAATCCGTAAAAATTAATGTTTAAATACTGTATGTATAATATATTAAAAATGGTTTTTTTAAATATATCTTAAGTTATAAAATGTAAAATATGGGTTTTTATATTAAAAAAAACCTTTTTAAAAATATAAATTAACTTATAAAATAAAAAATTGGTCTTAGAAAAAGGTTTCAAGAATTTACAATTCATACTTATATACTAATAATTTCATAAAAGTCATGTTATTTTTACTAATGATATTTTTCACTATGTACATAAATATTGGACTTCTGTAAAAAATATAAAAAATTCCTATTAGGTTAATATTTCCATGATAAATCTAAAATTGAAGTTATTTTTTTGAATTTACATCTTAAAATTTATAAATTTTATTTTTAATTAAAAACATAGAATAAAGTTAAAAGTTGTTTTTATAGGAAAATGACTTGTGGAATTTTAATTATTATTTGTCCATATAAATTAATAATTAATATATTGTTAAATTATTATTCATACAATCAATATATATTATTATTTTTAAATCATAAATAACTTCTTTCTTTGAAATAAAATGTTAATTTTTAGAAAATAATTTTTTAAGCATAAAGTGATTTGAGTAAAATTAACCCTTAAAAAGTTTAAGAATTCAGGATATATCTTTACATATAAATATTTTATTGAATATTTATATAATCCTAACTTATACTTACATAGGAACTTATTATTTCTACATAATACTTAAGCATCAGATAAGCTCTGGTTGATGTTTTGGGTGGCAATTCAGCTATAATGGATCTTGTGGAAATCGCCATGAGCTTGAACTTATCCTTTATATATATTTTCTCAAACTATAATTTCTTGAGTTAAGATTGGTCTTGGTATATTGAAAACCCTATATAATCTACCCCATTTTATATATTATACAAATTTACTTCATAAGGAAATTTTCTACATGCGGATGCCATTTCATCTAACTCCCTTTATTGATTTTTCAATAGAGTTACATCAATTTAGACCAATCAATTTAATGGATTGATATTAATTGACATATTTAATATTAAAAATATATCAAGATTTTTTTTATAGTGTGTAAAACATTCTATTTAATATATTATTTATTTAAGGAGAATATATATTAAAATCTTTAGTTATTACACTGGGTGTCTCGACTCCTCTCCAATGCTCACTCGAGAACCTCTACCACCAATTGGATATCAAACCACTCAAAAAAAATTCCACTTTAGATGTCCCAATACTCAGAAAATACATTCAAATATTAATTTTTAAATTGAAACTGTCACCAAAATAAAATTTCAAATTCCCTTAGGAATTCACACCCTGAAAAATTATAGGGTTCTACATATTTTTAGTCTTACATGACACTTAGAGGTACCTTACGTAACACCCTGATATTTTAAAAATAAAACATAATCTATGATAAATAGTTTATTCATCACACAAAATCTATATTAAATTACCTTAAAAATATATTTATTTAAATATCTTATAGTACACGCAACCCTGAGTATAAATGAACTATAATATAGTATACAATTATAACATTGTCAGTAAATTGGTGAATATAAATAGGGATAACTAAATTATCAAAATTATATGATTTAATAATGTATAAAATAAATTTAATGGCTATACATTGATTATAAAATAAAATAATTATCATTTTAAAGAAAAATAAATGTTTTATGAAAAAACTGTATTTTTCTAAAATGTGGTTTTGTCACACTTTAGGAAAACAATTTAAAATTAATTTTTTAAAATTTTAAAAAATTAATTTTATAAAATGGAATTAATCTTTGAATTCATAATATCAAAATTTTCTTAGGCTTAATTTTTTTGTATTTTTTAAAAAATATTGATTTTTCAGTGAATAGTGAAAATGCTGATTCTTATAAAAATGTCATTTATTTTCTATAAATAAAGTAATTTAAATATACCATTATGTTTTGATTATTATTTAATGTAAAATAAGAATTATTTAGTTATATTTAATCCACTTAATTAATTTTCAATAAACTTCATATTGTATTTTATTATAAGTTTATTTTTTGGTTTAAAAATCAGATTTTTCTGAAAACTATTTTAAAGTGTATAATATTTCTCCATTTTAATTATGTAAAAAATCCCTAATGGGGAATTATTTAAATTAAATTTATATTATTTGTGTGTTTTCGTGTGTGTGAATTTAAATTCATAAATGATTATTACTAGTCATAGAGTTAATATAAAATCATTCTTTTTCTAAACTAATACACTTCCTGAAAAACTGCTTTTTCATCATGTCTGTAAGATTAATTTTAAATTAAATTATACAAATTATATAAATTGAATTTGAAAAAATGTATCCCATATTTTTAATCATCATTATTTATATTATTTAACAAGTTCAACTTGATTTTTATCACAATGAATAGTGATAACAGTAAAAATCTGTTATCATGGTTATTGTAAAAATAGATTTACTTTGGGGTTAAACTAAAAAATAAGGGTTAAAGTGAAATTATAATAGTATAAAATATATTTTATGTCCATATTTATACAATATAATGTATAATTATATATAATGATCCATTTTTTATCCTTTTTTATGTGAAACATTAGGGGATCAGGTTTTTTTTTAAAAAATTATAAGTGCGCCACTCACATCAATTATAAAAGATCAACCCTTATACTATTCTATTCGCACATTAAAACCATTTTGGATCATAAAATATATAATAAAATATCTTCCATAATTCCCCTACCACATATTAGAATCTTGGGTTTTATCATAAATTCATCCAATGACGGATTTTGGTACTAACCAAAGGAGGTTGTCTAATGAAGAGGTATTGAGCTTAACAAAGTGTTTTTATTTTATTTCTTCTTCCACTTCCTCAAAATACTGTTAAATTATAATTATATAATAACATAAGTATCTAATTTATAATAATATACTATTACTCTAATTTCATAACCTAAATTTAACTCCTTTTACATCAAATGGGAAACGAAACCATTATTCCTGTGTACGACAGACTACCACCTTATAAATTGATGTAATTCATTTTTCATCGTCTATAATGGATTGTTATAAAAATGGATTTAAGGTATATATATTATATTTTAAAAATAATTATACAAATTTAATTATGATATCACACATATCTTCTTACTTTCTATTCTCAAGAGGATACAATAACGTCACTCATCTGTACAGCAGACTACCACCTCGCGAAGTGATGTGATTCGTTTAAAACTAACAATTTCATGGATGGTAAAAATGATAAATTTAAAAAAATATATGTGACATATATTAAATAATTATGATATTAATAAAATTATTATCATTATAAAAATATCATATGAAATTTTATTTATTACCTTTTCCCGTCACTAAAAATTTATAACAGTATTCATGTGTACATGTGGACTTCTGCCTCAATGAAGTGATGTGAATATTTTTTCATAACCACATAAAATTTATTATGTATATAAGTATATTTATGGAAATAATGTGATATTTATCATATTATTATCATTATATAATTATAAAATATTAATTACCTTCTTTCGATAATGATCATTGAAAAATAGAAACATTACTCATGCGTACACACGACCTACCATTTCCATGATTATAATGTAGTTCATTTTTCATTACAATACGTAATTATTGGTTTTAAAATTATAATTTATGAATAAATATAATAAATATTTAATTATTATTATTCTGTATATGTTGAGTCAATGACCTCTTTTTTCCATGGTCAACAAACCGAAGTTGTTTTGAAATAATGAACAGAACGTCCTCAAAACACCCGACTTGGACTTCACTGATTAAGTATTTAAATATGATATTAAAAATAAATAAAATAAATGATTTAATAATAGGTTATTATACATTTAAAATTTTATTAATTAATCAAATAATTAACATAAATTTATTATACATGAGTAAAAGTACATAAATGGAAGGTTTGGACTCGAGGTAAGGGACTTCGCCTCAATTTTCCTTTATTAAGGAATATTTTGATGTTACAAACTAATTTATTTTATATGGTGTATATTCTATAAATTATTCATTTAATTTCATGAATATTTCATACTTAATTTTAATTTATGTTTTATTTTGAATTATTTCTTCCAAGGGGATTTCACTTGAAAATAACCAAGTGGTAAAGATTCTCATAACTCAATTTCTTTTCATTAATTTATATTAATTATTAATTATATTTTATATTATAAGATTATGTGTGTAATTACTTTTTATTATATTATGATTTATTTACAATTGATACACATGATATATTCATTGATTAATTCTCACTTCAACATTATGATCATTGTAAATGTTGATTGTCTCAAATTGTCTTCTTTGGGACATATGTTATGTTATACACCTATATTCATTTGTGAGGGTTTTATACTGCCCCTATGATATTTTATAAGATTAATATACATATTTTAATTATATTTAATGTTTCATTTGAAGTTATTCTTTAATGGGTTTTGTGATTGAAGAGTTTCCAATGTGGCAAAGGCTTTATGTTACAATCCCATTTCTTTCGAGATTTTTTATGTTTAGGGTTATTTTGGAGGAAATAATATGATAATATTTTCTTGAAAAACATATATATTTTTATCCTATGGTTATAAATCTAGTTCACACATTTAATTTACATTTAATCCCATATTAATTAAATAAAAATTAATAAATTTATTTGTAAGTGATACTTATCATGTATCTTATTTTTTTGGATTGGGAATATTTCTCTTCCAAATCCATGTTTTATAAAATATTATATAAAATAGTTTTCTAAAAAAATGATTTCCCAAACCTATTTTACAAGTTCTTTTTCCTTTTTTAAATATTTTTAAAAAGTAATTTTCTTAATATTTTCCAAATGGGTTACTTTTGGCTCGCTTTATAAAATATTTGAAAATAATGTTTATTTTTATCTTTTTCATCATAAATAGATTATTCCACCATCATGAACATTATTTTTTAAAATATTTATTTTATGTTTAAAAGTTTATTTTCAATGAAAATTATTTTTAATTTTTTTTGATAATTTTTAGTTTTTAATAGTTGTTTTCAAAATGAATAATTATTTTTCTCAAGAATATTTTTAATGGAATTTTAATGGTATTTCCATTAATTAACAACAAAAATTGTTGATGTCACTTATACTCCACTAGGGATATATAGTATTGATACCATCCTTATTATTTCTATGGATGGATTATAAGACCGACATGGAACCTATTTCTTTTCTACGGGTGAATCAAGAAATAAATGAACAATGATTATTGTTATGTTAAAAAGTGAAGGATTATAAATGTTTTATTCATGAATGGTACTTTCAAATGATTTATTATCACGATTGATCCCAATATAGCTTATATTATGGGTTCACCTAGATAGCACTGAGTGAGCCCGGTATAGCTTATATAATGGGTCCACCCATATAATGAAGGGTGATCCCAATATAGTTTATACGATGGGTGCACTGAGATAAAACTAAAATGCATTGGGTAATGTTCTTTATCTTAATAGAAAGTAAGGATGGAGTTACTAGTGAGTTTCCCTAATGGATTAAACTGGGATCTAGTTATTTTTGATATGGGTTTAAAACAAGTTATAAAGGAAATTTTTTAAGATACCAATAGTTTTTCTTTATGATTTTTATGGGGTTTGATGTTTCCTTAGATAAATATTTATACAACACGGCTTGTGATTATTTTACCAGAAATTTTTATGATATAAGAATACTTAGTCTTGAAAACTCTTTAAGGAAAATAATAATACAGAAACAATGATGCAAGAGTGTGGCACAAAAATCACCACCAAACAAAAAATTGGCAAACACACCACCCACAAAACAACAAGAGAGAAATATTCAACCACAAAAAAACCCAAATACCCACAATGTGCATGTCTAGCACAAAATATTTCACTAGGATCATTTGATACCTTCCCACCCTAAGGATAACCAATAGCCCATGGGCTGTCCCTCGAAAAACCAAAGGCCTAAAGTGGCCCAAAATACTGAAGTACAACTAATACCAATAAGAATCATGTGACCCATGCCCCAAGATCACTACTCTATCTATAGTCATCATGCATGTTGAGGTCACCTGATCCCTGTCATCATCGCCATATTTCAATTGAGTTCATCGTCGTCTAGCTTCAGAATCCCGAGAAAGCATTATCCTACACCCGCCACTAAAGAAATCCCCATTGTCTGACGATATCACTCCTTGCATCCTAATCTCAACATTATCACTCAATTCACATATAGATGTCTCCAACCTACAAGATAAATCCATTCCAATCTATGTGTGGTCTCCCTAAAACTGATCAATCAACATTTCTATTAATAAGTTGATACCTCTATCACCGGCCATCTACATAATGTCGATCACCATCCCTGCCATTGGGAAGGGATCCCTATATCCATGGATCACCAATGTCCACATGATCCACCATCTCCTACCTAAATCTCTATCGTTGGGGTCCCAATCCCAATCCCTAGGTCATTGACAGCAAGATTTGTGACATATTCTAAAAAACTCCAAACACCGTCATCATTATTTAATGGGGCCCCAATAATTCTATAGTCCCACCACCCACCAGTTTCACTTTAATCTCTAACATAACACCGCTAAAGAGAGTCGCTGATGGATTCACACAACATTCCACATTTTAATCCTTACATTGGCTATAGAGTTATTCTAGTAGCCCTACCATCAAGATGGATATCCATCACAAGGACCATTGTTGGACGACACCCCCACCTTCAAAGCCTCAAGCAGTGGACCTATGCCACTAGACACTAACAACATACCTAAACTTTTTTCAACCATCCACTCCCGGTTATTAATTTTAAAACTTAATTCACATATCCTCATTTTAGGATATGATTTGAAATCTCCCATTTCTTTACCATAAATTGCCTTGTGATAATCTGTCGTATTACTCTTACAGCTACAAGCTACAAAAATTTTGTAGTATCCAAAAATATAGGTATGAATGGGTTTGAATATTATTATGTTATGATTATATGCTTTGATTATGTCATTATACCCTTATTATCTTCTTGTGATCACTAATGACATTTAATTATTAATGATTATGTTTACCCTTACTAGGAATTTGAGATCACCCTTCTTATGTTTCATATTCTCTAGGTTATGAAGAATGATGATTAAATAATTTATGTCTAAAAATGTTTCTAATGTGATGAATTTTGTGTTCGATGTTGAATACTTAATATATAATATGAAAATTTGGGTATAGTGCAAAACATACTCCCATGAATTCATGTGTATTGTGTATGTAATAGTTTATCCTAATTCTCTAAATCTCTAAACCTAAAAGTCACTTTTTTATGTATGATATCCAATATTTCATTTTGATACTATAATTTTTTTTATGGACAAAATTGTGTCAAAATCATCTGTATAAAATACATAAATGTAAAGTTTATGATTTTAGCACTGAATCTAAAAGTATGGGTTTGGGGCTATTATAGTTGGTATTAGAGCAGGGTTTATATAACTTTAGAGATTGTGATTCTTTTCATGTGTGGTTATCTTGATATTTATGGATACCATCATAGATCTATACGATTAAGGACGATCAATATTTCAAAATTATTAGACAACCCTTTTGAGGTTATAAATGATGAGATCTTATAGTGATTAATGAAATTTTAAGAGAATTTTTATTGGGTTGAATTGTATACAAATCTTTGGTATAACGTAAAGTATGAATTTACATTTTTCGGATAAAAGTTTTAATATATTGATAACATTTGGATTTTATATGAACTTGAATATTGACATAATTATGGGAACATAATTTTTATTATATAGATAACCATGGGATTAAAAAGAGATTTAGTGACTAAGTTATTAATGTTATTTTAGAAAAAGGTCAATATTTTTAATTCATATAAGATGAAAGTTATGAGATAAAATTTGAGGGTAAAACACTCTTTGATATTTAGGTTGTTGATATTATTTTGGATATAGGGTTATTTATTTGTGGAATGATTTAGTATAAACATTGGGTATTACTAGTGAATTTTGGAGATTAATTTATTATTTCATCTTATGAAGTTAAATTCATTTTTGGAATTATCATACCATATGATAACCATTTTGGTTTTTTATAATGTTTAAAGATAGGTGGAATAGATTTATTACCCCTTTAATGGTTATGTGGTCCTTTAAAAGCATATTATTGTGCTTCGTACATGAAAACATTCTTTTTGAATATTCATCATTTGGAGGAAAATATGAGATTATGGTGGAAATTTATTGAAGGATGAAATTATACTCATCCATTAAGTATATTTCCATATTATCTTAATATATAGGGTAAAAGAAATCATAAACTCTATGAAAGGGATCATGAAAAAAAATGGTGTCATATTACCATCATTTCTAATGAAATAAAAGTCTATTTTCACATATTTTGGTTTATGGTTTGTATTTTTTTACTTTTTTATGATCATTAAATTTCTTATTATCAATGATCTATGTCATTCTCCGTCATTATTCGAGCATTATTCTTTTATACCATGTCCATATCTGTACTTACCACCAATGTTTTCCTACTTTGGAATCCAGTTATGCATTTTTTTAGAAAACCATTACACTTACATTTCTCTTTTATCAAGAGTATGTATAGTTAACACCTTTTATGATGTGGTTTTTCTATAAAATTATTTTCAAAAGTGAAACCCTAAATTATTATGATCAAGTTCCAATTATGAGGATAAAATTTATTAAGGAGGTAGAATGTCGCACATTGGGATTTTAAAAATAAAATGGAAGATATGTTTGATAGAATATTAGACACACAAAACTAATCTTAAATGACATGTGAAATATATTTCTTTAAATATATTATGGTATATTCAACCCTAAGAATAAATGAATCGTAATATATTATATCGTTATAACCTAGCAGTTAAATTTTTGGATATGAATAGAAATAAACAAATTATGAAAATTATATGTCTTATAAATTTATAAAATAAATTCAATGATAATATATTTATTATAAAACAAATTAATAATCATTAAGAAGAAAAATAAAATTTTTCTAAAAAAACAATATTTTTCTAAAATGTAGTTTCATCGCATTTTGTGCACATACATTAATATTATTTTTTCTCCAGTTTTAGAAATTTTAATTAAATAAAATTCATAATTTTTTAATTAATCATTTATAAATTATACTAGGGTAAAATTTTGGGTTTTTTTGGAAAATGTTTCCTTTTCAGTGAATAGTGAAAAATACCAATTTTTTGTAAAATTGTTATTTTTTCAATAAATTAAGTATTTTAAAAGTCCCGTTACTTTTTTTATATGATTTAATTTAACATAAGTATTATTTATTTATATTTAATAAAATTAATTACTTTTTAATCAACTTTATATTGGATTTTACTTTAAGTTTTTTTTAGTTTAAAAACTGGATTTTTATTAAAATTGTTTTAAATACATAATGTTTCTCCATTTTAATTAATTAAAACAAAACATAATGAGGAATTATTTAAATTAAATTTATAAATTATATATCTATAAATATTAATTTAAATTCATATAATGATTATTACTATTCATAGATTTGATATAAAATCATTTTTTTCTTGAAAAATACACTTCTTGAAAACCCTCTTTTTCATCACCTTTGTGAGATTAATTTTAAATTTATTATATATAAATTATGTAAATTTAATTTGGTAAAATTAATTCCATATTTTTAATAAAAATTATTTATATTATTTAATAATTTCAACTTAATGTTTTGTCCTAATGGATATTGAAAACAGTAAAATTAAATTATCATAGTTAAGGTCAAAATAGATTTACTTGGGGGTTAAACTAAAAAGATAAGGTTTAAAATAAACAAAAAGAATTAATAAATGTATTTTATGAACATATTGAGACCTTATAACTTATAAGTCTTGATAATGATCCATTTTGGATACTTTTTTCTTGTGAAAAATATGGATATCACTTTTTTTCAAAAATTACAATTGTGTCACTCCTCTCACTTACAAAAGGTCATCCCCTATCCTCTCCTCCTTACATATTAAACCCATTTTTTTAGGTAATACCTCACAAAATACCTTCAATAATTCCCTAAACACATTATATAATCCTTTTTTGATCATAAATCTATCATATGAATGATTTTGGTGCTAACCTAAGGAGGTTGTTCAAAGAAGAGGTATCGTTCTTAATTGAGTGTTTTTATTTTATTTTTTCTTCCAACACATTAAAATATTATTCAATTATAATGAAATAATAAAACTATTATTTCCCATATGATTATATTTTATTATGTTATTTTAAAAAAATAAACTCATCTCCTATTCCATAAAATGGGAAACGAAACCGTCATTCACGTGTAAGGTGGACTACCGCCTCACAAACTGATATAATTTGTTTTTCATTGTCATATTTCATAGCTTGTAGTAGTTATGGATTTAAAGTATATATATAATATTTTAATAATAATTATAATCATTTAATTATTACATCACATTTTCCTTCTTACTTTATATTCTGTTGGGGATACAATAGCATCACTTGTGTGTGTGGTGAACTATCACCTCGTGAAGCGATGTGATTCTTTTTTACTAACACTTTTATGGAAGCTAAAAAGAATAAATTTAATTAATATATGTGATATATATGAAATAATTATGATATTAATGACATAAATATCATTATAAAAATATAATATATCATTTTATTTCTTACCTTTCCACTCACTAAAAAATAATGATCGCATTCATGCAAACGTGGGGACTACCGTCTCCACAAACAAATGTGAATAGTTTTTCATAACCATATCACATGTATTATATGTATAAGTATATTTAAAATAATAATATTTAACTTATGGTATTATTATAATTATTAAAAGATAAAATAATATTTACCTTCTTTCGATAATAATCGTTGAAAAATAGAAATGTTACTCATGAATACATACAACCTACCATCTCCATGATTGTAGCTTAGTTCATTTTTCATAACCATATTTAATGATTGGTTTTAGAATTATAATTTACTAATAAATATGATTAATATTTTCTTATTATTCTAGAGATTTTTAAATTATGAACTGTTTTCCCACAGTCAACACACCAAAGTCATTTTGAAACAACGAACCCATTATGTAGAGACCCGTAGCCTGACGTACATGGACATTACATTACTTTTGCGGAATACTTAGTACATAACAAAAACACACACACAAGGATCGTAATAGTTTAGTGTCTTTGGAAACTCGGAACGTAATCTTCTAAACGTGGTGAAAGATCTTCAATATCTCCCATAAAGATCTTCTTTTTTTTTTCTACCTAAAACCTTTCTTTATATCCTGGGGAAAAGAAAACATAAAAGGGTGAGCTCAAATGCTCAGTAAGGGTAAACAAAAGAAATATCAATCACATAATTTTCATAAGAACATAACATTTTTGGAAATCTTAACCTGCAAAAGAGAGCATAATTTCATAACATGGGATAAATCATAGTAGGGAAATGAAATCATAACTTAAAACATTACTCATTGTGGCATACACACATAATCATAGAGAATCATTTCTTGTTAGTCAAGACTCATTTCCAAGACTATCTTAGTGGACAAAGTCCCTTTCTGAATCGAGTAATCCTCGTTTCAGTCCTGTTTCACTGAACCGGTATAACCTACCATTCCAGCCATGTCTATCTCATGAGATATAAAATCTTTACCCAATGCATTGGAGGGAGATATAGGTCCCACCCATCTTATAATGAATCCTTTCTTATGTGTGCCACATAATCATAAACCATACATCATAGCGTAACCCATGTAATAAAAATGGGATTCTTAAACAACATGACATCATAAAACAATTCATATAAGTTAAAGGAATTCATAAAAATAATTCCATCACAACATAATCAAATCCATGTAATAATAGGGATAAAAACAGAACCCTTTATTATCTTAGATGGAAAATAAGTTTGACAAAACACTTGAAATGAATTCTTGAGAAAAATATCCTTTCTTCTTCAAAATGAATTTCTTTTCACAAAACGTCATGAAATTTTAAAAGAAAGAGATTTTATTGAAAATAGTCATGAAATCTTTTGAAGGAAGCTTCATGAAAATAAGGCTTTATAAAACCGTAAAAATCCGTTCGTGCCGTATAAGTTAAAAAAACATTCTTCTTGTACTTTTGTCGGAAAAGTCAAAAAGTACCTCGTACGAAAAACGGCAAAAGATTCCTTTCATATTCTTTACTAAAAACTCACCTAAGGGTAAAATTGGATTTAAACTTTTGCAAGTGGATGGAAACAATATTACATATTGAGGGAACATGGATGTGGATGATAAAATACACCCCAGTAAATACTTACGAATAAACAATCTCGGATAAAAATGAGATTGTGATATTCCCATTACCTTAGGTCCGACTTGCTTTGTAAGTGTCCGAACCTCCTGTATAATGATTTAAATCATGTTATTGACTTATTACAGAATCATATTCATTGTTATGATATCATATATGGTTCACTTATGACATTATATTACCCGTTCTTTTGTAAATTCCATGTTAAAGAAGCGTTTTGGGTAAAATCGTTTCATTTATCGTAGGTGTATTGTCTTGTTGTTCTTGACATCATTATTACTTATATCATGATTTACTTACTTCCAGAATATAAAATATGATTTATATATCATATACATTCAGTATATATATATATATAATAGGTAGATAAATAAAATGAAAAACACCGTTCATGGAGACGGTAGTCCGTACGTACGCATGAACGCTGTTTTCCTTTCCTTATTGTCTTGAAATGGAAGTAAGTAGATGACTTACATATGTATATATATACATAAATCCAGTAGCTTTATAATGTCATATATTTCATTATTATTTCTTATATATACATTATAATCATTCTTAAATGGTTAACATGGAGAATGAATCTCATCGCGTCGTGGAGACGGTAGTCCGTACGTACGCACGAGCGATGATATCATTTCCATAAATATTGAACTGAATTGGATTGGATTATACAATATATCAGAATCAATATGATGTTGTAATAACTATGTATAGTTATTCTTTACACCATTATACCCATCCATGTAAGGTGGTGGTGGAAAATAGATTACACCACGGCGTGGAGACGGTATTCCGTACGTACGCACGCGCGGTGATTTCTTTTTCCGTAGGATGGATAGATGGTGAAATAGGGTTGTTTCATACTTATAATAACATATCAGTATATGAGTGATACTGATGTTATTACTTCATAATGAAACAACCTAAGAAGAAGAATTGGAAGAAGAAATAAAGATGAAAGAATTGGTAACGGTAATTACCTCTTCTTTGAAGCGCCTCTTTGAGACCTCCTCTTAGGGCACTAAAATTGGTCTTTAATGAAGACCAGAACCTCTAGGATGTTTCTAGGGAAGTGGAGAAGAGATTTTGGCAGGGGTTGGCCGAGCTTGAGTGCTCAAATTGGTGTGAGGAGGAGGGGGAGGAGGTGTCCTTTTATAGGGGAGGAGAGGGGCACCTTAGGAATATCTCAAAATATTATTTTATATTAAAGTCAAAATCGGTTTATAATGGTTCCAAAGGGTCTTATTTCGAAGCTAAAGTGGGGATGGGTCGAAAGCCTATCAACCAATAGGATTTAGACAAGTTTAGGGTATTATTTTAACCTTATCAATTAGATTTAACTCTAAGTTAAATAATTTAACTTTTACCGTGTCTTTTTGTTTTCTTTCACTATATGGTTAATAAATTTACTATAACATGCCAAACGAACCAAAAATTGTATATTATTAATAAATATATCCTTATCTAAGTCATTTGGCCGAACCTTAGATTTTTAGGAATAAAATAACAATTAATAATATAATATTTGATTTAACAACTATTTTGTGTCAATTTTGACACTATTTGATATATGATTTTTGTGAAAGTCATAACAGAATTATATTTTCGAACCAAGTTGATTAAATCAACACTAATATATCATAGTAACCTAGAAAATTAGTGTAATTTATAAAAAGTATTAAATTACATTTATTTTGGTATTTATATTATCAATTATGTCAATATTTCATTAATAAGATAATTACTGCATCATCTTTGTGCCATAAATAAATTATATTATTTGATGTCTAAAAATTACAAATAAAATATAATCATATAGGAAATCTTTTTAGCTTTCTAATTAATATTTATAGTCGAATTTATCTTATGTATAACCCCATATTAAAAATGATTTACTTATTAAACTTTGATTTTAACTATTTTAACCCTTCTTTAAATAAATTAATAATAAATGTCCTAATCTAATCCAAGTGGACCTAAATGGTCATATTTTATTCCTAAGTTTGTTTTTGGTCGAATTACACTTGTCCAATAGAATTAGGACATGTGTTAGGGTAATAGTGATATCATATTTACCCTTAGTTACCCTATTTACTATTAACCGCGGTAAAAATAGTAAAAAGTTACTATTCACCAAAAAATTATTTTTATCTCATTGAACCACATTTTACTTACTGATATCAACCGTGTCTGTCGGATTTTTGAAATTCCATTCACAGAAGCGGTAAAATTAAGTTTTATGAAAAATTCAGTTTTTTAACTACCACTTAGTAGTTTCACTATTCATCAAAAAATGAAGGTTTTCAGAAAAATGCCAAAATTTCATCCTAAGCTATATTTCATATTCCGAATTCAAAAATGAAGTCTATTTTACCAAATTCATAACATAGAAGTTGAATTAATTAATTTTATAATTAAATCCCGCTGTTGAGACAAATAGCGTGTTTTTAAGAAACAATTTCTATCAAAAGATTGACACTTGATTATGTCTGGTTTAAATGTGAAATTACAACCAATGACCAACATTGAATTAAATTGTAAAAATATATTCTAAATATACTTTAAAACCACTCAAATTAATAATTTATCACTATTAATTATTTCAATTAAAAAAGTTGTTTTTTAATTATAATTAATAATTTTCACTATTCATCAGAATATGAAAGTTATCCGAAAAGTACCAAAATTTCACCTTAGGCTAAATTCGATACTCCGAATCCAAAAATGAAGTTCATTTTGAAATATAAGATTTACAGAATTTTAAAAAGTGGTTATTACTATTCATAACGGCTAGTTTTAATAATATTTTAATAGCATATCGTTGTTTAGTGAAACTCGTTATTGCATACTACACACGCTATCGAGGAAGGTCGTGATTGCGTGTATGCAAGGCAAGTCAAGGATGCGTGTTGTGCAAGCTCCTTTTGGTGTAGCGTACAACACAAGACATTAATAAAATTAAAAAGAATATATTTTTTTTATAAAATCTTGGGCTGTTACATTCTTCCCCCCTTAAAATGAATTTCGCCCTCGAAATTCGTCGGGGTTATAAATGGTTTACTATTTGAAAGTTTCTTTAATAGAAACCCACATCGTAAAAGGGAATACCAAAACTTGGCTTTAAAAACTAAAGTATGAAATGTAACGATTACCCAAATAAACTAATCACTGGGTTTCCACATAGGTGAAAATATGGATATGGAAGAGAAATCTAACCATCATGTTCTGATGGAGAGTGGTAGAGAACATGGCTATGGAAAAGCCAGTAATCACAAATCCATAAATTTGTGACGATATAAGGTACCATCTGATTCATCATGTATAAGATAACTAGGACAACATTTTTGGTTTTCAAGATCATTTCCCTAAAGTTAAAGAATTTAATTTAGAATAAATACTTACTTTATTTTGGTACAATCTCGCTGTTGTTCGTGCCTTTAACAATTTCCACTTCATCTCTTAAATAAATGATGTTGAATTTGTTATTCGTGAATTGTTAGCAGATCATGTGATAGAATGACGGGTCATTCCATCTGTCTCAAACAAAAGGTTAGAAAAAATTATATACATAAGTCGATCTATAGTGAGATTAATCACATATGGTTCCTAAAATGGACTTATACTTCATATATCATACTGCTTAATATAATAAAACTAATTTCTACTAAACAGGGACTTCCTGTAGGTCAGTGGTAGGCGATAAAGGCCAGTCGCACTTCGGTTGTGGGTTCGATTCCTACAGCCTTGTCCGAAGCGATGGGCTGTCGCCCGTCCTGCAGGTTGTCCTTTTTCTAAAACTACGTCACTATAACATCCCATCAATAATATCGAAAATCTTCTATCCTTAAACAATACTAACTTATGTCCAACATAATCCAGTCTAATCTTTAGGCTTATACATAATACTGCAGTCCACTCTCATAATATAGTGACAATGATTACCAGAGATTTAATACTGTCGTTGATCCCCACATAAGATATGTCTTGTTGGTCACATTCCAAACATTCAAAGTCCTTAATCGTGTATTCTCTTGAATACCTTAGTGAGTGCAGTTAAAAGTTAACACTTTCCATATACCAAAATCCTCAAAATTCTATATACTCAAACCATGATATCACTTAGTCCTTATATCAATCATGAGCTCATGAATACTATTAAACATCTCATTGTCTTCTTATCCTTTCATTATGCACTTATCATCTACTTTCCAAAAGTATCTGAATAACCTTTCATGGTTACTGGTACCATTCATCATACACTTAAGGAAAGACAACAGTTTAACAATCCTTATATGTCTCCTTATTCCATGAGATTACTTATACAACATTACACATGATAAACATGTAATCATTCCACTACATTCTTAGACCATTGACCGAGCTTCAACATTTCTTTCATCTCACATATCATTTGTAGTTTCTTCATCATCGTCAACATAAATACTTCCCATACGACCATACTGATTCTCTTCATGAGACTTTCCCTTAGGGCATTGGTTTGCATAATGCCCGTACATTCCACATTTAAAGCATTTTACCATTGTTGATGTCGTAGCAATACCATTATCCTCATCCATGGTGTTAATTGAACCTTTTCCTTTGCACTTACTTGCTTTGTGTCCTTCTTTTCCACACCCAAAGCATCTTCTAGTTCCATTGAAACATTCTCCTTGATGCCTCTTCCCACATGATTTACATAGGGGAAATTGAACTTTCTTTCCTCTATGATCTTCATGAAACTCCATCTTTCTCTTATTAGCCGAGTCAGGAAACTTACCAAATTTTACTTTATTGATCATTTTATGAGATTGTTGATTCGGCATAATAATGATGTTTGGACTTCCAAATCCCATTTCATTTTCTTGCTCATGAAATATATCATTCCATTGTCCATCATATCCTCCTTTATCGTGAATCACCTTGTTTCCAGCCATTTTCTAAAACCCAAAAAGAATAGTGTGAGAGGCAAAAATCATAATAAAGGGGGAGTAACTTAAATATATATCATCTTTGGTTTAATCTAATATTGTTACCATAGTTCTAGAACTATATCCTATACATATACTTATCCTTAGGGGCATCCCTAGACATACCTTAGAAATATCTCTAGGGATCTCACTAACGTTTTCACATCCTAGTTTCCAAAGGTTGACTAAACCTTTCCTCTGATACCAACTGTAGAGACCCATAGCCTGACGTACATGGACATTACATTACTTTTGCGGAATACTTAGTACATAACAAAAACACACACACAAGGATCGTAATAGTTTAGTGTCTTTGGAAACTCGGAACGTAATCTTCTAAACGTGGTGAAAGATCTTCAATATCTCCCATAAAGATCTTCTTTTTTTTTCTACCTAAAACCTTTCTTTATATCCTGGGGAAAAGAAAACATAAAAGGGTGAGCTCAAATGCTCAGTAAGGGTAAACAAAAGAAATATCAATCACATAATTTTCATAAGAACATAACATTTTTGGAAATCCTAACCTGCAAAAGAGAGCATAATTTCATAACATGGGATAAATCATAGTAGTGAAATGAAATCATAACTTAAAACATTACTCATTGTGGCATACACACATAATCATAGAGAATCATTTCTTGTTAGTCAAGACTCATTGCCAAGACTATCTTAGTGGACAAAGTCCCATTCTGAATCGAGTAATCCTCGTTTCAGTCCTGTTTCACTGAACCGGTATAACCTACCATTCCAGCCATGTCTATCTCATGAGATATAAAATCTTTACCCAATGCATTGGAGGGAGATATAGGTCCCACCCATCTTATAATGAATCCTTTCTTATGTGTGCCACATAATCATAAACCATACATCATAGCGTAACCCATGTAATAAAAATGGGATTCTTAAACAACATGACATCATAAAACAATTCATATAAGATAAAGGAATTCATAAAAATAATTCCATCACAACATAATCAAATCCATGTAATAATAGGGATAAAAACAGAACCCTTTATTATCTTAGATGGAAAATAAGTTTGACAAAACACTTGAAATGAATTCTTGAGAAAAATATCCTTTCTTCTTCAAAATCAATTTCTTTTCACAAAACGTCATGAAATTTTAAAAGAAATAGATTTTATTGAAAATAGTCATGAAATATTTTGAAGGAAGCTTCATGAAAATAAGGCTTTATAAAACCGTAAAAATCCGTTCGTGCCGTATAAGTTAAAAAAAACATTCTTCTTGTACTTTTGTCGGAAAAGTCAAAAAGTACCTCGTACGAAAAACGGCAAAGGATTCCTTTCATATTCTTTACTAAAAACTCACCTAAGGGTAAAATTGGATTTAAACTTTTTCAAGTGGATGGAAACAATATTACATATTGAGGGAACATGGATGTGGATGATAAAATACACCCCAGTAAATACTTACGAATAAACAATCTCGGATAAAAATGAGATTGTGATATTTCCCTTACCTTAGGTCCGACTTGCTTTGTAAGTGTCCGAACCTCCTGTATAATGATTTAAATCATGTTATTGACTTATTACAGAATCATATTCATTGTTATGATATCATATATGGTTCACTTATGACATTATATTACCCGTTCTTTTGTAAATTCCATGTTAAAGAAGCGTTTTGGGTAAAATCGTTTCATTTATCGTAGGTGTTTTGACTTGTTGTTCTTGACATCATTATTACTTATATCATGATTTACTTACTTCCAGAATATAAAATATGATTTATATATCATATATATTCAGTATATATATATATATATAATAGGTAGATAAATAAAATGAAAAACACCGTTCATGGAGACGGTAGTCCGTACGTACGCATGAACGCTGTTTTCCTTTCCTTATTGTCTTGAAATGGAAGTAAGTAGATGACTTACATATGTATATATATACATAAATCCAGTAGCTTTATAATGTCATATATTTCATTATTATTTCTTATATATACATTATAATCATTCTTAAATGGTTAACATGGAGAATGAATCTCATCGCGTCGTGGAGACGGTAGTCCGTACGTACACACGAGCGATGATATCATTTCCATAAATATTGAACTGAATTGGATTGGATTATACAATATATCAGAATCAATATGATGTTGTAATAAATATGTATAGTTATTCTTTACACCATTATACCCATCCATGTAAGGTGGTGGTGGAAAATAGATTACACCACGGCGTGGAGACGGTATTCCGTACGTATGCACGCGCGGTGATTTCTTTTTCCGTAGGATGGATAGATGGTGAAATAGGGTTGTTTCATACTTATAATAACATATCAGTATATGAGTGATACTGATGTTATTACTTCATAATGAAACAACCTAAGAAGAAGAATTGGAAGAAGAAATAAAGATGAAAGAATTGGTAACGGTAATTACCTCTTCTTTGAAGCGCCTCTTTGAGACCTCCTCTTAGGGCACTAAAATTGGTCTTTAAGGAATACCAGAACCTCTAGGATGTTTCTAGGGAAGTGGAGAAGAGATTTTGGCAGGGGTTGGCCGAGCTTGAGTGCTCAAATTGGTGTGAGGAGGAGGGGGAGGAGGTGTCCTTTTATAGGGGAGGAGAGGGGCACCTTAGGAATATCTCAAAATATTATTTTATATTAAAGTCAAAATCGGTTTATAATGGTTCCAAAGGGTCTTATTTCGAAGCTAAAGTGGGGATGGGTCGAAATCCTATCAACCAATAGGATTTAGACAAGTTTATGGTATTATTTTAACCTTATCAATTAGATTTAACTCTATGTTAAATAATTTAACTTTTACCGTGTCTTTTTGTTTTCTTTCACTATATGGTTAATAAACTTACTATAACATGCCAAACGAACCCCAAATTGAATATTATTAATACATATATCCTTATCTAAGTCATTTGGCCGAACCTTATATTTTTAGGAATAAAATAACAATTAATAATATAATATTTGATTTAAAAACTATTTTGTGTCAATTTTGACACTATTTGATATATGATTTTTGTGAAAGTCATAACAGAATTATATTTTCAAACCAAGTTTATTAAATCAACACTAATATATCATAGTAACCTAGAAAATTAGTGGAATTATAATAAGTCTTAAATTACATTTATTTCGGTATTTATATTATCAATTATATCAATATTTCATTAATAAGATAATTACTGCATCATCTTTGTGCCATAAATAAATTATATTATATGATGTCTAAAAATTACAAATAAAATACCATCATATAGGAAATTTTTTTAGCTTTATAATGAATATTTATAGTCGAATTTATCGTATGTATAACCCCATATTAAAAATGATTTACTTATTAAACATTGATTTTAACTATTTTAACCCTTCTTTAAATAAATTAATAATAAATGTCCTAATCTAATCCAAGTGGACCTAAATGGTCATATTTTATTCCTAAGTTTGTTTTTGGTCGAATTACACTTGTCCAATAGAATTATGACATGTGTTAGGGTAATAGTGATATCATATTTACCCTTAGTTACCTTATTTACTATTAATCGCGGTAAAAATAGTAAAAAGTTACTATTCACCAAAAAATTATTTTTATCTCATTGAACCACATTTTACTTACTGATATCAACCGTGTCTGTCGGATTTTTGAAATTCCATTCACAGAAGCGGTAAAATTAAGTTTTATGAAAAATTCAGTTTTTTAACTACCACTTAGTAGTTTCACTATTCATCAAAAAATGAAGGTTTTCAGAAAAATGCCAAAATTTCATCCTAAGATATATTTCATATTCCGAATTCAAAAAGGAAGTCTATTTTACCAAATTCATAACATAGAAGTTGAATTAATTAATTTTATAATTAAATCCCGCTGTTGAGAAAAATAGCGTGTTTTTAAGAAACAATTTCTATCAAAAGATTGACACTTGATTATGTCTGGTTTAAATGTGAAATTACAACCAATGACCAACATTGAATTAAATTGTAAATATATATTCTAAATATACTTTAAAACCACTCAAATTAATAATTTATCACTATTAATTATTTCGATTAAAAAAGTTGTTTTTTAATTATAATTAATAATTTTCACTATTCATCAGAATATGAAAGTTATCCGAAAAGTACCAAAATTTCACCTTAGGCTAAATTCGATACTCTGAATCCAAAAATGAAGTTCATTTTGAAATATAAGATTTATAGAATTTTAAAAAGTGGTTATTACTATTCATAACGGCTAGTTTTAATAATATTTTAATAGCATATCGTTGTTTAGTGAAACTCATTATTGCGTACTACACACGCTATCGAGGAAGGTCGCGATTGCGTGTATGCAAGGCAAGTCAAGGACGCGTGTTGTGCAAGCTCCTTTTGGTGCAGCGTACAACACAAGACATTAATAAAATTAAAAAGAATATATATTTTTTTATAAAATCTTGGGCTGTTACACATTATCCTAGAAACGCATGTCGCAGACTTAACAGATTATGTATTTAAATATTACATTAAAAAATAAAAAAAAAATTAGTTATGAATAAGTTATTAAACTTATAAAGTTTTATTAATAAATAAAATAATTTATATAATCTTATTATATATTATTTAAAGTACATACATAGAAATTTTGGACTCGAGGTAAGGGACTTCATCTCAATTTTTTTATTGTGGATTATTTTAATGTTATGAATCTAATATATTTTATATGTTGTATATAATTACCATTTAATATGAAATACCATTAATCATTCTTATTTAATGGTATTTTATTTTTTATTTTTAATTATTCCATCGATGATGATTTGACTTGAAAATTACCATGTGGTACAGAATTTCATAACTCAATTTCTTTTCAATGGGTTTTATTACTTATTTATTGTTTTTGATATTATAATATAATAGGTGTAATGAATTTTTATTATATTTTATTTCATTTACACTTTTTTTTATGTGTATTTTCATTTTATTCGAATAATCGGTTCATTTATTAATTCTCACTTCAACGTTATGATCATTAAGAGGGTTCCTTGCCTCAAATTGTCTTCTTTGGGACATATGTTATCTTATACACCTATATTAATTTATGATGTGTATTTACTGCCAATTTGATATATAATATCATGAATATTATTATTTTAATAATATTTAATGTTTCATTAGATTTTATTATTTCATGAGGTTTATAGTTGAAGAATTTCTAAAGTGGAAAAGGCTTTATGTTACAATCTCATTTCTTTCAGGATTATTTATGTTGAACCTTAATATAGAAGAAATAATATGATCTTATATTCTTGAAATAAATATATTTTATTATAATCTGGTGATGAATTCGTTTTATATGTTTAATTTCCAATTCCTACCTTATTGATTAAATAAATATTTAGAAATCTGTTCGTAACTGATGTCGATCTTGTATATTTATTTTAGATCAGGAATCTTTCTCTTCCATATCCATGATTTCTAAAAAAAAATTTAAAATTTTATTTTAAAAAAATAAATGATTTCTTGATCCTATTTTACCTTGACTTTAACCTTATTTAAAATATATTTAAAAAGTAAATTTCTTAACATTTTCAAAATGGGTCACTTTTGACTCCCTTTACAAAATGTGTGAAAATAACATTTATTTTTAACATTTACAACATGAAATAATTATCTTGAAATCATGGACTATATTTATATTAAATATTACTCATAATTTTCAATTTTTATTATCCATGAAAATTATTTTGACTATATTTTGTGATTTTTTTTTTGTTTTAAAAAATGATTTTCAAAATAAAAAGGTTATTTTCCTCAATAATATTTTTAATACCCATTTAATAGTATTTAAATTAACAAATAAAACAACCCTTGATATTAATTATACTCCACTAGGTATATGTGTTTTTAAAACCATCCTAATTCTTTTTCTAGATGGATTATGATATTGAAATGAAACCCATTTCATTTCCATGGGTGAATCAAGAAATAAAATAACATTGGTTATTATTTTTTCAAAAAATTGAAAGATTATAAATGTATTATTTGTGAATAGAAATTTGACATTATTTATTAGAATGGGTGATATTGGTAAAACATATATGATGGGTGCACCCAGATAGTTTTTTGTGAGCATGATATAGATTATACAATGGGTGTGCCCAGATAGTACCTAGTGATCCTAATATATCTTATATAATGCATACACCTAGATAGCACTTCATTTCATCATGTAATGTTCCTTTTTTTAATATAAATTAATTCTAGAGTTACCACTATGTTTCTTATATGGATTTAAGTAGGATATATTTATTTCTGACATGAGATTAATATGGGTTATGAAAGAAATTTTCTAAAATACCAACATATTCTCTTTATGATTACTATGGGTTTTGATGTTTCATTTGGTCAAGATTGATATCACATGGCTCATGATTATTGATTCTAATGAATATTTCCTTATTAAAGACTTATTCCATGTTTTCATGTTTGGTGATCCATGTATTAATGGATTTGAATAATCTTATGTTATTCTTATGCACTTTGATTATTTCATCATACCCCTATGACCTTTTTATACTAACTGATGAAATTCAATTGTTAATGATTATATTTACTCTTATTGAGAATTTGAGATCGCCATAATTATGTTTCATATTTCCTAGGTTATAAGTAATAATGATTAAATTATTTTTTTCTATAAAGGTTTCTAACAAGATGAATTTTGTGGGAGATGTTGAATACTTAATATAGAAGATGAAAATCTAGTTATAAGGGGAAAAATTCTCCCATGAATTCATGGGAATTGTATATATAAGAGTTTTTCATATATCTTTAAAACCATAAACCTAAAATTTAATTGGGTATGTATGTGATCCAATATTTACTTTGGATTCTATAAGTTTTGGATAGAGAAAATTGGGACACCTTCATCAATATCAAAGCCATAAATGTAATGTTTGTAATTTTAGCACCAGATATAGGAGTGCAATTTTGGGGTTTTTATATCTTACAAACATTAGATTAATCATATATATCCTTTTTAAATTTTCATTTAATATGATTTATTCCCAAGTTACTCTTATGTAAATTCTTTTTACTCATACGTGATTGTGAAAATATTTCATTTACTTGATCATAGATTTATGTTACTCATATGTAGTTGAGTGGAGATTTATCTTATTCTCATGTAGTTTAAAAATTCTATGACTTTATCCAAAATATCCCCAAGTTAATTATTCCATATATTATATTTGTTCGGATGTAGTTTCTATTTAACCTTTTTCAGTATTTATTTTTTCTAACATAACACAATTTTTCTGGATTTATTCTAATATATCACAATTTTACTCAAATGTGACCTAAAATTCATTCCATTAAGTCATATTAATACTTTAAAATTTTACAATTGTTATCACATGGAGGGTATTTTATTTTTATAGTTAAATGACTTTATCATAATTTAAAAAAAAATAAAACTCTACTATTCTCTATCCTTTTCAACATCACTCAAGGAAACCTTATCAATAATAATTTATCTCTAAACACTTCTAATGACTGTAAACAATTATCATATCTCCTAAAAACTATTCATAACATCACAAACATTATATATATTTATTATTTATTCATTAATTATTTATCAATAAATGTAGAATTTGTATCAACTCCAAAATTATCCACTTTAGTCAAAATACCTTAAAATTTTATTTCCAATTATCAAATACTTCTCAAATAAATTGAAAACACATTATCATATACTAAATAAAATACCAAGACATCCTAAATGTGATCAAAATCATTCATGTGTGATTATTTTTCTTTGAGGATATGTTATTTAAGTGGGTTTTTTATCAAATATATATCAATAACACATTGAAAATATTTTTGATAAGTTTAATATATTATGAAAATTAATTTGAATGAATAATTATAAAGTATTGAAAAATAAATTCTAAAAGAATATGGTTTCATGTGAAAAATATATGTTTAGTCATACCACTTGAGATCTAATGACATGACACCAATGTTTTAATGGTCATGATAAGAGAAATTTCATTTTAGGTCTACCACTAGAGTATTGATCAACAATCTATCTAATTTGGTGACAAAGATGGTAATATGTTTTATTGTATATGATGATAAAAAAATCTAAAATGGTGTGTAGTATATGTTAGGACCAATAGGGACCTATATACCCTGAGAGGGGGGGTGAATCAGGGTATGGATATTATTTTCTAAATTCTTCCTGCCCCACTGGATCTTGACCACTTTATTACAAGGGTCACTTTTTTTTGCACTTGTGTGTTCATTATGACCACTTCGTTTCTTCTTTATCTGGTGATGATGCTTTAAATGAAATGCAGGGAAGCAAGAATGCAGACACAGAGATTTTTACTTGGTTCACCCTGACTAGGATACATCTAAGGAGCATACAACGACGATGTGCCGCTGTACCAAATCCACTAAGGCTCACTGCCAATAATGTTTGGTCTAGATCAATTATATTCCTAGGATCACTACCTTTACAATGTTTAGAGTCAGCTCACAGCTTTCCCAAGGGTCACTCCCTATTTCTCTCTCTTTGGCTTGTTATCGGTGGAGAGGATCACCTTCTTCCACTTTCTTTGCTCATTACTCTGGAAAGGATCAACTCGTAGTTTATAGACCTGTATGTCTCTTCATTATCACTAATGAATGCATCCTCAACTGTTGATAGATTATTTGTTGAAGAATAAATTTCATCCACTGATGAATACCACTTTTCCTCTGAACACTAGGAAATTCCTTTGGAAATACCTTCGCAAAGCACCCTACTTCACGAGGCTCCCAATTTCACGAAGCTCAAACAAGCCTTCATGATGCTCCTGCATTTTTACAAAGCTCAATCATTTGCAAAGATTACACCATCGAGAATATCCTTCCTCTTCGCGAAGCACACTCCTTAGATAATGCGGCCTTGAAAAGTGCACTTCCTTCGCAAAGCTATATTAGCCGCCGCAAAGAACCACTCTTTCGTGAAGAACACTACCTTCGCGAACCACCTTTACAAACCGAGATCAAAATATTTTCCTGTGAAAACTCTCTGCTTCTCTTGAGGGGGTCAACCTCTATTTATAGGTGATTCCACCGACCCTCGATCCTTCCACATGAAGTCAATTCCAAGTCATCACAAATCGCGAAGCTCCGAAGTTTATGCCAAAATTCTCTCAAAATCCAGAAGCACCATGGCAATTTTCTGATCGTGGAGCTTGACGTAATCACCGAGCATCACCGTCAATCCCTTTATGCCTTCACCATGAAGCTCCCTCGCAAATCCCTCCACCACCGTGATGCGCTTCAACTCTATCGTTCACAAAGCTTGACGTAATCTCAAAGAACACCATCAACATTCTTCTGGTATTCGCGAATTCCAAACCATGAAGTCTATATTCACGAAATTCATGCATTTTCCACATTTAAATTAGCTCTTCAGGGATATCCACTTTTCATGATGCTCACCAAACTCCAAATTTTTGACCCCAAAAATTTTGAAATCACTGGAAAACGGCGCCACCTTGTACTGCTCTTTTGTACCGCATCCAGATCGTTCATTCCTTTTTCATGGTTCTTTGTCAACATTGATTGTCAACAATATCTCTAGAACTTGAAAATTCACCATGGAAACCTGCTTTTTCAAGAAACATAGTCAACCCAAAAATACTGCATTGTTACCTTGAGGGATTTTTGCCCAACAATCTCCCCCTTTGGGTTTGTTGACAACTCTTCTCGGAATGATTTTCTGCACTTTGATACCTCACAGAGTCTCCTTCCAACATCTACCACCATTCACCTCTTTCGATTCAGATAGTGTTCAAGTATTCACTTAAAACGTACTCTAAGACCACATGATCATTGCTCAGCATGATAAATAAGAGTAATATGAAAATTTCATCAATGAATCACTTCATGTCAGACACCAATTATCAATTCCAAACCGATACCAATTGCTAAATTGATACCAATTATTGAACCACACCGATACCAATTAGTGATAGCTGGAAACTTTCTCACACCTTACTAACATCATTATTCTGCTTTTATCACAATCCTAAACTATCGTGATATCTAATCTTTGATCGATCAATTGTAGCATTGTTAGATTTAATACTCTCCTCCTATCTCATTTCTCTCCCCCTATCTCGATGCTCCACCTGTCAGCTTCTCTCGTGTCTTTTACTAAGAAATTTTCTCCCTTCCTTAGCCACAGTTTCTCCCCCTTTAGGAGTCACTATTTCTCCCCCTTTTTCAATTAACCCAAAGGTCACCCTTTATGGATTTAACATTGTAAATATCAAAAATTAGCATATTAGAGAAAAACATGCAATAGCTTGGGGATAGGGGGTGTCCCACATCCACACTTTTTCAAGTGCGGGGAGTCAACTGGACTCCTAGAGCCAGTCGATGCCTCTCAAAAGCTTCCTTAGGTAATTCCTTCTTCATAATGTCTGCAACCTATAGTTCTGTAGGCACATACTCCAACTTCACGATTTCCTGTTCAACATTCTCCTTGATAAAATGATACTTTATCTCAATGTGATTTTTCCTTGAGTGATGGATGTGATTTTTGCTGATATTTATAGCACTTGAGTTATCGCACTAGATTCTGATCGGAGACTTCACTTCAACTCCCATATCTTCAACCTACTGATTCATCCACAATAATTGTGTGCATGCTTGAGTGGCCGCAATATACTCATCTTCCACAGTCCTCAATGAAATGCAATCATGCTTCTTGCTTAGCCAAGAAATACACAATACACAAAGATAGAATGCACCACCTAATGTTGATTTTCTATCATCCGCTAAATAGGCCAAGTCTTCATCAGTATATCCCAATAACTCTATCTGATATTTTCCATTATACATCAAGCCAAAATCCATTATTCCCTTGATATACCGAAGTATTCTTTTCACTGCAAGCATGTGGCTTTCCTTGTGATTACTCTGATATCTCGCTGCTTGTCATGTGGTGAATACAATTTCAGGCCATGTTGCAGTCAAGTATAGAAAACTTCCAATGATTTGCCTATATTTTGTGATATTAACTATCTTTCCATCCTCATCTTTGGAAAAATTCATCTGGGTAGCTACCAGAGTCTTCATCTCCTTGGAATTTTCCACTCCAAATATTTTCAAAACTTCCTTGATATATTTAGATTGTGAAATGAATGTTCCATTCCTTCCTTGTGTTACCTGTAGACCAAGGAAAAAAATCAGCTCGCCAATCATAGACATTTTGAACTCATGTTTCATGAATTTGGAAAACTATCGGCACTGTGCTTCATCTAATCTGCCAAATATTATGCCATCAACATAGACCAACCCTATCATCCATTGATTACTGTTTTTGTTAAAATAGATATTTTAATCAAATCCACCATGTTTAAAACCATGCTTCTTCAAATATCTATTGAGCCTTGAGTACCATGCTCTTAGTGCTTGTTCCCGCCCATATAATGCCTTCTTCAGCCGAAAAACCTTATTATCATCCTCATGAATAAGAAAACCACATCGTTTCTTGATATGCGCTTCTTTATCCAGAATCCCATTCAAGAATTCAGATTCGATGTCCATCTGGAATACCTTGAACTTCTATCATACTGGAATGGCTAGGAATAATCTGATCATCTCCAACCTTGAAACCGGTGCAAATGTCTCATAGACATCAATTCCCTCTATCTGAGAGTATACATCTGAATTATAATTTCCCACTTCTACTCCCCCTTAGTCTCTTGACACTTCCTTACTTTTAATAGAAAACATGTCACTATGTCATTGTTCAATGACATTATTTCTTTCAAATAATTTTCTCAGATTTTGGTTGAAGTACCTTTGATCTTCTCTCACAACTTCTTGGTATCCTGAAAGCAGTCAGCTAAAACCATATTATTAGAACAAAATAGATAATCATAAAATTCATGTTTATTTATACTTCTCCCGCAATATTTCTTCATTCGATAGAAAACACATGAGCTAAGTCATCTAATTATTGATTTCATGGCTATTTCATCTGATTTTGTTATTGAATGCTCTCCCAATGTTACGCAATACTTCCTAGGGTTAGGACTACCTTTTAGATCCTTAAAAATTCTCCTTCTCCTGCCTCATCTATTCTCATCTTCCACATAGAATTGAGCCATTAATAAAATCTCTAAGCCTGCTAAGTTGGAAATTGGTGTAGCAAACAAGAGACAAAGTCAATAACACAATCACTTCTGATTGTGCTCTGTTTCTACCTTTCTCCTTCAACTTTGGTACCTAATTTGAGACAATCGAAACTCTGAAGAATATCACTTCTCTACTTTACATCTTTAGACGCCACTTCCCCTTGGATCGAATCTCTATAAAACCTAAAAAATTTGAATCATAAGTTAATAGAATTTATATACATAGGGAGAGGGGTTTCTTCTAGAATCCTCAAGATGATGATTGTGATTGATCCAGATGGGTCAACACTTTGATTCTATCTTGCAGAGAATCACACTCTTTCTTGGATTCTTCTAGCTGCCTAGCCAACTTCAACTGCTCTGTCCATATGACTAAGCATTCATCAACTGCATGCTGAGTCTTTTTCTGATATGAAGATTCTTCAGGCCTATCCTTTCTCACCATTTGGGGTTTAAACCCATGAGTACACATTTATGTCTTTGATGTTACACCAAAATTTCATTTCCCTTGATTCCTTCTCTAAGTAGGAATATATTTTCTTATCATCTTTCCTTACTCCTTCCTCCATTGTAGGGATCTTCCTCTTTCCTCCACTTCTTGTGGTGGCACGCGACATGAAAATTTTTCAATGCATTCTTTTCTTATTTTTCATTTATCATATTTCTGATTCACCGCACTATTTTTCGTTGGTGTTAGGTCCTCCACTGAACATACATTCTTCTTACTCACAACTGTAGTAGTTCCTCCCTTTTTCTTTTAGATTTGTTCATGTTAATTCTTAGAGGGTGGTTGTGAGTGTGATAGAGGAGGTGACAGATACACATTTTGTTCAGCTCCATTTGATTCCCCTAAGGCTCTAAGCCTATTTTCCAACTTTCGACTTTGTCTCCCAGTGTAATATTTCTATTTATACATCACTAGAGTCAAAAATCTCTTTCTGGGATCCTTTTACTTTCTCGCATTCTTCTTGATGCAATATCTTGCCAAATTCCCATGATTAGAACGTATAAAACATATACCATTAAAGGCATACATCATTTCATTATCTCTCAGTCGAGATGTTGATGCAGCTTGAGTTCTTCCTCTGACATTGAGCTCCTGAGCTTCCTGAAACATATTCATGGTGTGTCTCATTCTTCCACGTTAATAGCATCTAATAAATGCTTTCCTATGAGTGACTCCTCTCTCTGATTTCTCATGATGCTTCTTCTTATTCTCAAATTTATCAAATTTTCTATTATCACATCCTGAAATGTATTCTAGAGCCTCTGAACATAAGCTTTATGTGGGGCCATAAATCCCATGGAAATAGCACATGTCGTCACTACTTCTTGTAACTATCCTCTTAGGCCTATCTCTAGCAACTACAGGATTTTCTCCATATCTAGAACTATTCACGGAACTCTTTCTATCATTCATGTGAGGTGATTCATTAAATCCGATACCAGTTTTTTTCCGAACTATATGGTCTTTGAGCTGAGAAAATTTATTCTTTCCTCGTTTCAAAAATAGGAAATTTTCTTTTCATTTCATCATCACATGTCGAAGGATAATCAAATAGTAAGTGAAAGGAATCCTTCATTTTAGGCTTTCCTCTAGCATTGAATTTCTCCAATTCCTTCTTTACTGATTCTAGCTCTTCTCCCAGTTGTTGAATCTTCATATCCCTTGATTCAATTTGATCATTAAGTTCTTTCTTGATATCCTCCCCCTACATATCTCATTATCCAATTCATGTTTCAACTTATCCACCATATCACTTTTCTCCTTTATCTTTAATTTTTATTGAGCAACATAGTCAGAGATGTATACATTCTCTTATTGTAGCCTTTGATTCTTCTGAACATGTTCAAAAAACTGTGTAGTTAGATCATCATTTATGGATTTCAAATTCTAAACTTCATATGACTTCTGATTCTCTTCATATTCATCATCCTTTTGTTTTCCTTTCATTCTACCCATATTTTTTAGTTTTTCTCCTTGAGAATCATTCTTCTCCCTAAGTTCAGTAGTCACATCAATAAGCCTTTGATTTAAGACTCTTATCTTGTTGACCACAATTTCCAATACTTGGATCTGGATATCTTTATATTTAACTTTTTCATCCAACTTTTGATCCACTTCCTTTGTTTTATAGACAACTTCCACTTTTCGCCTTCTGGGAGCTTCTACATCATCAGTAGTTCCAACATCACTTGTAATATCAGGTTCTTCACTCATTCCTTCAGCATCATTGAATGTGTATGAATTTTTATACTACAATTCTTCCAAATAAACATTTGGTTCACTACTAGATTCCGTTAACTGAATGAAAAAGTATCCACAGACACTTCTGCACTGAGGGATACCACACAACTTCTGCTTATTCTTTGATATTCTACCCTTTTCCATGGTACTCCAAGATAAGGGTAGATTGAATTAACCACACAAATAGACTAACCCAAGTTAGAGAAAACAAGTCTGATAAAAGAAACCATCTCTCTGATGCCAATTGTTAGGACCAATAGGGGCCTATATACCCAGAGGGGGGTGAATCAGGGTATAGATATTCTTTTCTAAATTCTTCCTACCCCACTGGATCGTGACCTCTTTATTAAAATGGTCACTTTTTTTGCACTTCTGTGTTCATTATGACCACGTATTTTATTCTTTATCTGATGACGATGCTCTAAATGCAATGTAGGGAAGCAAGCATGCAGACGCAGAGATTTTTACTTGGTTCACCCTCACTGGGCTATGTCTAATGAGCATACAACGACGATGTGCCACTATACCAAATCCACTAAGGATCACTGCCAATAATGTTCGAGCTAGATCACTTTTATGCCCAGGCTCACTGCCTTTACAATTTTTAGGGTCAGCTCACTGCTTTCCCAAGTGTCACTCCCTATTTCTCTCTCTCTGGCTCACTACCGGTGGAGAGGATCACCTTCTTCATCTTCCTTTGCTCACTGCTCTAGAAAGGATCCACTCACAGTTTATAGACCTGTAGGTCTCTTCATTATCACTAATGAATGCATCCTCAACTATGGATAGATACTCTGTTTAACTATAACTTTCATCCACTGATGAATACCACTTTGCCTCTGAACACTAGGTAATTCCTTTGGAAATACCTTTGCAGAGCACCCTACTTCGCGAGGCTCCCAATTTCGCGAAGCTCAAACAAGCCTTCGCGAAGCTCCTGCCTTTTCACAAAGCTCAAGCCTTTACAAAGCTTAGGCCGTCGCGAAACTCCTACCTCTTTGCAAAGAACACTCCTTAGAGCATGCAGCCTCACAAAGCGAACTTCCTTCGCGGAGCTAGATTAGCCGCCTTGAAGCACCTCTCTTTCGCAAAGAACACTACCTTCGCGAACCACCTTTGTGAACCAAGATCAAAGTATTTTCATGTGAAAACTCTTCGCTTCTCTCGAGGGGGTCGACCTCTATTTACAGGCAGTTCCACAGACCATCAATCCTTCCATGTGAAGTCAACGCCACGTCATCACAAATCGCGAAGCTCCGAAGTTTATGCTTAAATTATCTCAAAATCGTGAAGCACCACGGAAATTTTCCAATTGCGGAGCTTGACGTAATCGCAGAGCATCACCATCAATCCCTTCACGCCTTTCCTACAAAGCTCTCTCGTAAATCCCTTCACCGTTGTGATACGCTTCAACTCTGTCGTTCACAAAGCTTAACGTAATCGCAAAGAACACCGTCAACATTTTTCTGGTCTTCATGAATTCCAAACCATGAAGCCTATCTTTGAAAAAATCATTCATTTCCATATTTAAATTATCTCTTCAAGGATATCCACTTTTTGCGATGCTCACCAAACTCCAAATTTTGGACCCCAAAAATTTGGCAAACACTTGGAAACGGTGCCACCTTGTACTGCTCTTTTGTACCGCCTCTAGATTGTTCATTCCTTTGTCATGGTTTTTTGTCAACATTGATTGTCGGCAATATCTCTGGAACTTGACAATTCACCATGGAAACATGCATTTTCAACAAACACAATCAACCCAAAAATACTGCAATGTTACCTTGAGGGATTTATTTCCCAACAATATAATCCTTTGGGGTTATAATAGAATATTTTAAAAATATATAATGTTTCTTCTTCAAATTATATATATTAAATAACCAGTGATCAACCCTATAAGTTATATAATCCTATAAACAGTGTTAGTATGGATTTGATGATAATGAAAGGATAAAATAAAAAAGTATAGTTGATAATAGAATAATGTGTATACTAATTATTTATTTAAAATTCAAATAATAGGTAAATTTTATAAAATAAATTATACATATTTATTGGATGGGATTGAGATAATGAAGATTGTTAAAAGGAGTATAAAATTCAATGGAATCCCTACTCAAGTCACTGATTATAATATCATCTTCTAATGGTTCTTCAATACAATAGAAGGGCCCAGATTCCATTAAAATTATATTCCAAGAACTTCAATTTAAATCAAACCTAAAGGATTCATTCCCAAATACTATAAGTGAGTTCCCAAAAAAGAAGAAATAAGGGATCTATTCATTTCTCTAATATATCTCTAGGAAAATAAAATCTAACTTTCATCAATTCGGTATGGGTTCAAACAAGGAATGTGATATAGAATACATTTACACCAAATAGAAAATGTATGTAACACTCCAAAATTTTAATATATGATTACCATTAAATAATTCAAATTATTTTATTTATTTCTTCACATGAAATATAGAACATAAAAGGAAACCATGATATAATTAGATAAAATATAAATGTTTAAATATTGTCATTAAAACCTAGCCATTGAATTAGTGGTAATGAATATGAGTAACTGATTTGTGAAATCTGTGTATAATAAAAATGGGGACTACTTTTAATATGAATGAAATTCAATTAGTTTACTTAAAATGAATAATAAAATCAATTATTTTTTAAAAAGTATTTTTCAAAATAATACCTTTATGATATACACATTTCTATTTCAATAAAAATATTATTAATTATAAATTATGATTTATATTAATAATTATTTAACACCAATTTAGTTGTTAAATAATATGAAATAAGAATAATATAAGTTATTATTTAAAAATTTCATATTCGAATAAAATCAAGTTTTCATTATATTTTATGATTTTATTCAAAAATTGAATTTATATATTTTTTAATTTGAAATTATTAAAATTAAATTAAATTTATAATTAATCATATCAAAACTTACTTAGTATGGATTTTTTTCCATTCTCTAAAATGGTTTATTTTTAATAGAAAAAAGAACGATTTAAAAAAATTATATTTTCCATGATTTTATCAATATATAATCATAACCTATAGGATTTAAGAACCATTAATGTAATTATATATGAAATTAAGGAATAAAATTATACATTTTAAATATTATTTTTAGAAACAAAACCTATGAAAAACATTTTTATAACAAATTAAAATGTTACTTTAATATAAAAATTATTTTCGGTATTTTTCATTAAAAGAAATTATTTTCAAGATAGATTCGTTTTTCTTCACTTTAAAGACTAATAAGATTTAATTTTTTATAATAAATAAATTTATGTCATTAAAATTAGTAATTAAATTAATATTATCTTATATAAAAAATTTAATGCTTAAAAACGTTATTTTTCTAAAAAAAATGTTTTTACATGATTAAGTGTGTTTATTTTTAATGTAACTTTTCAAAACTTTAGAAATTTTATTTCATAAAATTATTTTAAATTTTGAAATTAATTGTATAAAATTAGGTAAAAATCTATATTAATCATTGTTATTAAAATTTATTTCTATGGTTAGAAATTAATTACCAATTTAAAAGTAAAAAATGGGTAAATTGAGTTTAACATAGTGTAAAAGATAATAAATGTTTTTAAAACATTCCTATAATTAAATGGTTTATATTTGGATTGACCAATAAAAATTTACCCTACAATTTTGGCCACTTTTGAGTAATTGAACCTTGAATAGTGTCATGGCATTTTTGAAAAATGAAAGGGGGTTCCCAAAAATACCCTTTCATTCAATTATAAAATAGTAACATATTCACAAATTAAAGGAACACCTTACCATTAAATCCATACTTGGAAATATTACATTTTACTTTGTATATAACCTTATCCTAATAACATAATCCCATGCTCACTTGTAGTTAGCCTAATCCCTTTAAATTTATATAGACTTCCAAGGAAAATTTGGTGTGAGTATTATTAACTACGTAGTTTTTCTTATTAATTTTATTCATTAAAATTTATTATAAAAATTTTAAAATTATATTAGAATCATTTTTATTATTTAATATTATTATATTAAGGGTGGTATCATTTTTTAGTCATATACCTTATCCATTAAGAAAAAAATGGTCATTCATGCGTTGTGCGGACTATCGCCTCCACAACGTAACATGTTTTATTTCCCTTAACTACCTTATAATGATGTATATAATAATGATATTAAAGGATAAACATGATTTATATAATTTAATAAAGTTTATTTTATGACAAATATAATAACTTATTAATTATAAAAACAAAAAATGATCATCATTAATTGAATCTTTTAAAATAACCATGCTAAGAGGATAATCTTTTATCCAAATTATATAGTATTTTTATATCCATTATTTATTTTTATAATGCATTTTTATTTAAATATATCACAATAAAAATCACAAAATAATATCATTTTTCTTTAGGTGCAATTATATTACAACTAAACTACCTCATAGTCATTCTTTAAATCAAGGTATGTTCATGTTGGGGTCAGTTTAACCATCTAATCAAACAATTATATAAATTTATGTCATGTATAACTATTACAAATTATTTATTAGTTTAATATGATATACATATGTGAATAAATTTTTTTAGTAAGGTTTTATCAATATTTAGTGCATTAATTAAGAAAACACCTTTTATTCATTAAGAATCACTGAAACAAGATCATTGTCAATTTCATCATAATTGTTCATAAACAAAACCAAAATGAAATGAAATAATAAATTTATGACCTATATTATATTATCTATTAATTATAAACTTCTAAATAGGAATAAACATGGACACTGGTATTATGAAATCGGTATAAATGATCAAAACTATGAACACCCAATGTGGAAAATCGGAAGAATTCATGTAGTGAATGCCTAATAAAGAAGATTATGAATAAAAATGAATATTATTAAGGTTATTAATTAAGTGATTAAGAATTATATATGTTTTATATGTGAGGTTAATGTACATTCATATAATTCATTACAAGAGGTAAGGGTTTTCATCTCAATTTCCTTTATTTGAGAAATGTTCGGTATTATGAACCTAATTTAATTTTTATGGTGTTAATACCATCTATATGAGATATCATATCTTTAATTATTTTTTAATAATTATATTTTTATTTAAATTACAATTTATCTTTTTAAAGGGGAATCTATTAAAGCATTACTCAAGTTGCATGGTTTTTCTTGGACTCTGTTATGATTCGTTGAGACATAATCCATTTTGTGAACCATGTTTTCTTTGTTTAGTGTATTCACAGTACATGGATTTATTTTTATCATACTCCTTGTATTTTATCGGATTTACTATCTAAATAATGTTCTCTTATTCAAGTGGGTATTGATTTAGTTGTTTCCCTAGTAATGAGGATTTCTGGTAAGTCAATTTTTGTTCTTTGAGTTTCGATAATTATTTGAACTTATTTCATATAAGTTGGGTACATTCTACCCTTTGTCTTCATTATGTGGTTTTATTTATTTTTTTTATATACTTTCATACCACATAATCCATTTGTAAAATATTTATCACTTCTTAGGATATGTTCTTTTAAAACCATCCACTTTTTTTCTCTGTATGGATTATGATCATGTTATTATAGTATTGAATTATTCATATACCCATTGTTTTATATGGTTTGAACATTACATTTTACATAACTAAAATTGTATGATGATCCCTTAAAATGTATTATATTCTATTAACATGTGTAAAATCATAAATGTGCTATATTTTTTTATTCCAATACAAATAAATATTCACATTTTTATCCATCCAAATTCTTCCTCATGATTGGTTATGATAATGTTATACTTTTTATATATATGGGGAAACGTATTGACATTCTTTATTTTTTTCAATACAAATTATTATTTTGAAGGTTTATTATTCATTTTTATTAATTTTCTCTTATATTGAATGCATTATACTTAAACAAGTTACGAGAGGGGCCTAACATTATATAACCCCTTGATGCATCGATAAGAATCATGAGACAAAACCTGTTGTGTTTTGGTGTATTACTCTTCCCACAATAGGATATTTTATTTGAATAAATACTTGACAATATCATGTATTTACTATGGTCTTGATGATAAGTAAATTTTCTTGGCATAAGGCCTTGAAAATAGGTATTTGATGTCTGAAATTAGGCATTCCATCAATATGACATCAGTATGATTGATTTACATGATTTAATTTTATTATATTTGACATAGAATGCACCTAGTTTCATGTTGATTATGGATTAATATTTTTTACCTATTTCTACCATAATATTTATGTCATTTTTATTCCAATATTATTCTATTTATATGTTTCCGTTACTAAGAATTTGATCTCAACCATTATTATGTTTTCTATTTCCCTAGTTTATAGAGAAAATTAGTACAAGTGACATGTTTCAAAGGATATCATGTGTGAAATAATTTTTGGGATTTGTTGATTCCATTACATGAAAAAATTAGTTTCACATATAATGGGATAATTTTCTATTTTATATAAAGAAAAATTGATTTATCTATTTATGTTGTGTCTTAATTTTTTAAATATCTAAACTAGAAAAGACCTTTCAGATGTAATAGATTCAATGATCATTTTTATTTTTTAATTAAAGTTTGTTATATTTAGTATTTTACAGATGTTATCAAAAATTTAAAGTATTATATGAGTTTATAAATACCAGATCTAGGATTTTGGTTCTGATGCATCACATTTGGCATCAATGTAAAGTTTTAGATTATGTTAGAGATTATGATTTTTTTTGGATAATAAGTTAAATTTTATCATAATTTCAAAGTTATAGGTAACCCTTTAGAATATGTATGATTTGATACTAAGGTAATAATGCACATATTATTTGGTGATTAGGGTTAGAGAACCCTACTGAAAACCCTAAAAAGATGTCTGAACATTGGGTTGCATTCTGATGTTTGGTAAAATAGAGATTATGTTGTTTTCCTATCAATGCAACTTTTTTGCCTACTGTAAAGTGGATGTTGTAGTGGAATAAATTCACCCTAGAGTAATCATCCAGAAAAGGGTTGGTTTATTATTGACTCAATCATCACTATAATATGAAATTAGGGGGCCTAAGACTGCACACTTGGACAGACACTCCCTAGGGATATGCTTTTGGAATTCTTATTATCTTTATGAACTATTTTGATGGATTTAAGAATGATGATAACTAATTTGATTATAGATACTAATATAAAAATGATCACAAATACCCAAGGATTGAATGAAGAGAGTTATAGATTGATCTAAAAGTATCATATGTTAAAAAAATTCATATGATAATATATGTTTTGAATGATGTTTTCATATTCATATTTTGGATATTATCATAACCATTTTTTGTTTTAGTATTTAGATGAAATAGGATCATGCAAATGAATCTGAAAATGTATGTACTTAGAAACCACTATATATTATATCCAAATATGGGATCATACATAAATGGTTATGAATTTTATAATTTTCCTAGTATGATTGAAAAGGTGAGTTTCCTAGTCTTACCTAAGGTACTGAGACTAATATAATCTTGAAACACTTAGTAATTTTCATTACTGAGTTACATTTATCAATTATATTCTGGTATATCATAAAAGTTATGACGAATTTGTGTTACATATAAGGATTATTCTTGAGTATTTTTTCTTTAAAGGTATGGTAACTTATATTAAATGGTATCAATAACCATAAAAATTGATTTTATATCAATATTATATTTTTAGGAATAGCTATTGGAAAACATGTGATTGAGGTATTGATAACTCAAAAGATTAATATATGCTTAATTTTGAGATAATAAGTTGTGTTTTTAATTTTAAGAAGTATGTTTTATATTAATTTTTTAATGAACCAAACCTTTATAAATTAAATTCCCTTTTTGAATGAATAAAAGACTTATGTAGTTATAGAAAGAACATGCACTACTTTAGTTATTTTGGAATATTATAATATATTATTGGGTGGATTTATAAGATCATTAATCATCTTAAAAATTGATAATGTTTTTTACACTAATAATTAAAATTAGTATATATTAAGGGTTTCAATAAAGTCTAATTGACAAAGATGAATGACGTTATGAACTCAACTAGTAGGAACATACACTATGAAGGCCAATTATTGGAGCTTCTAATGGAGATGGTGTCATTTGGATTTTTCCTTGACCAAGCCCAAGTTGAAATTAAATAACTGAAATAAGAAGGAAACTATCTATGGAAGAATTTTAATCATATAAAGATCAGGACCCAACTCATATTTGTTGAACCATCCTAATAAAGGGTCATCATCGCACACCTTACCCATAGGAAATATGATAATGTAATAAGGGTCATATATCTAAACCCTAGTAGTGTGAATTTTTATGTTTTATTTATAATAAAATAATAATTATCCCTTTTTATTGTTTCTTTATATATAAAATGATATATTATTTGATGAAAATTATATTTTGAAATAAAGAAAAAAAATTATATTTTTGAAAAATATATATTTTTAACACTCTTTTTAATAAATTCAATAATCTTCAATTAATTACTAAATTAATGTGATGTTATTATTAAATCATTTTTATTTATACAAAAATGATAATAAAATTTAATGAATTCCAATATAATTTTTATAATAGTTAAAAAGTAGTTGGTGTCATAAAAACTATTATTTTCTAATAAATAAGGATTTTTATATAAAAGTTAAAATAACTATATATAGGTAATTATTCTGATAAAATAAATATTATTTTTAAAATAATCACATTGAAATTATCCAATGGTTAATTTTTCATAATTTTTTAAGACGGTTGACTTTTTGGGTAAAATTTAAATATGGTATAAATATATAGTATGTATTCTGACATCATAATGACTCAAAAGTGAAGTATTAAATTATATAAAATTATTTCAAGAATAAATCTATATATTTCACATTTAAAAAATTATTTCATTTTATTAATTTTATAAACTTTTAATAAATCCCCATAAACCTATATTAAATTTTAAGGTTTTAAAATCAATTATTTATGAAAAATACTCACTTACACATCACTAATAGTATTATTTTAATATATTAGGTTATTGGATATAAAAAATATTTAAAACAACTCCTATTTGATAAAAACATGGGAAGTCTTCTGGTTTTGAATATTTTTTCATATAGAGTCCAGAACCTAGGTTTAGAAATTAATAATGAATTCCCCTCTATTTTTCTATAAATACCCACCCAAAATCCCACTCATTTTTAGAAGTGCCCTCTCAGGGTAATAGATTCTCTCCTCCTCTTTATTCAATCACTTTATTTACATTATGACATTTCATTTCCAATTGTTCATGTTAGAATATTTTTTTACACTTAAATTTATTTTCTTTATGATTTACATTTAATTAGTGACCACCTTTAACTCTCATTAAAACCCTCCATGAATCGTTATGTCCATGCCTTATCATACAGAAATTATCCTACAATTTTACCCAACCAAACATTTGTGTAGTGAATACCCATCCTCATTCTCACTCAAGGGTATTCACCTAGATGTGACTATACATAAATTATTGGGTACATACATGTATATATACCACACTTCTTAATCCTGTGATTATAAGTGATGAAAGGTGTTCTTATGTTTTATGATCTATGTGGCACACTAATGCATGTACATGATATGAATGTGAAGGGTGGGACCAAAATTATATAGCCATTAAATGTATTGTATAATGATTTTATCCCATGATATAACATGTATGGTTCCTACTATTTTGTCCTAATCATGCAATGTTATGATGTCTCAATGGTTAGTCTTGACTTATACTTTGATGTCATGTATTATGTTGTTTCCAAATTTATATGTTGCCTTGATGTTATTGTAAGATCCTGTGTTTTTCTTGAGGTACGGATATTTCCTTTTGGGTTAAATGTGTTTACTTTCCTTTTTAGATTAGAACCTATGCCATACCATGGTCTGGTTGGGTTGTTTTTTGTAAAGAAGGGGGAAAGTGGCTAAAGAATGGTTGCAGGCTAGGTGCACGTTGTGTACTTGAAGTACACATCATGTACTCACAGTTCACAAAATGTAGTGGCTTGGGGTCTAAACCCCTTAAACAACCCAACCGGACCATGGGTTTTTTTAAAAATAGAGGTATTAGCCTCTTATTTTTTATGGATAGAACACTTCTCTCTCATTTTTGAGAGCCTAAACCCCTTAAATATGATTTTTTAGATATAGAATCTACACAAACTCTGATTCAAGTTTGGTTTGTCTCATTGAAACCACATAGGTAAGTAATAAATTAATTTTTATCAATTTTTTATTATTTGGTACAATGACTGAGCTATTTGGATTTAGGCTCATATTCCCTAATTTCTCATTCTTTGTTCGTTCTTCATATTTCTTCCAAACCAAGATGAATTGGGACTTGATATTGGATGAGTTGCCTACTACTGAGCCAAGGTAGTTGTTTTATGATTTATTTCATATAATCTAGTGATTTTTTGTCATTTAGCTAATATTTCATCCATCAGACTCTCTGGAACAGCCCCATTTTTTGAGCGATCTACTTTTCATAGGCTTAGTCGGACCTAGTGAGGATGCTCGTAGGTTTTGTTTAAGTGTGTTAGCACCCATTGATCATTTCAAGGTCACCCATGGGTTGTGCCTTTTGAATTTAACCTGTTTATTCCTATTTAAACCACGCAAGGTGTGTGTGTGTGTGATTTCCTTGGTAGAGGAATCTCGTTATTGTTTTTATTGAAAGAATATCTTGCCTATGAGATGTAATTCCTCCTTGAATATTGATATCTTGTGACTCCATACCTATTTTTATAGTTAGTATTAAATGAAATTTGTTAATATGGGTGGCTATACCAATATAAAATGGTCAATGGCATGTTAAATGGATAATATGGGAGGGTAGGCCCGTATAAATAGTGAATAGTAAACGGAATGAATGAGTGGGTATACTCATGGATTGATCTTATTTATGTTAGTGGGTATACTCAAATGGTTTTGAATTTTTAAAATTTTTTAAATTTTATGAAATGAATGAATAGTTTGATAGATGTCATGGACTTCTCTCTGTGGGTCTGGAAGGTGGTAATTAACGCCTTGGGTTGAATCATACCCTTGGGTCTTGATTCTATGGGATGCCTCGGGCCTTGCTAAACCATGGATTCGGCTTTCTTGGACTAGCATAGGACATGTCGGTACACATACTCCTAGGAATCCAAGAAGTTCCTAGAACAAGTTTCCACTGGGATGCCCATGGGACTTGATGTGGAAGCCTTGGACGAGCTCCTTAGATCTGGACCATCATGGTCTAGAATCATTACATGGATTTCCTGGTACATGACACCTTAGATCTGGCCCTTGGTATCTACTCTTCACTATACAGTGTGGTCGTGGGATTCTACTTTTCACTATACAGTGTGGCTGTGGGATTTTCTTGACTTCATTATACAACATGGCTCTAGGTTGTTTGGTATTCATAGATGTACAATGTGTCCATATGACTTGTTTACTTTGTTATAGCTGCATTGTTTGGAGATTAATCATTTGAAGGTATCCTTGAGGGGTTTTTCAGTATTAATTATGATAGTAGACTTATTCCATGGGAATACACACTTAATTTACTATTTCCTTACACTTGATAGCACTCTGTATATTATTGTTAGAACTATCTACACCTGGTTGGTTTCCTAATGGGATGTTTATCCCACACCCTGTTTGAGCCTCCTCAGGGACCCAAATAGATTATGTGGTTGCAAGTGATGATAGGGGAAAGTTCCTTGGTATAGGTTGTTGATTGTGGATTTGGATCAGGGAAGTATAGGACCAAGATGAGGCTTGCGATGCTATGGACACTTTTTGGTCTTTTGTCCTTTTAGGATTATTTTACTATATTGTATTACCATGTACTATTCTGGATACTTTCTAGATACTCGTATCATCTACATCATTTTTTATATGAGACACTTCTAGTTATTGATATGTATTCATGTCTTGTCTTACTTTTAATTGACTAATATTTATTTTTCTTCAAATATTTATTGTATTTTTTGACTTCCTCTATGATACTCTGGTAATGAGGGCATAGTCTCCCCATTGACTCACTTAGGCCCTCACTGCTAGTCGGAAGCCTCTAGCATTTGGGGAGATACGCTTGAGGCCATATGGCCAATCCGGATTGGGGCACTGTTGTGTGGCATCTAGGACCAGGATGTTACAAAGTGGCATTAGAGGAATTTTTCTCTAGTTTTCCTTTAATTTTTGTGAAAATAGGCAGGGATTGGAAGGAAATGGAATTTGGTAATAATTGTTTCTTGGGAGTAGCTAACCCGTTTATAAGGAAAATCCAAATTACCTCGAATTGAGTTATGATTTCTTGGATTTTGACTATTATAGTAGATTTTATTTCACCGTTGGGCCACACAATTGATTTATAATATTATTGTGGAGTCAATTTTGGGTTCTATTCTAGTTACAACCCGATTTGATGTGGTTTTTCCATCTCATGAATCATATATAAACTTGTTAAAATCATATTCCATGCATTGTGGAATTCCATTTATGTTGCATTAATTATTATATGTTGTTGTGATAATTGATTTTATAGTTGTTCTAGTTGTTGTGTTAGTTTTGGTGTAGTAGATAAGGGAGTGACATCATCTTTCAATTTATAAGGAGTATGGGCCCTTATGAATTGGGAAATGATGCACCAATTGAATTAAAATGATAAATGAAATTTATATGTGTGTGGTTTGAATGGGAACCAATTTTGGGATCATGTGGTGTTATGGTCCCTCATGGATTTAGAATTGATAACCCTTGGTGGAATTTTCTGGTTAACTAATTGTGAAATGGAAATGGAAACTGGAACTGTTGGATAGAGACTTGACCTAGACCCAACTTTTGAGTGAGAAAGTGACATATTTTCTAGTGGTTTGATGGCAGTTCTTTATACAGTCCAAGATTTAAGAGTATTCTGTGGGTTTGACTTGGTTTTTAGGAGGGTTTTGACCTATCCTACACTTTTATTTGTGTGCTTTGATGTTGTTCTTTCCTAAGGTGTGTGTTTGGTATTGTAGAGACATTCTTCCAAGACTACCTCCATTGGTATGTTGTGAGGGATTCAATGACCATAATTTGGAGATTGTGGGTCGTGAGCTACTAGTTGATCCTCATTTAGTTACATCCATGACATTAAGATTTTTTCTAGACACAGGTGGTGAGGCACAGTTCTGCGAGGGTATCTTTCGTTATATTAAAATGTTCCAGGGAGCATCATAGCCATCCATGACTATGGCTGAGCTAACACGGGTGTTCTAGAAGCAGCATCCTCCCATATTTTTGGGGGATGGAAGACTACAGGCTTCAGAGCTATGTCTTGAGACCACATTAGTGATTTTTGTGAATTTGGAGATACCTCCTGAGTGGAGGGTCAACCTCACAACTTACATGCTATGTGGAGAGGCAAAGTGTTGGTGCGACATTTTGAACCAGGATGATGGGATTCAGAATATGGTTAGGGATTAATTCCAAACCTGCTTTTTTAATTACTTTTACCCTGTGATTCTACAAGTAGATCGAGCTAGTTAGTTCATTCATCTAGAGTAGGGAAAAATGATATTTAAGGAATACTCAGCCCACTTTACATAGATACAGAATTTTGTGTCGATGTATCTTACTAATGAGTTGTCGAGGATGAGATGCTTTGAGGAAGGTCTTAGACATGATATTAAATATAAATTCAATGTGTTTAGGTTGGATTTTATAACTAAGATTGTGAAACAAGTGTGGATTATAGAGCAGAACTTGAGGAAAGATGGGGGTACAGAATAGGGGAGTGTTGTTTCTCGCCCCAGTTGATCTATGTCTTCTGGAAGGAATTTCTATTTTGAGGCTTCTTGTGAGGTCATTTCTAGTCGGGTTGTGGGTGTAGGCATCTTGGGGTATTTTTATCAGTGTGGTAGGTGAGGACACGTGAAAAATCAGGGTGACTGTGGCCCATTCACGTGCCAATATTGTGGTAGGATGGAGAAAATGTACCGGTTTTGTAGGACCTTACCTCTAGCTATGAGTGGTAGGGAGTCAGCTCTGATGTCAGGTTCAAGATCAAGTTCTTCAGCTCTATGTCAGGTTGGGAGCTAGAGCAGTGCAGGCCAGTCAGGGTAAGGTAGTGGTGGTTTTGACTGTGGTAGCCATACACTAGGTTCTCAGAGACAATGGGGTGGATCGGCTTAGGGCAACCATGTAGAGTCACTGAGACATTGTACATTCCAAACTTATGAAGTTCAATAGAACCAATAGAAGAAGGATCTTAGACTATCTACGCTAAGAGGTATGATCTTAGTAGCTTCTACTCTTTTCGATACAGGTGCATCGCACAATTTTATATTTTCATGTGTGGTTAAAAGCCTTGGGTTGGTGTTTTTTCTTTTTGAGAGAATTTTGAATCTAGATACACCATTGGGATTCAGAACGGGTGATGTGGGACAATTTATAGAGTTTACCCCTGAGGTCAAAGGGTTCCACTTCAACTGGTATTTTTATTTCCTCGAGATGACAGGGTTTGACATCATTCTTGGGATGGATTGGCCTATAGTGTATCGAGCGTATGTTGACCGCTATCACTAGAGGGTGACTTTCACATCACCGTAGGGTGAAGTTTATATTCACAAGGGTGAATGGGATGTCTAGTCAAGTATATATGGACCCGAGCATCATGGGTTGGGAAGGATGACAACCCAGATTAGTAGTTGGTTTCTGGATGATTAGGGAGTGAGTCAAGATGACTTCCCTACCGTGGATGAGTTCTTTAGGGATGTCTTTCATGGTGACTTTTCTAGGTTACCTCATAAGATAGATGTAGATTTCTCCATCTATATAGTTCTAGTATCTGCACCGGTATCCATTTCTCTTTATAGGATCTCTAGGATGAAGTTTCATAAGCTCAAGAGGCAGGTAGAGGATTTGGAGGAAAAGGGGTTTATTCAACCCAGGGGTTCTTTGGTCCTTTTTTATAAAAAGGAAGATGGAAATATTAGGGTACGCATGGATTATCAAAAACTGAACCATATTATGGTTAAAAACTGATATCCTTTTCCACCAATAGAGGATCCATTTGATTAGCTTCGAGGAGATTGAGTTTTCTCAAAGATCAACTTATGGTCAAGATATCACTAGGTTCGTGTTCAACCTTTATAAATACCACATATAGCCTTTCATAGTAGGTATGGGTTATATGAGTATCTGGTTATGCCATTCGGTCTCATAAACATGCCAGTAGTTTTCATGGTGCTAATGAACCGAGTGTTTCATCCTTACTTGGATTATTTTGTGGTGGTTTTTGTAGATGATATCTTGGTTTATTATCACAATAAAAATAACCATGAAATCCATCTTGAGATTGTTTTGAATACACTGATAGAGAATTAGTTATATGCTAATCTCATAAAGTTCTACTTCTGGATGGAACAGATTCACTTCCTAGGTCACATCCTCATGAAGATAGGAGTGTTAGTAGACCTAGAGAAGGTGATAGGATTAGTTTCGTGGGAATATCCAAAGAATGTTTTTGAAATATGGAGTTTTTTGGGGATAACTATTTAATATAGGAATTTTATATAGGACTTCTCATGCTTAGTAGCACCATTGACGGGGTTGACTAAGAAGGTTGTGAAGTTCATTTGGTCAGATTCTTATGAGATTTCCTTTCAGGAGATGAAAGGGAGGTTGACATCAGAACCAGTCCTGATACTACTAGAGTTGGTCAATAGTTACATAGTTTACTATGATTCTTCATATATTGGGTTGGGGTAGTTCTCATGTAGGGAGATCGATTCATGGCATATGGGTCTCAGCAGCTGAGTCCTCACGAGATGAATTACCCTATGCACGATCTAGATTTAGCTGTAGTTGTTTATACTTTATGCTTTTGGAGGAACTATTTACTAGGAGAGTGTTTTTTGGTGTACACAGACCAAAAAATCCTCAAGTATATATTTACTCAGCGTGATCTGAATCTGAGGTATCAAATTTGGGTGGAGTACCTATAGTCTTTCAACTTCGAGCTTTCTTACATGCTTGGTAACGGAAATGCATTGACCGATGCATTGACCAGAAGGAATTAGATATAGGCAGTGCAGTAGGCTGGTAGTGAGTGGAAGCTCATTGAGTTATTCTCTAAGATGAGCCTGGAGGTGCACAACATACAAGGAAAGACTTATTTATCATCCTTATCTATGACCTATACCCTACTGGATAGAGTTAGTATGAGAGAGCTATCAAATTCAGAAGGCCTAGTTCAATAGGAGTGTGTAGAATGTGAGGACCATTCTCCTGGTTGATGGTAGGTGTTGATGTGGTCCTTCTTATCTATGGATGTGTTTGGGTTCCAATGGATATACACGAGGAGCTGATGTGGGATTTTCATGCTTCATCTTCAACAGTGAATCTCGGCGTCACCAAGATGTACCGTGACATGCGACATTAGTAATAGGGGTCTCGAATGAAGTTTGAGGTGGCTGGTTTTGTTATGAGGTATTCCAACTGTCAGCAGGTGAAGGTGGAACATCAGTGACTAGTTGGGATTTTACAGCAGTTACCTATTCCAGAGTGGAAATGGGATGATGTTGTGATGGATTTTGTGACTAGTTTGTCAAGGTCTCCTTGAGGTAACGATGTTGTTTAGGTTGTTGTTGATAGGATTATGAAGTTCTCTCATTTCATGACTATCAAGGAGATATTTAGTGTGTATGAGCTCAAAAGTTTGTATATATAATAGGTAGTATTAATAAATGGGGTCCCGTGCACTATCCTTTAAGATAGGGAATCCCTCTTTACATCTCATTTTTTGGAAGAGTTTTTAAAGGGTGATGGGTAAATAGGTACTTCTGAGCATAGCATATCACCCTCAGACTGATGGCCAATCAGAGTGTATGATACAGGTTCTAGAGGACATATTTAAAGCATCCGTCCTTTATTTTGGGGGATCTTGGGAGAGGTACATTTCCTTGGTTATGTTTTCCTATGATAACAGTTATCAGGCGATGATACAAATGGAACCTTATGAGGATTTATATGGTAGGTCATATAAATCACCCTTGTGATTGTTAGAGGAAGGAGAGTTAGCTTTAGTGGGATCACGTCTCATGTAGGAGAATTTTGAGTAGGTCCAGTTGATACAGAAGTGGATGGCTACTACACATTCTCATCAGAAATCATAAGTCGATCACCATAGATGACCTTTAGAGTTCGAAGTCAGAGATTGGGTTTTCTTACGTGTATCACCTAGGTTGGGAAATAGGAGGATCATGAGATAGGGTAAGATTTCACCAAGATATGTTAGGACATTCTAGATTTTAGATAGATTCAGGTGGGTTGCTTATTTTTTGCAGTTACCTCAGAGGTACTGACCCATGTACAACATCGTCCACATATCTCAGCTACATCAATATCACACAAAATTGTTGCATGTTTTTTAGCCTGAGGAGGATGAGATTCAGGTTGATGCATCCTTCAAGGAGCATCTAATTTGTATCATTGAAAAGAGCACAAAGGTTCTCTGAGGCTGATCATTTCTTCTAGTATGGGTGCTATAGCAGCATGACTATTTATAAGATGATACTTGGGAGTGGGAAATTGACATACATACTCAGTGGATGTATTTTTTCTTTCAAACAAATCATTACCACCCTTTAGAGAGAAATTCGGGGACAAATTGCTATAAGGGGGAAGTTTTTAAGATCTCGGGTTTTCTTGAGGTACATACCTTTCCTTTTAGATTATATGTGTTTACTTTCCTTTTTGGATTGGACCCTAAGCTAGGTTGTGGGCTGGTTGGGTTGTTTTTGGGAAAGGATAGGGAAAATAGGTTGAAGGATGGCTATATGCCAAGTAAAATCTTGTACTTGAATTACACGTCGTGTACTCCCAATTCACAACATGTAGTGGAATTTCATGGTGTGTATGGGTTTTTCTTCAGAAAAATAAAATCAGAAAGTACACATTGTACACTATAGGTACACATAATCTAATTGCCTTAAAGTTTTCTTAAAAATAGAGGTAGTAGCCTCTTATTTTTTACGGATAGAACACTTATATCTCATTTTATATAGTCTAAACCCATATAATATGGGTTTTCAGATCTAGAATCCATTAAAACTCTGATTTGAATGTGGTTTATCTCGATGGAACCACATCAGTAATTACTAGATTCCTTTCTAATCGTTCTTGATTCTTTGGAACAATGACTCTACTATTTAGATTTAGGCTCATATGCCCTAATTTCTCATTCTTCATACATTCTTCATATTTCTTCGAAACCAAGATGAATTAGGAATTGATAATGGATGAGCTATATACTAGTAAGCTGAGGTAGGTGTTCTATGATTTATTTCAGATTTTCTGGTTCTTTTCAGGTGTTCGGACAATATGTCTTCCATAAAACTTTCCAGTGTGGCCCTATTTTTTGAGAAATATGCTTTTTATAGGCATAGTTAGACCTAGTGAGGATGCCCATATGTTCTGTTTAGGTGTGTTGGCACCGGTTTCTCATTTCAAGGTCACTCATGGGGTGTTCCATTTTTGATTTAAACTTTTTATACCTATTTAAACCACCCAAGGGGTGTGTGATTGTGTTTTTCTAGGTATAGGAAGCTCGTTAATGATTTTATAGCTTGAATAGATTTCCTAGGAGATGTATAGCCTCCTTGAATATTGATATCTTCTGACGCCATACCTATTTTTATAGCTTGGCTTAAATGAAATGTGTTGATATGGCTGGGTATACCAAAATAAAATGTTTAATGGCATGTTAAATGGATAAAATGGGAGGGTAGGCCCATATAAATGGTGAATGGTAAATGGAATGCATGAGTGGGTATACTCATTTCTTGTGCTTGTTTATATGAGTGGGTATACTCACATGGTTTTGAATTTTTTAAATTGTATAAATTGAATTAATGGTTTGATAGATGTCATGGAATGCTCTCTATAGGTCTGGAACACGGTAGTGGATGCCTTGGAATAACTCTGGCCCTTGGGTCTTGATTCTATGGGATTTCTTGGGCCTTGCTACCCCATGGATCTAGATTGCTTGGACTAATGTGGGACATGTCAGTACAAATGATCCTAGGACTCCAATGAGTGCCTAGACCAAGTTTCCACTGAGACACCTATGGGACTAAATGTGGATTCCTTGGACGAGCTCCTTGGATACATCCTTTCATGGTCTAGAATCATTACTTGATACCCTGGTACATGACACCTTGGATCTGGCCCTTGGGGTATAATTTTCACTATACGGTTTGTCCATGGGATTCTACTTTTCACTATACAGTGTGACCATGGGATTTTATTGACTTCTTGATACAGCATTGTTTCGGCTTGTTTGGTATTGATGGATGTACGACGTAGTCATGTGACTTGTTTACTTTGTTATATTTACCTTGTTAGAAGCTGAATATTTTGAAGGTATCCTTAAGGGGTTGTTCATTATTACTTATGACAGCAGACTTATGCCCTGGGAATACACACTTACTTTACTATTTTCCTTAAACTTTCTAGCACTCTATATATTGATATTACAATTGTATAGACTTGGGTGGTTTCCTACTGGGATGTTTATCTCACACACTATTTGGGCCTCCTCGAGGACCCAAACAGATTATATGGTTACAGGTGACGAAAGGGGAAAGCTCCAAAGTATGTGTTGTTAATAGTGTCTATTGAGTAGGAGAGCATAAGACCAAGCTGAAGCTTGTGATGCTACAGAGACTTTTTAGTCTATTTTTCTTTTGGGATACTTTTACTATATTGTATTTCCATGTACTGTTCTGTATTATTTCTATATACTTGTATCACCTGCATCATTTTGTATATGAGACACTCCTGGTTATTGATATGTGTTCCAATATTGTCTTACTTTCAATTGACTGCTGTTTATTTTTCTTCTGGTATTTATTGTATGTTTGGATTCCACTGTAATACTCTGGTAATGATGGAATAGTCTCCCCACTGACTCACCAAAGCCCTTGATGCTAGTCTAATGCCTCTAGCATTTGGGGAGTTATTCTTGAAGCCATGCGGCCAACCGGGCTCGGGGTATCGTTGGGTGGCATCTAGGTCCGGGACATTATAGTTATCATATTATATCATGATTTGATGTTCTTTTTTATGATTCTCAACCCTTTTATTTTACCATGGTATGAATCTTGATTAACCTGTATTACTTGAAATATGTTACGATTTTATTATTACCTTACTGGGATTTATATCTCACCCCTTTCTTATGTATGTTCCCAGGTTGTCTTCAGTTGTATTAGAAGGTCAACGGAATATAAGGTCATGTTTTGATATTTTTAAATAATGTTATTATACCCATATTTCAAGTTACAATGATGTGTATATAATTAACCAAAGAAACAAGGTCTCATGATTTTTTTTATTTTATTAATTGTATATTTAAGTAAAAAATAATGAATTAAGTTGTATTTAAAGATATGGGTTCTCATAGTCGGTCTCAGAGTAGGGACACTTTATTTTTGGGGTTTAGGATTATAATACCTTATTGAAATCCTAATGGATATGATTAAACATTGTAAAAAATACCTAATTTTTTTAAAGAATGGATTAAGTAGTTTCCAAGAAATAAAATCTATATCAAGATACTACAAGTGGATGTGGCTCTAGAACAATTGAATCTAGAGGAAATAACCCTAAAAATGGTGCATTGGATATTAACACTATTTTCACCATGTTCAAAAAAAAAGAGGAATTTCTGCAATCTTGGGTTGGAAATCTCAGGGGATATGATTTGTAAAATTCACAAGATCCTTATAAATAAGTATGATGGGAACAAAATATCTCATAAAATTTTATATTAGGATAATGTAAATGTATAAATTTGATTGAAATATAAAAAATCATATGTTAAGTAATGTATATTATTTATGATATATACCTTAATTGTTCATAGAGTCCCTTTTATATGATTGAATTTCTGAAATTTATCATCCTTAATTTTCCATTTATTTTAGTCAATGGGAGGAAATAGGAGGAACTATGTTTACAACCAATGTGATGGGTAATATAATAACTTTACAAATGATATGCTCAACCTAATGGGAGTATAATTCAATAATTTCATGGAAATAATTTTCAATTAAAAAAATTGAATAGAAACTTGAATCAAGGGGAAAAACCATATCCCCCTAAAAAGGGAAAGTTAAAATTGATACATTTACGCAATAAATTTCCTCTAAATCTTAGTGGATGTTATGATCCTTTAATCATAGAAAAATGGATAAAATCCATTGTAAATATCGTCTTCAACCATAAATTATATGAGTAAGAGAATATTGTAATAGATATTTATTGGATAGAGGGAGAACCTAATAAATGGTAGATGTTGATAAAAAATATGAATCCTGGGGAGGAGGTTAAATCAATGGGGTGAAAATAATTTAATAAAATATTTTTCCATAAATATTTTTCTTTCACTCTCTAACTTAAAATAGAGAGTTAATTTTATGGCCTCAATAAAAAGGATGACTAATCCATTGGGGTGTATCAAGAAAACATCACAATACTTGAATTATACTTCTCTAGATTTATCATTAATCTTGAAAGTAAAGTTGACCACTTATTTAATGGGATAAAACTGAGCCTGTGAAAATATTTTCTGATCCAAGACTTTAAAAGATACAAAAATAATTTTAATGTACCCTCAAATCCAAAATTTAGAGCAATTAATCTTGAATGTCTCATGGGTACAGAGATAGGAAGAAAATAATGGATTTTAATTCTAGGGGTGTGATGGAGAAATCTCATAGTGGTAAAAAAATTCAACATCAAAATTATCAAAATTGTGGGAAGAACCATCTTAGAAATTTCCTGAATGGGACAATGAAATTATTTTTTAATGTGGGTAGGAAGGGGACCAAGATAGTTAATTATAATGGGAGAAACCCACCAATGTTATAGTAGAAAGAAATTTTCTAGAAACCCCTCATCCTATTATCCTATGTTTCAACTATAATGAATAAGGACACTATGTGAATAAATGAACTAATATAAGGGTTGTCGATGATAATTGATTATAAAAACATCCAATTCCTAGAGTGAAAGGGTGATCTTATTTCATCACAACTGATAAGTTGGATCCCGACAAAGATGTGGTGATGGGTACAGTAGTTATTCATTTAAGGATATAAAATTTACTTTTTTAATATGGTTCTACACATTCTTTCATATCATATAAGTTTAGTAAAACTATTCAAACTCCACCTCAAAAATTTGAAGTGAAGTTATCGATGAAAATGGGAATTGGTGAAATTATTTAATCCAAAGTATATAACTTCTCCTTAGTCAATATTTTTATCATGAACTTTGAAAAAAAAAAACTTTGTGATACTACCTTTATCAAAATTCAATGCAATTGTTTGTATGGATTTGATTACATTACCTAGAGATAATATAAATTCCATAGATAAAGAAATGACAATCCATGTCATGAATCATCCTTTAATTATATACAAGTGCAAGGAGGATTATGAATCTATTTTTGGATCATCATATCATGAATGGATATTATTACCTTATGATAAATCATGTCTTCATAAAATTATATAGAATAAAAAAAATATCATCCTTGATGACATGCCCATTGTAAGAGAATATGCTAATGTTATTTTGAATAATTTATTGGTCTTACTATAAATTGAGAGGTTGGGTTCTCAATAAAACTCATACATGGAGATTTGAAAATATATAGGACTCCATACAGAATGACCAAGGTTAAACTTGATAAGTTGAAGAAGAAATAAAAAATGGAATCTGGATAAATGTTTTATTTTCCCAAGTGCTTCACTATGGGGTATACAGATCCTTTTCACCAAGAAGAAGGATGGGACAATGAACCTCTACATTGATTATATTGAGATTAAAAATACCATGATAAAGAACAAGTATCCCCTTCCATAGATAAATTAAATTTTCAATCATCCACATGTATATTAGTACTTCTCTAAGGTGGATCTTTGGTCGAGATATTATTTAGTAAAGGTTAAGAAGGAGGATATCCCCAAGACTAGTTTTTTCATAAGGTACGGGCACTATGAGTTCATTGTGATGTCATTTGGACTATCTAATGATCCAGATATATTCATGGACTTAATTAATAGAGTATTTATAGATTACCTTGAAAATTTTATTATATTATTTATAGAAAAGTTCTTATCTACTCCAAAAGTAAGGAAGAACATGAATAGCATTTGGATGTCATACTGAATCGCTTTGTGAAAGGAAATAATATATGAGAAGTATAGTAAATGAGAGTTTTTGATGGATAAAGTTCCATTCTTGGGGAATGATATCACTAACAAAGGGATATTTGAGGACCCTTTAAAAATAGATTCAATTAAAGGATGTATCAGACTAACTGTTGTGACAGAGATCGTTAATCTCCTTGTATTAGATGGGTATTATCATCAATTCTTGAGAAATATCTCACAATTATCAATACCAATAACCAAGATAACTCATAAAGGAGTGAAGATTATCTAGGTTTATTAATGAAAATATATCTTAAAGAGTTAAATATGATGATAATCAATACACATGTTCTCATATTACCCACCAATAGAGAAGGATTTGTGATCTACAATGATGTATCCAGAAAGGTCTTGCGGTGTGTACTCATGAAAGATTAAAAGGTGATTTATTATTCCTAACTATAATTAAAGATACAAAATAATAACTACCCAACACATGATCTAGAACTATCTATAATGATATTTTCATTGAATATTTGGTAACATTATCTCTATGGGGAAAAGTGTGACATATATACAGATCAAAAAAACTCAAGTATATATTCACAAAACAATGATCTCAATATGTTACAAATAATTTGGTTATAGTTGATCAATAATTAATATTTTTCAATCCATTACCATCCAATAAATTAAAAAAAAATTGGTTAATGCTGTGAGTAAAAAATGATCTGAAAAACCTATCCATAATGATGATTGAAAGGGATCCAATCTTCTTGGACATGTATAGGATGGACATGAGAATAATAAAATGAAATTAATCCTAAACTTATCAAATAACTTCTCAACCATAAATTATTGTAAGGATAAAATAGGCCTACAAATATGATAAGGAGCTATAATTAAAGGTATAAAATATTTAGGATTTCAACTTTGAAAAGGATGGAGTTATAAGGTTTGGAACCTGGATATGTGTCCCATAAAAACCAAGGCTAGATAGGGATATTCAAGATTATTTTCATAGCTCATCCTTCACTATTTATTCAGGAAGCACTAAGATATATATATATATATAAAGAAAAAATTATGACAGGATAACATAAAGAGAGATATTTCATGATTTTTATCTTGATTATTGGTATGCCAACAAATGAAGGATGAATGATAGAAGTCTAGGGGTATAATGTAATGGTTTCCCATACCAGTATAGAAATGGGAAAACATAACTATGATTTTTTCATATGAATCCCTAGGATATCTAAAGGAAATAACTCCATATGGGTGGTATTCGATCACCTAAAAAATTTAGTGCATTTCATTGTTATCAAGGAATATCTCTCTCTTAACCAACTCACCAATATATGCATAAATAAAGTGTTATGAGTTCATGTATTACCACATTACATCATATTTAATAAATATATGTGACTTACCTTAATGTTTTGGAGAATCCTTTAGTAAGTGTTGGATACATAGCTGATTTTTAGTACTCCATACCACATATAGATGAATGGATAGTCTGAGAGAACCATTAAAACTCTAGATGATATTTCGAGATCATGTTCAATGGATTTTTAAGGATATTGGGACCAACACATTCCCCTAGTGTAGTTCTCATATAGCAAAAAAATTATATTTTGGCATTAAAATGGAACCTTATGGGGCTCTGTATGGGATGTGGTGTAATCCTCCAACATGGTGGGATGAATTTGGAGATAGGAATCATATGAGACCTAATATTATCCATGAGATGATATGGAAGGTTTAAACTATTAAATGTCATATGAAATTGATATAAAGTTGATATAAAATCTATGTAGATAATTGCTGATGAGACCTGGAGTTTGAGGTTGGAGATAAGGTGTTCCTTAGTATATCAACATGGATGAATGTTATGGAATTTTTTAAGAAGGGAAATCTTAGTCCAAGATACATTGTCCCCTTTGATATCCTTGATCGTATTGAAGATGTGATCTAACGACTAGCACTCCCACCTAACCTATCCAAATTACATGATGTGTTCCATGAATCCCTCTTGAGAAAATACATACCAAACCTCTCACATGTATTGAATCTAGATAAAGTTCCCTAGAAGAATAATCTTTTGTATGGATAATATAGTGTAGATATTTGATTCTAGTGAAAAAGTTCTTTGAAATAAGGCAAATCACTTAGTCAAAGAGTTATGTATGAATCATAAACTTCAGGAAGTGACCTGGGAGCTAGAAGAGGCAATGAAATAGAATTACCCTCAACTGTTTCAATGTATGAAAATAAATTTCAAGGGAAAATTTCTAAAGGGGGGAATAATGTAATGAATCAAACTTTTATAAATGAAATTATCTTTTTGAATGAATTAAATTCTTTTGTATTTATAGAAAACACATGAACTAATTTGGTTATGTTTTCCAGTTATAAAATATAACTAGTCAGATTTAAAAGATTGTTAAGAATAGTCAGTATTGATAATTTATCCATTTTATATTTATATTTAATATTATTATATATTATGGGTTATGAGAAAGTCTAATTGACATATATGGAAGAAACAATGGCCATGACTAGTAGGATCATATGCTAGAAGCCAAATTATCGAAGCTTTAGAGGAATATGGAATCAATGGGATTTTTCCTTAACCAATCCCAATATGATATTCAATAATTAAAACATGAATTAAATAATTTATGATAGAATTTCAATCTTATCAAGATCATGGACCAAACTATTTTTTCCAAACCACCCTAAGAAAGTGCCACTACTGCACACCTTACCCTTAGTACTTACGTTGGGATACAAATGGGTTATGTATCTAGACACTAGTAATATGAATTTTAATTTTTTCATTGTAAAAAAATAATGATTATGTTTATCCCTTTTCATGATTACTTTATATATACAATTATATATGATTTGAAGAAAATTATATTTTTATATGGAGAAACGAAAATTGTATTTTAGGAAAATATATAGTTTTAAAACTCTTTTTGATAATTTTAAGTATTTTTTAATAAATATTAATTCAATATAATATTTTTATTGAATAATATTTTTTTACATTGAAATGATAATATAGTTTATTGGTGTTAAATATAATTTTTATAATGGTCAAAATGTGGCCAGTGTTGTAAAAACAAGTGTTCTCTAATGAAAAAATATTTTTTACATAAAAGTTAAAATTCTCATATTTATGGAATTATTTTAATAAGATAAATATTATTTATGGAATTTGTATTTTTAAAATTGAAAATTTTGAATTTTTCATTACTTTCTAAGACTGTGGAATTTTGGGATAAAGATTAAATACATTATAAATATATAGTCTGTATTATGACATAATAATGGACTAAATTTTATGAAATAAATTACATAAAAGGAATCCATGACCAAATTTATATTTCCCCTTTAACGTAATGTTTTTTAAGTAATTTTATTAATTTTATAAAACTTTAATGGATCCATAAAAACCCATATTATATTTCAAGTTTTTAAAATCCATTCTTTATGAACATGACTTACTTCCACATCACCAAATATATTATTTTAATATGTTTGGATATTATAATTATTTAATATTGAAAACCACTCCAATTGTGTTAAAAATGGACAAAAAACATGGTAATTCTCGTGGTCTTTATTATTTTTTCATATGGAATCCAAAACATAATTCTAGAAATTAATAAATAATTCCACTCCATTTTTATATAAACACCCAACTAACCTCCCACTCATCTTCACTAAAATACCATTGAGACTGAATTTTATCTATCTATCCCTCTAAAAATACCTCCTAAGGTGTTCACAATCCCTTAATAATCTCCTCCCAATCTTTTAGAAGTTCCCTCTCAAGGTAATGGATTATATCATCCTCTTTATTCAAGTACTTTCTTTTCATTATGACATTTGATTTTCAATTGTTCATATTGGAATGTATTTTTATACATCCCATTTACTATACTAATGTTTCTAAAGTAATGATAGACCAAATTTCACTCTAATTAAACCCCTCCATGATATTTATGTACACTAGTTATGCTGGTGAAATTATCTTATGGTCCTTTCATGCCAAACATTTGTGTAGTGAATAACCATCCCAATTTCTACTCAAAGATATTCACCTGGATTAACCTATACTTCATTTATTAGATAATTTCATGCATATAACCCACAATCCTTAATCATGGGATTAAATATAATGAAATTTTTTCTTATTTTGTATGATATTTATAGAAAACTAATTCATGTACATGATTGGAATGTGATGAGTGGGACCATAATTACATATCCATCCAATAAATTGGGTAATATTTTTATCTCATTAGTTACCATATATGGTGCATTGGTGGTTATCTTAATTACACTATGTTATGATTTCTTGGTGGTTATCCTTGACGTATTCTCATGATGTTGTGTTTTATGTTGTTTTCACATTCCTATGTTGTCTTGATGTTATCATCTTATATCATGCTTCGATGTTCATGTTTATTATTCTCACCCATTTTAATTCCCCTTTATAATCCTATTAACTAACATGTATTGCATTAATTTTGTTATTCTTTGATTATTCCCTTACTGGGATTTATATCTCACCCTTTTCTTATGTACATCCCTAGGTTATCCCATTCTGTATTAGAAGATTGATTGAATATAAGGGCATGTTTTGAAATTTTTAAATAATGTTGTTGTAACCATGTTTCAAGTTATTGTTTTATGTATTTAATTACCCAAATAAACTATGCCTCTTGATCATTTTAGATTGTATTAAGTGTATTTTTATGTATTAAATCATGAATAAAGGTTTATTTAAAGATATGGGTTGTCATAAATTGGTAACCATGGGATTGATAATTTACTCCTGATATTTTTGGGGAAGGACATATCATTTATGGTATTATGATATATAGTGACTAGTCTGTGACCTTATGAACTAGTGGTTAATTCCATTTTAAGTTTAATGATATAGTTAACTTAATGATGAACATATAATATCATTTTGGTTTTATGTCTTGGATATACAAATTGATTTTGGGAATGGTATGTTATTGAGATTATATGATTAGGGTATTTACATACTTGGGTATATGATTAATATTGTTTGAGGAAGGATAAGTTGGATTTTGAGAGAATATATTTCAGTGATTATTTGTTTTAGAATATTCTAAGAATTTTCATGGTAATTTGGGATCTCTATTTTAAGTATTAGGTTAATATGTATGAGATAACCTAACTCAATATAACCTAGGTTAGACCAATAATGACATATTAGAGTGATGTGTTAAACAAATTTTCATACAAGTTGATTTGTAAGATATATAGGATAACATGATAGTTTATAAAGTGAGGCATTATGAGGTTAAATTTTCTTGTAGTTATTTATGATAATTTATTTAAAATGATTGTCACACGTGTTAACTCTTTTGGTTTTAGTAAGGGAAATAACTAGAAGTAATCATGGGTTTGAGGGATAGTTTGGATATTAACTTAATGAACAACCCATTAGAATTTTAGTTATAGTGAGAAACCATGTGATTATACCAAACCACCTATCGAAAGATATGATTAACAATGTAAACACAGTGGAAGTCCTAAACACACCAAGGAAGGTAATGATAGAGGCTCATAAAAGATCAAGGGATGAAAATGATGAAGGAAAAAAAGATTCAATTTCCTATATGTCAAAGATATGGGAATAAATATGGGGTGAATTTCCTTATATGGATGGGTAAATTCTATAAGTGTGGAGTTGAACATCATCAAGCTCACAAGTGTAAAGAAAATAGAGAAGCTGCAAAAATCTATTGCTTCAATTACAAGAGAGTTGGACATTATAAAACACAATGTCCCAATTCAAGATCTAATAATGGATGTATTCTCTAACGAACAAATGAACAAAAAATTCCTATTAAAGTAATAAAAATTAATCCGATAGTTATTTTTCACCCTATATTTTCTAGAGTGTTGTGTTATTTAAGTTTTCACTGATTACTAGATAGTGAATTATAAAAACCCTTAGTGGTACGATTATCATATAAATAATTTTTAGGGTTTTTGGGAAGCTATTCCTTATGTATATTGATCAAAATCACATAGTAGAATTAAATGTGAAATTATTAATGAGTTGGTATGTCATATAAATTTATTATAATGATTTTCCATATAGATAAATCTCATTCCACATTCTAAAGAAACCCACGACTATCTAGAAGTATATAGTTAATTATGAGTTCCCTATAGAAATTATTTTGATCATATGATTCAAATTACGAGGGTGAAATTTATTTAATGGGGGAGAATTTAATAGTCGAAAATTCTAAAATATTATTACCTTTAAATAAGAAAAATATTTAATAGCTTTCTCCACACACAACACCAAACTTAAATGGAAACAACGATATATTTAGATAAAATATAAATATTTAAATATAACCACTAAAACAAAGATTTTTAATTGTTGGTAATGAATAAGAGTAACCAATTTATTTAATATATATATAAATAAAATAAATACTACTTTTAATAGTAATGGAATTCAATTAGTTTACCAAAAATGACCGATATGATCATTTATTATTTAAAAATGTATTTTTCTAACAATCTACTTTTTATGAGAAACACATTTCTATTTCAAGAAACATATGATTAAAGATAAATTATTTATGATATTAATAATTATTTAAAACCAATTTAGTTAGTAAATGGTATGAAATAAGAATAATATTAGTTAATATTTTAAAATGTTATTTTCTAGTAAAAACGTTTTTCATTATGTTTTATGATTTTATTAAAAAACTAATTTTGGAATTTTGGAATTTTAAATTAATAAAAAAAAACTTAATTTTTAAATTCCTCATATCTATATTGACTTAGTATGAATTTTTTAACATTTTATAAAAAGGTTTATTTTTTGTTTAAAAATTGCTGGATTAGTGATAATAGAATTTCCATGATTTTATCACTATATAAGAATAGCCTAGAATATTTAAAAACCATTAAATTAATTAGATAAAAAGTAAAGGAATCTAATTATACATTTTAAAATATTATTTGTAGATTGAAAACCAATGCCAAAAATTTTTATATCTAATTAAAATATTACTTTAATATATAAACTATTTTTAGTATTTTTATTTAAAGGAAAGTATTTTCAAAATAGATTAGGTTTTTTATTTACTTTAAAGCTTAATACCCTTTATTTATTTTATAGTAAATCAATTTATGTCATTTAAATTAGTAACCATGAATATTTTTTCTTATATAAAAATTTGAAGGATACAAACATTTTTCTTCTAAGAAATGTTTTTACACAATTAAGTATGATTATTTTAAAATTAACTTTTCAAAACATTAAAAATTATATTTTATAAATTTATTTTCAAATTTGAAATTATATTTTTAAAATTAGGTACAAACTTCAATCTTAATCTTTTTAATTAAAATTAATTATTAAGGTTTTATATTATTTACCAAGGAAAAAGGTAAAAAGGGGGTAAATTGAGTTTAACCTAGTGATAAAGAGATAAAACATTTAATAAACTTTCCTAGAAATTAATGGTTGGTATTTATATCTTCTAATAATTTTTTATATAAATTTTTCCAATTTTTATCCATTTAACCTTGAATATTGTCATGGAATTATTGAAAATTCTAAAGGTGTTCTTGAAACCACCATTTCCTTCACATATAAAAGGACAACATCTTAAACAATTCAAGGCACACATTAGCTTTTAGGTACCCATTTATGATATGAAATTTTAATCTCCCTATAACCCTATAATAATAACACAAGACCCTAGTAACTCATAGTATAAGGCCCCAGGCATAAACCTTACTTAATCTTGAGTTATTACAAGATTACACATTGACGATATTTTCAGGTTTAGAGTTTTAGAGAATTAGATCATAAAACTTTCATTACATTCCATATTTAAACAAAGTGGTTACATAAAGATAGTATTCATTTATCCCATCAACAGAAACATATTTAAAATAAAACATTGATTCTTTATTGACACTTCCTTGTCACTATCATCATATCATGTACCTTTCCCTTGATCTGTAAAAACATTTCAAAAAAACTTGGGATGAGCATAAAAAGCTCAGTAAGGGTTATAAAAATATGGAAAGGAAACATGAGTTCATATATACATAAGAATGAAATCATACTTTACCCATAAAACAAAGGCACTTTAACATACCTCATCAAATCATGAATAAATCATAGAAATCATAAGACATAAAAGGTAACTTGTGGCATTCATAATATTCTTACGTAGGGAGTAACCCTCTTGGTTACGTTTGAAATACCCACCATAGTATATTCCCTAAATCTCTTTGGAGAAACCTTAATGTTTCACTCCATCACATTACCCAATGCATTGGAGAGCTATATCGGGCTCACCCGCCCTTAGTTTATCACGGAACCACCCGTCTTCATAATAATGCCCAAGAACCATAACATAATCGTATCACATAAAACATGCATAAAGGAAACATAACATTTCCACCTTTCAATAACAAGATATAAATAAAACACATTGATATAAAAACATTATGAAAACCATTTTCAATACCAAAATAAAAGAAAAGTAAAACATGGTATTTATTTTTCTTTAAAAAAAAGGTATGACTTGTAGAGGAAGCCGAAACTCAAATAATGGTCACGGCGGCGGAGAAGTCGTTGTCGCCGCATACGTACGACAAAAACATTCCCTTTTATCATTTAGTAAACACTTCATATAAAAAATATTCATTTTGAATAAACAAAAAAGTCAAAGGGGTTTATACACCGTATAAAATAAGGTTGTGTATAAAACAAAATATGCCTCAATGAAAGGAGATTGAGATGAAGTCCCATACAAAGACGGTATCCTTGGATTAAGGATAAATAAATTACATAACTATGTGTCACAAATGAATACACAAAATATAAGTGGATATTAAGTGTAAAACAATCATAGGTTATTCACACATATTCATAGAACGACATATTCAAGGAGTACAAGTTTATCCCAAAGAATCATATTTGGGTTAAGAAGTTCCCTTGCAAAAATTTGACAGCCTAACGGCATCACTACAAAATTCAGAAAATGAGTTGATGAGAGATAAAAAGGGTATCTCATCACATGGACATAAAATTTAAATCAATAAGGATATATAAGAACATATCCCAACATAATAGTATGTGAATTAAAAGACATAACAAAATAAGTCTTTTAAAAAGAGGAGGGTGAAAGGTTCCCTTACCGACATGGGTATCTTTCAAGACATGCACCCCGTGAAAGAAGGACAATACAACATTGATGTAAATACTCATAAATGAAAGTATATTACACAATGAGTAAAATAATGGGCAGTACATACACCACTCAATGTAAATTGTGGAAAATTTAGCATAAATCTCACGGGAATAAAAGTGAGATGAAAAATCCCTTACGAAAACTCGGCAGCCTAACGACGCCACTTTAATCATACAAAAATGGATCGATGAGATCAAATAGGTTCTCTAATCATAATAACATAATTTTTACAGAAATAGTAATATAAAAGAACATCCCCCAACATAACAAAGAAGAGCTTAAAATAAGTGACATAAAGGAGATTACTTAAAAAGAAAGAGAGAGGTTAGATCTATTACGAAAATTCAGCAGCCTAACGGCGCCACTCAAAACTTCCAAAATGGATTGATGAGAGAGAATAGGGTCTCTCATCATATGAACATAAAAATTACAGTAGTATTAATATAAAATAACATCCTGATCACAAGAAATATGAGCTTAAAAGGAATGACATAAAAGAGTGTACTTAAAAAGAAAGAGAGGGGTAGGGTCCCTTACCTCGAGTCCGACTTGACTTTATCATTCTTTAACATCCTTAATAACAAACTTGAGTTAATTTATAATTTCTTAAGAACCTTTTTCAAGTTCATTATTCCTTTTATATCACTTATTTCCATGTTATAAACATTATGTAATCATTTAAGTTAATAATGTTTGTTTTGTCGATATTTGGTTCTTAAGTCTAAAGTGGACTTCTTACAATTACATGTTGTTCGTGTGGTCAAAGGTTAATTATATCCAAAATGATATTCGTGATTTGGATATCATAAATATCATATATATCCAGAATATACAAGTATTTATAATATTACATAATTATTTAGAGGTAAGAAATGAAATGCACCATTCTTGGAGACGGTAAGCCGTACGTACACATGAACGCTACTTTCATTTCTATGTCATATTAATGGAATTAAATCTAAATGATAGGTATGTATATTTTAATTAAAGAATTATATTAATCATTTATATGTAACATACATCATATATAATAACTTTAAATCAATCCTTTATACATCCCACATATGGCATTAACGAATCAAATCACTTTGAGGGGGCGGTAGTCCGCACTTCCTAAAATGAAATTATCGTGTTTACCCACAATGGAAACCATAAAGGTATTCCACAAAAGAAAAATACATAAGATTAAGTAAAACATAAACATATTACATATCATATATAAATATATTGACATCTTATTGTCCACCATTGACGGTGTTATATGAGTGTTGAACAATCATCGTTTCGTGAGGAAGAAATTCACTATACACAGAAACAGTATGTTCTTTAACCATTAGATGTAGGTGTGTATAAGTGTAGCTCGAATTCTTCTTATAACAAAATCATAGTATATTTAAGATACTTTAGTTGTTACAAAAGAAATGAATAAAAATAGTTTAGGGGGTTGGAGAAGCAAAATAAAACAAAAGAACACAAGTGAAGACATTACCTTAAAATTGGGTAACTCTCTTTGATTTGAGATCAAAGTATTCCTTGTGAAGAATTCTGCCCAAAGTGAGGCTTATATGAGTAATAAAGGGATGTGTGGAGGCAAAATTACATGGTTTTGGCCGAGCCAAAGGCTTGAGAGGTGTGGGTAAGGTGGTAGAGGTGGAGGCTTTTTATAAGAGGAGAGGAGGGGAACTCTTGGAATGTTACAAAATGTTACTTTATTTTCAAATGAGTTTCGGATTTTAAAGGTCCCACATTGATGTATATAGAGGATAAGGTGGTAAAGGTTCGAAATATACTCATCAAATAGGTTTTTTAAAAGTTTAAGTTATAGTTTTAACATTATCTTTTCATTTTATTTAAATCCATTATTAATGAGGTAATCACTGCATCATCATGATGTCATAAATAATTTAATTCATTTAATTTATAAAAATTATAAAAAAATATCATGATGTATTAAATCTTTTTATCTTTCTAATTAATATTTATAGTCAAAAATATGACTTTTATAACCTCATCTGAAAATTGTTTTATTAAAACAACACATGTTTGTGACATTTTTATTTTAACTTTAAAAAAATTGTATTAATGTCACTTTCCAAGAAAAGTGGCTCCCTAGGGTCCCCAAGTTGACCCATGGATTTTATTGGTCGGAAATGACTCATAAAATAAGGATAGGACATGTTTCTAGGTCATTTCATTTTATTAAAACATTATTCTTACCTTAAACTACACTAATTACCTCTAATCACGATTAAATATTTATAAGTTACTATTCACCAAAAAATTATTCTAATCCCATTGAACCACATTTTACTTCTTAATTACAACCATGTATGTTGTATTTTTGAAATTAAAAACACAAAGATGTAAAATTTTCATTTAAATGGAAAAATCAGTTTTTATAAGTACCACTTAGTGGTTTCACTATTCATCAAAAATTGAAGTTTTTTGGAAAATTACCAAAAATTCACCCTAAGCTATATTTGATATTCTGAATTCAAAAATGATGTATATTTTAAAATATTCAAAACATATATGTTTAATTAATTAATTTAATAATTAATTCTCGGTGTCAAAACAAATAGCGTGTTTTTATGAAACAAAAAGTATCAAAAGATTGACACCAGTTTAAGTCTGATTTCAAAGTGAAATTAATTCCAACGAACACTATTGGATTAAATGGTAAAAATATATTCTAATTTCACTTTAAAACCAATTCAAAAGATAATCTAATCATATAAATGAATTAGATTAAAAAGTGGTTTGGAATTAAAATACAACATTTTTCACTATTCATTAAAAATTGAACTTTTTCGGAAAAATACCAAAAATTTACACAAAGTAAATTTTGATGTCCCGATTCTAAAGAAGAATTTTATTTTGTTAAATATAACACATAAAATTGTCAAAAGTGGATTTAAAATAGGTTCTCCATCAAAAGGCGGTTAATCGACCTTTTAATGAATATTGGAATGTTTACGCTTAAAATTGGATTCATTCGCATTTTTAATCCTATAACATTTATTTTAAAGAGTAAAAATATTTGACAAACATATATAATCATTTTTTAGTTAGTTATGTTCATTCCCACCATTACAACGGCTAGGCGTTAACTACCATTTAAAATAATATTATTTTATTATTAGAGTGTAATGCAAGATTCCCAAGAAACTCATTGTTGCGTATTGGGTACGCCATCGTGCATAGAGTCACCTTTAAAGTAATATTAATATTTAATTCACAAATATGGATAAATATGAAAATGTCATATTCTTTATTTAACTGGGGTGTTACGTCCTTCCCCCCTTTTGGGAATTGTGTCCTCGCAATTTTAAAATTGGGCTCGGAAACATCCTTGAAAGTCCCACATCGGAACAAGAGTCGGTAAAACAATCACTTTAAAATAAAGAAAGAGAAGTACAGAGGTCACCCGAGTTAACCCATACTAGGATTCCATGTAGGAAAACATGGACATGGAGGAGAAAACATAGGTTCATGTTCTGATGAAGAGTGATAGAAAACATGTTTAGGATAAATTTAACCATAAGAAAATCACAAAATTATGATGGGTTAAACGGTATTCGATTCCCCATTAGGAAAAGTTAACAGACAACATTTTTGTTTTAAGTTACTCTTCATTGAGGAGTTTATTTTTGATCTTAAAGAAACATACTTACTTGTCATGTTGACTTTCTACTTTTACTAGATTTCTTACACAAACTCATACTTTCCCCAAAAGACGAGTATTTAGGAAGACTTTTTCACATTAAGAGTACTATAATCAACTTCTATAGGATCACCTAATCCATAAAAGTGAACTATATACTTCCTATATCTTTAGAACTTAACCAAAATCAAACCAAAAAGGTTAGTACAAGATCAGATAATACCCAAAAAGGATAATCCTTTTAAAAAAACAAATCTATTCTTAATCTCCAAAATTTATCAAACATTACCCAAAGTTCAACAAAGACCATTCAATAAACAAATTGTCCATTAAATACTTCAAATTAATCCAAACTAAGATTTAAACCCAAATATTTGAAGGATTTAGTCACATAGTCTTCCAAGTTAAATCGTAACATTTATCTCCAAACAACATTAGATGCTCCTAAAGTCTCGTATTGAAAAGTAATTAACCTAATCACATATCCTCCATGATAGGTTAACAAATTTCCATAGATAACCCAAAATCAGCTTACTCTTAATTCATAAAATCATCTAACTAAAAATAATTAGTCAAACTAACCAGGGACTTCACGTAGTCCAGTGGTAGGCGATAAATACCAGTCGCACTTTGGTTGTGGGTTCGATTCCCGCAGCTTTGTCTGGCGCGACGGGTTGTCACACGGTCTGTGTGTTGTCCTTTTTCCAAAACTATATAATTCTTAGAACATTCCCCAAAACGAGATAAAATCTTCAAAAAAATAATCATAAAATATTTTAACCTCAAGTTTATCTCATGCCTTTTATTTTCCATCATAACAGATAATAACCCATAATTACCTCAAAATTAAGGATCATATAAACCCTAATGGTTACCTTTATAATTATTACCTGAACTTCCACATCGATTGGTCATCTCGTACATGATGAATTACAGAACATAGCAAGGTTCAAGTGGATGATCATGATTCCTTGATAGTTGGTTTAGAACAACCACGAGTTTCCTCATTGAATACCCCATTTCATATAGTCTCTTAATTAGAGAACCACCACAGTTTCCTTCAAACCTATTGTCACATTGGTGCCTGATAGATCCATCCATTCCCTAAAAATAGAAATGTCAGTGTGAGTATATCAACAAAACCATCATGTACTAATGAGGAAGATAACCACTAAGATATACTTACTTATTCACTTTATCTAAAACTAGGACTCTTTATAAAATCCTAACCATTAATGTAATGTCACTTATGCTTAGAGGATACCCTAACCTCTAAAGTTATCTAAACCGACCCTCTAATACCAACTATAAGGCCCCAGCCTTAAACCTTACTTAATATTGAGTTATTACAAGATTACACATTGATGATCTTTTTAGGTTTAGAGTTTTAGAGAATTAGATCATAAAACTTGCATTACATTCCACATTTAAACAAAGTGGTTACATAAAGATAGTATTCATTTATCCCATCAATGGAAACATATTTAAAATAAAAAATGGATTCTTTCTTGACACTTCCTTGTCACTATCATCATATCATGTACCTTTCCCTTGACCTGTGAAAAACATTTCAAAAAAAACTTGGGATGAGCCTAAAAATCTCAGTAAGGGTTTTAAAAATATTGAAAGGAAACATGAGTTCATATATACATAGGAATGAAATCATACATTACCCATAAAACATAGACACTTTAACATACCTCATCAAATCATGAATAAATCATAGAAATCATAAGACATAAAAGGTAACTTGTAGAATTCATAACATTCTTACGTAGGGAGTAACCCTCTTGGTTACATTTAGAATACCCACCACAGTATATTCCCTAAATCTCTTCGGAGAAACCTCAATGTTTCACTCCTTCGCGTTACCCAATGCATTGGAGAACTATATCGGGCTCACCCTCCCTTAGTTTATCATGGAACCACCCGTCTTCATAATAATTTCCAATAACCATAACATAATCGTATCACATAAAACATGCATAAAGGAAACATAACATTTCCAAATTTAAATCACAAGATATCAATACAAAACATTGATATAAAAACATTATGTAAATAATTTTCAATACAAAAATAAAAGAAAAGTAAAACATGGTATTTATTTTTCTTTTAAAAAAAGTTATGACTTGTAGAGGAATCCGAAACTCAAATAATGGTCACGGTGGCGGAGAAGTCGTTGTCGCCGCATACGTACGACAAAAACATTCCCTTTTGTCATTTAGTAAACGCTTCATATAAAAAAGATTCCTTTTGAAAAAATGTAAAATTCAAAGGGTTTTATACACCGTATAAAAGAAGGTTGTGTATAAAACAAAATATGCCTCAATGAAAGGAGATTGAGACGAAGTCCCATACAAATATGGTATCCTTCGATTAAGGATAAATTAATTACATAATTATGTGTGACAAATGAATACACGAAATATAAGTGGATATTAAGTGTAAAACAATCAGATGTTATTCACACATATTCATAGAATGACATATTCAAGGAGTACAAGTTTATCCCAAAGAATCAAATTTGGGTTAAGAAGTTCCCTTGCAAAAATTTGACAGCCTAACGGCGTCACTACAAAATTCAGAAAATGAGTTGATGAGAGATAAAAATGGTATCTCGTCACATGGACATAAAATTTAAATCAATAAGGATATAGAAGAACATATCCCAACATAATATTATGTGAATTAAAATACATAACAAAAGAAGTCTTTTAAAAAGAGGAGGGTGAAAGGTTCCCTTACCGACATGGGTATCTTTCAAGACATGCACCCCATGAAAGAAGGACAATACAACATTGATGTAAATACTCATAAATGAAATTATATTACATAATGAGTAAAATAATGGGCAGTACATAAACCACTCAAAGAAAATTGTGGCAAATGTAGCATAAATCTCACGGGAATAAAAGTGAGATGAAAAATCACTTACGAAAACTCGACAGCCTAACGGCGCCACTTAAAACATACAAAAACGGATTGATGAGATAAAATAGGGTCTATCATCATATTAACATAATGTTTAAATCAATGGTAATATAAAATAACATCCCCCATAATAACAAATAATAGCTTAAAATAAGTGACATAAAGAAGATTACTTAAAAAGAAAGAGAGAGGTTAGATCTCTTACGAAAATTCGGCAACCTAACGGTGCCACTCAAAACTTTCAAAATGGATTGATGGGAGAGAATAGGGTATCTCATCATATGAACATAAAAATTACAGTAGTAGTAAGATAAAAGAACATCCTGATCACAAGAAAGATGATCTTAAAAGGAATGACATAAAAAAGTGTACTTAAAAATAAAGAGAGGGGTAGGGTCCCTTACCTCGGGTCCGACTTGACTTGATCGTTCTTTACCGTCCTGAATAATAAACTTGAGTTAATTTATAATTTATTAAGAACCTTTTTCAAGTTCATTATTCATTTTATATAACTTATTTCCATGTTATAAACATTATGTAATCATTTAAGTTAATAATGTTTGTTTTGTCGTTATTTGGTTCTTAAGTCGAAAGTGGACTTCTTACAATTACATGTTGTTCGTGTGGTCAAAGGTTCATTATATCCAGAATGATTCATTATTTGGATATCATACATATCATATATATCTATAATATATAAGTATTTATAATATTACATAATCATTTAGAGGTAATAAAGGAAATGCACCGTTCATGGAGACGGTAAGTCGTACGTACGCATGAACGCTACTTTCATTTCTATGTCATATTAATGGAATTAAAACTAAATGATAGGTATGTATATTTTAATTAAAAAATTATATTAATCATTTATATGTAACATAAATCATATATAATAACTTTAAATCCATCTTTTATACATCCCACATATGTCATTAACGAATCAAATCACTTTGAGGGGGCGGTAGTCTGCACTTCCTAAAATGAAATTATCGTGTTTACCCACAATGGAAACCATAAAGGTATGCCAAAAAAGAAAAATACATAAGCTTAAGTAAAACATAAACATATTATATATAATATATAAATATAGTTACATCTTAATGGCCACCTTTTAAGGTGTTATATGAGTGTTGAACAATCATTGTTTCGTGAGGCAGAAATCTGCTATCCATAGAAACAATATGTTTTTTAACCATTAGATGTAGGTGTGTGTAAGTGTAGATAGAATGATTATTATAACAACATACTAGTATTTTGAAGATACTTGAGTTGTTACAAAAGAAATGAATAAAAAGAGTTTAGGGGGTTGGATAAGAAAAATAAAACAAAATAACACAAGTGAAGACATTACCTTAAAATCGGGTAACTCTCTTTGATTTGAGCCCAAAGGCTTCCTTGGGAAGACTTCTTCCCAAAGTGAGGCTTATAGGAGTAATAGAGGGATTTGGAGAGGAAAAATTACCAGGTTTTGGCCGATCCAAAGGCTTGAGAGATGTGGGTAAGGTGGTAGAGGTGGGGGCCTTTTATAAGAGGGGAGGAGGGGTACTCTTGGAAAGTTACAAAATGTTACTTTATTTTCAAATGCGTTTCAGATTTTAAAGGTCCAAGATTGATGTATTTCAAGGATAAGGTGGTAAGGGTTCGAAATATACTCATCCAATAGGTTTTTTACATGTGTAAGTTATAGTTTTAACATTATCATTTCATTTTATTTAAATCCTTTATTAATGAGGTAATCGTTGCATCATCATGATGTCAGAAATAATTTAATTTATATAATGTCTAAAAATTATAAAAAACTATCATGATTTATTAAATATTTTTATCTTTATAATTAATATTTATAGTAAAAAATATGACTTTTATAACCCCATCTAAAAATTATTTTATTAAAACAACACATGTTTGTGACATTTTAATTTTAACTTTAAAAAAAGGTATTAATGTCATTTTCCAAGAAAAGTGGCTCCATGGGGTCCCCAAGTTGACCCATGGATTTTCATGGTCGTCAATGACTCATACAATGAGGATAGTACATGTTTCCAGGTCATTTCAGTTTATTAAATATTATTCTTACCTTAAACTACACTAATTACCTCTAATCGCGATTAAAAACTTAATAAGTTACTATTCACCAAAAAATTATTCTAATCCCATTGAACCACATTTAAATTCTTAATGACAACCATGTATTTCGGATTTTTGAAATTCAAAACACAAATATGGAAAATTTTCATTTTAACGGAAAAATCAATTTTTATAAGTACCACTTAGTGGTTTAACTATTCATCAAAAATTGAAGTTTTTCAGAAAATTACCAAAAATTCACCCTAAGTTATATTTGATATTCCGAATTCAAAAATGATGTATATTTTACAAAATTCAAAACATATAAGTTGAATTAATTTATTTAATAATTAATTCCCGCTGTCAAAACAAATAGCGTGTTTTTATGAAACAAAAAGTATCAAAAGATTGACACTAGTTTAAGTCTGATTTCAAAGTGAAATTAATTCCAATGAACACTATTAGATTAAATGGTAAAATTATATTCTAATTTCACTTTAAAACCAATTCAAAAGATAATATAATCGTATAAATAAATTAGATTAAAAAGAGGTTTTGAATTAAAATACAACATTTTTCACTATTCATTAAAAATTGAACTTTTTCAGAAAAATACCAAAAATTTACACAAAGGAAATTTTGATGTCCCGATTCTAAAGAAGAATTTTATTTTGTCAAATATAACACATAAAATTTTAAAAAACTGGATTTAAAAGAGGTTCGCCATCAAAAGGCGATTAATCGACCTTTTAAAGAATATTGAAATGTTTACGCTTAAAATTGGATTCATTCGCATTTTTAATCCTATAACATTTATTGTAAAGAGTAAAAATATTTGACAAACATATATAATCATTTTTTAGTTAGTTCTGTTCATTCCCGCCATTACAACGGCTAGGCGTTAACTACCATTTAAAATATTATTATTTTATTATTAGAGTGTAACGCAAGATACCCAAGAAACTCAGTGTTGCGTATTGGGTATGACATCGTGCATAGCATCCCCTTTAAAGTAATATTAATATTTTATTCACAAATATGGATAAATATGAAAATGTTAAATTCTTTATTTACCTGGGGTGTTACACATAGTAAGTTTAATCCCTTTCAAATTCAAGGAGACTTCCAAGGAAAATCCAAGTCCCTGATATGAGTATTATCTACTACTTAGTTTTTCTTCTTAATTATCTTCTTAATAGTTTATTATAACAATTAAAATATAATTATATTATTATAATTTATATAAATTATTAATATTATAATCATTTTATAATCATTTTTATTCATGTACCTAATCCATTAAGAAAAACAAAATTGTTGTTCGTGTGTTGTGAAAACTACTACCCCTACATTGTAACACATTTCATTTTCCTTCACAGCCTTAAAATGTTGGATATAAGGATGTTATTAAAAGATAAATATAATATTTATTATATCATTAATGTTATATTATGATAAATATAATCACCTATTAATTATATGAACAACAAACGGTCATTGTTAATTTAACTGTTTAAAATAAGTGTGTTACGGGGATAATATTTTATTAAAGTTGTGTAATATCTTCATATTCATTTATTATTATTATAATTAATTATAATTATTATATATAAAACTGATAATCACCAAATAATATCATTATGATTCCAGTATAAGGATATTAAAACTAAATCGCCTCATAATCATTTATTAAATCAGGGAATATTCATGTTTGGGCCGGTTTGACAACTTAATCAAGCAATACTATAAATTTATTCCATAGATGAATATGAGAAGTTATTTAATAGTTTGATATGATATAAATATTTAAATTATGTTTTTAGTTAATTTTATATCAACATTTAAATCATTAATTAAGAACACTCCTTTTGTTCGTTAAGAATCACAAAAACATTATCATCGTCGATTTCATTATCTCGGTTCGTAGCCAAAACAGACATGAAAATAAATTATAAATTTATAAAATATCTTGGAAAAATAAATTCTAGTATCTTAAATTATACATTATTGATGAAATTTTAAATAATAATAAACCAATACACTTTTATTTTTGAAACTAGTACAAATGATAAAAACTGTAAACATATGATGTGGAAAATTGAAAGAATTCATATAGATAATGACTAATTATTAAGTGTATTAATGAAAATTGATTTTATTAAGGTTATAAATTAAGATATTAATATATCTATTTTTTTATATAGGATGTTAAAGAATTTTCATGGAATTCAGTACAAGAGGTTAGGATTTTTGTCATAATTTCCTCTCTTTCAGACACATTTGGTCTTAGGAGCCTAATTTAATTTTTGTGGTGTATATAATAACAATATGATATATTATATCTTGAATTATATTTTAATAGTTATATTTTAATTTTGAGCAGAATCCCTATATTTTAAGGGGGATTTATTAAAGTGTCACTCAAGTTTTAAGGGTTTTTTTGGTCTCAATTCTGATTCATTGAGACATAATATATTTAGTGTGTAATATTTTTTTATATGGTGTATTCAATTACCATGGATTTATTCTGATCATACTTTATTACTTTAATGGGTTTTACTAGCCAAATAATATTTCCTTATTCAAGTGACTAGTTATTCATTTGTTTTCCCAATAGTGATTCTTTTTGGTATATCAATTTTCATTGATTGAGTTATGATAATTCATTGAAATTATTTCATATGATTTGGGTACAGTATACCCTTTTTTTATTTTTGTGGTATTATATCTTTATTTTTTGGGGATATATATCCTTAACTCATAAACCCTTTGAGAAATATTTCTCACTTCTAGGGATATGTTCTTTTGACACCATCCAATTTCATTCTCTGAATAGATTATTATAATATTATTCTAGTATTAAAATAGTCATCTAATCATTATTATATATGGTGTTAATGTTACATTTTACATAACTCAAATTGGATCAAAAATAAATTATGATATTCTATAGACTTGGGGAAAATTATTGATGTACCAAATATGTTATTCTGATAGAGGTCATTATTGAAATTTTTAACCATCCACCTTCTTTCTCAAGATGAATTATAATCATGGTATCCCTTTTATTATCATGGGTAAAAGTATTGTCATTACATATGTTTTTATTTTAATATGGATGATTATTATAAAGGTTTATTATATATTTTTTATTCATTTTCTCTTATAGTGAATGCATTAAACTTAAACAAGTTATGAATGGGGCTCGATATTAGATAGCCCCTCAATGAATTTATAGGTCTCATAAGAAAAAATAAGTTGGGTTTTGGAGTATGCCTATTCCCATAACAGATATTTTCTTTGCACAAACACTTGATGGGAGGATGTATTTTGCAGTGGAATTTATGAAAAGTGATGTTTCTTGGAATAAGGCCTTGATAAATAGTTTTTGATGTTTGACATTATATATTCCATTATTATGCGACCATTATGATTTATTTCTATATTTTCATTTTTTTTCATGAATATAGAATACAAGAAATTTCAAGTTGATTATGTCTTTATGTTGTTTACGTATTCCCACCATAATATTTATATCATTCTTATTCCAATATTGTTTCAGTTATATGTTTCCCTTATGGGTCATTTGAGCTCACCCCTTATGATGTTTTCTATAGCCTCGGGTTATGGATAAAAGTATTACATGTTTCATTTTTTCAAAGGATATCATGTGTGAATGGATTTTTGGGAGATATCAAATACTTATCATGATTTAAGTAGGTTTATATATAATGGGATAATATTCCATTTGATACAAATTACATAGGATTTATCATTTTATATTGTGTCCTAGTTATCTAAATCTCTAAACTATAAAATATACTTTGGATGTAAGAGATTAAATAATAATTTTTATTTTGTAATTAAGTTTGGTTATTTCTAGGATTTTATAGCTTTTATCAATCAATTAATATAATTTATGTGTTTATGAGAACCTAATCTGGGTGTGCAGGTTTGAGGCATCACAATAGAGGAGCATAATAATTTGGGTAAGTAGAAAAGGCCTCAGGTCCTAAATAAGGAATTCATGTCATGTTTAGTATAACAAAATTATTTTATTTTTAATTAATTTTATCATGACTCCTTACATATTGATGACTACATGTAAGTCATAAACTCATCACCTCTAACATTAAAAATAAATTGTAGTTTTATCCAGTTTATAACATCAGGGACTAATCCTGGATATACCATAATAACCCTAATTTCTCTAAGATCAATAGAATTGGTTGATTTCACTCCTTTTCATATTAAATATATTTTATTTTCTTGATATTATGTCATTCTATTGTTCTATTCGGTTTCCTTCTCAACCCATCAATGTAGTAAAATTAACATAAAAAATAAAAATTTAAAAGATTTAATGGATGAGGTGTTTAATGAAATGGTACTTTGAAAATATTATCAATTTATAATGATCTACATGTACAATGTTTTAAAGTTAACAAAAAATTATATTGATAATTTTTTAGTGTCATCATTGTATATGAATATCTACTAATATCAAAGAATTCTACAGATAAATAATTAATGAACTTCTCAATTTCTGATGAACAACATTTATATTGTTTTAACATGGGATTTTTTACAATATTAAATATTCTTTAACGAATTTATTTTATTTAAATTTAATATAGTTATATCATCTTAAATTCATTACATGATATCTCATTGAACATTTTTTTCAACCCACATTATGGTCAAGAAAAAGTTATTTCCTTAAGGGATCAGGGAATTCCCTATGAATTTGAATTCAAAAAATTATATTTGTTAATAATTTAGGCATAAATTATTATATAACATGATAAATATGTATTCATTAATAGAAAAAACGATATAAATATATGGTGTTTTTATTAAGTAGATCGTGTTCACTAAAACATAAAATAAATTTCAATGATATAGAATAAATTAGTTTTATTTAAATATTAAAATAAGGCTAAATAAATGAGTTCATAAAATTTTATAATACTAAAATATTATTTTTTTGGTTTTCCCATAATGTATTAGAATATTTTTATGGGATTTATCAATAAGTATTAGAGAATGGTATAACTTACCTTGGAACACTGAAAGGGTGTTGTTTTGTTGTAGAGTTTCTTGAATAATTTGATTTAATGAATTAATGATTATAAAATTTTTATGTTTTCACTGTATCATAAAAACTCAATTAATAGTAAAATTTTTACAACATTATATATTAATAATTATAATATATGTAAGTATAATATAGTAGAATAATTTTTATATGAGTTTAAATTTCCATGATATAGTCACCCAAGGATATATATCAATGGAAAATGTTATTTCAATTACGGTTATAGATAAAATGGAATATAAAATGTGATTCTTGATCTTGAATAGATATTTTAGTCTCACTTACATATAAATAAGTTATTAAGGTGATCAATATAAAGATCTCAAATATAATTTTATATAACCTCAATGATATTTATAAGGGTGAAAAGAGAGTTAAGGAAGTAATGTTGATGATTTTCAGATAAAAGTCGGAGTGTATTTATAATATAGATGACAAAATTGTAGATAAAATTTTCAACATAGTGGAATGAGATTGTATGATATATTAGTGGATTTTTAGATACATTAAAATATTCAATAGTTATTAAGCAGATACAATGAATTTGTTCAGATTGGTTTTATAAAAGGTTATAGACTCTTGAAGATCTAGACTTCGTTGAACTTCCATTATATTATTTTCATAGTTTTTATAACATATGTGATATTAAAATATTCTATTAAGAATAAAAATGAAATATAAAGAATCTTATAGTGTTTTTGTCTATAAAGAATGTTATTAGTCAAAAATAAAACAATAATAATGAATATTTGGACTTATAATTGCATAAGAACACTGATATCATGTTTTATAAGATAATAATATTTATCTTAGGGAATGTTTTAAAATTCTGTGTAAATATAAAGGAAACAAAAAAATTTAGTGTTTTTACTATAATGTTATTGAACATTTCTTCTAAATTATCCTAATCCAAAGGAAGATGACAATGATGATGAAGACAGTCCCTTAATAATATTTTCATGGTATAAATCAAAAAAAATTAATATTGAAGTTTTCTTTATGAAAATATTGATGGAGTTATTGTGAAACTAAAAATAATTCATATCTATGTTATAGGAAGAATACAATGATTATAGTGTGAGTGATGGTGATCTTTCAACTAAAAAAACAAAATATATTGATTCTAAAGGTAAATATAGAAGTTGTTTGAATTCATGAAGATGTTGGTAGTAAGAAAGGAGATGATGAGATATAAATTAAATTATATTTTAAATGTAAAAAATAATGAATTAATGTCTATGATAAAAAATATTTAAATGAGAACAATAATTTAAAAATATCATCTAAATTGTCAAATTATGGTTATGATATGTTCACTAAAAAATTGTTATCACTGCTGATTGAAATAAAACAAATTAAATGTTCTATTGATTTTGAGAATAAAATAAATGAATTGATTGGTGATTAAATTATTTAAAATGATAAGGAACCTAAAATAATAGAATAAAATTTCCTAGAAATTATGAAATACAAAAAAAATTAAGATTAAATTTGAAAGTATGTTGAAGGTTTTGGAAGATGCTCAAAGAAACAACATAAGGTGATTAGTGTTTATAATATTATGTGTTAGTATATAAACTATCAAATAATTGATTATATTATAAAAAGTAACTTATTTTTTCTAAGATGGTTGTAATTTTAAAATAGTAAAAGAATATGTAATGTTTGTTGCCTCTAAAGAAATTTTCCTAAAATCTATTTCATCTTGAAATAAATTCATTGATGAAAGTCAGCTAGAGTAAAATAAATTTTTTTCTCAAGAATATATAGTATACAGAATAATTAGTATAAAATATTATATAATTTTGTTTTAAAATATTCCCAAAATAGTATTGATGTATGACAAAAAATTTAATACACACAAATTGGATATAATGCAATTAATCAAAGAATATGGTCATTTATAGATATTATTAGTGTTTTATAGGTTATAGGTATATTCAAATGTAGTTATGGTACAATTTAAGACTATATAATACTATTAAAATATAAAAAATACATAATTTTAGGGGGATACATATCATTAAAACAAAGGAATTTCAATATAAAAATGTGAAATTAATGAAGGAAATAAAGAACAAGAAATAATTAATTAATGAATTATGTAGATTGTGTTGTCTATTTGATCATGTAAATGATGTTTGTATCACTATATAATCTTCCAAATTTATTATGATTAAGTAAAATCAATTTTTTCTTATTATAAATAAATGAAATAAATTTTCACATATTTTAGTGGTTTTATAGATGGAATCTAATAAGAAGAATCCATAGAGTTTGGACAGTTATTTCTTATACCAAAATAGAGGAGATATATATATATATTTAAATGTATTATATAAAGTATATAAATTTATATAATAAATTTGGTAAATATATCTCTTATAAGATAAAGGGAGTCTGATTGGGTGAAATTCTTGCGAGTAGGATGAAATCAAAGATTACTTTATTTGTGAATAGATTGAAGTGTAATTTTATTTCTTTGTATCAGTATTTTTATGATTGAAAAAATTAATTTTTAGCAGATATTAGTTCCTAGTGAATATGTTAAAGTATAATATTTCATTGAAAAAATTTTAATAAATAAGAGGTAATCTTTTTCAAGTGGGTGAAATTGAGATCCATTGTTACAAAAGAATGAGAGAAGAAAAATATTTATGGAATCATAGGTTTGGACTTGTTAGGAAAATATAAAATAGAATAAAACATTCATAAATGATATTTATATGATGTTATTATTTATAATGTAGGAATAAATTGGATTTGTAGAACATTTATTATTCTTAAGATGATGAATTATGCATATAAGAGAGATAAGATTTTATCATTGATTCCTTTGACTCTTATAAATTATGACATGTGTATAACTATAAATACAATTTCAAATAAAAAGGATAAATATATCATCACTATCAAAGTTGAATTTTTTTTATCTAATGAATTGTGTATATGAAACATAAATCCAAGGTTATCAATAAATTCAAATGTTTTATAAATAGTGAAAAAAGAAAAAGAATATTGTTTTGGTGGAATTTAGAATATATATTTTCATAGAATACACATGTTAATGATTTTATTACTATATGGTAATATAATTATTCATGATGAGTATATTTCCCTATTTACTTCATAATATAATGGATTTACATATCATTATAATTGATTTTTTTTGAGATGGCCTAAACAATTATACTTGAGCATGAAACTTCACGCTAATTTTCAAGAAAGGATACTAATACTCTAGTACATAATCATAGTTGATATTTTATTATTCAACATTTATAAATACCATATATATGATTGAATATAAGAATATATATTTCTTGAGGTGATTTTATGTGTTTGTTTATCTATGCATTTTCAAAATAAATTGTATAAATTGTGGGAAATTTGAGTAACAAGTACTCAATATAATTTTCATGAAATATATATAAAATGAAAGATGTTATCACTATTTTAATAGTGATCAGAGGAATATTTTTTATTCATATAATATAAAATTCATTGAATAATAATATAATAGTTTTGTACACCAATAAGTGATCAAATATGTTTATAATAAAGATTATGAAAAAACTTTACAAAAATCGTGATATTATTATAATGTAAAAGATTTAATTTATGGGTAGGCTAATTTTTTTTTTATATACATAAATTAATAAATAATAAAAACATGTAGTTTATCCAAATTTTAGTATGAATGTGGAGGGATAAAATATCATTTTTTTAATATAATGCACTATTTTTAACAACACAATAATTGTCTAAAACAACTCATAGTTCATTTTTTTAACAAATTAAACTGAGGAGTGTTGATGATAAATTGATGTTAGGGAAATTTTTTATTTAATTAAATTAATAATTGGACTATATTGATAATAATAACACATGGTATTATGTTTTGAATTCTAATAACATGAAATTCATTGAAAAAATATATATTATCCTATTGTAACCCAAATTCCTAATATGAATCATAATTGAGGTGGTGAATTATAGTGTTAAAAAAATTATTCTTATCTCATCCTAAATTATATATTATCTTCATATTTAGGAATATAATTGGCTTATGACACAACAATTTCACCATGACACCAGCAAAATGTAGAAATGAGAGTAGTATAGACACTTAGATTTTACTTGGATTACCCACACTAGGATGCATATATAGAGAACATATCAATTATATATTGATATGACTAATATTAGATACTTCACTAGTTGGTCATTAAAGAGTTTTAACAATATCATTGATCATCCAATGTCCATGGCCACATCCTCTCTTTAAATCACTAGTTTCTAGGAGGTAATTAAGAAATTATTGCAATTAAACACTATTAAAACTAATAATAATAATGATAAATGAAATAAAACTATGTGACATGGGTAATTTTACATGATTCTCTAATTATCATCTCTTAATATTCATGAGTTTATGAAATGAAACATTCTTTCCAAACCTGATCTTCAAATATATTCAATCTAGAAACCCAACCTTTCAATCCCATATTTTATAATGATATCCAAGATATTATCTTTTGATTTCTTCTTCATAAACTTATTTCTGTCACTCTTTATATCTATCACTACATAACCATATCAATATTTATTTTATTAAATTAATTCTAATTTCAAATTCAAATTTTAAAAAACAAACTATCATGAACATACAATATTTCAAACTAATCCATCATATCAACTCTTGAAAAATCTCCCCCAATTCCTTTTTTGAATCATGATGATTGTTTCACAAAACCCAAACACACATTATAATCCTAGTCATTAAATATCATTTAATTATATTTTTATTCAATAATAATGCAATTAATACATATGTTATGAAGTGGAGGGTTGGTTGTTATACCAATTTCTTGCAACTATAAATCACATTAAGGCATGAAATTATGCTTTATAGTGTTATGTTTCTTACCATAAAATTGATCCAAATGTAATTATAATGGTTTTAGGGGTGTGAAATGATTTTATCCTTTAATTCACCCTTATATTAATATTAATTACACATTGTGTCCTCATGAACCCTACATTTATGATTTTTTTTCTAGTTAATATAGTGAAATATGAAATTCATATGGGGTGATCACTACTTCTCATGGGGTCCTCACTATGGTGTGTGACCAAAATCTATGTAATGAATCTATATATAGTGGTATATCATATATGTAATATTTACTATATTTCTTTATTCACAATCCCTTCACTATGTGGCCCCCATTCTTTTGGAGTGTTAAGTTTTTCATCATTATAAAACACCTCTAATATTTTACAAACCTTCTCCAGTTTTCAAAAAATTTTACATCTACCTCCAATTGGCAAAAAATATATCCTTAAAAAATTTGGTTGAAATATATCCAAATTATTTTTGATTAAAAAAATTAATTATCTTGGATTAAAGAATGAATTGTATAAAAGGAGTTTTAACAAGTAGAAAGGATTGACATCAATGATAAATTTTTCATTTTTTTAAGGGATTTAAAAAAAATAATAATTAATTCTATCATGGTTCAATGTAATTATAATAATAATCAAAGAGATTTTATTTCATCATTATTTAATGGCATTATTGAAAAATCGGTGTATATTAATAGATAGGTCTATATGAATAATGTGAATGAAATCTTATCTACTATTGAATTATGAAGTCATCACTAAACAAGATGTGAATATTACTAGTGGAATGTGGACTTATAGGGTGAAGGTAAACTAAAGACACATTTTTATTTGAATTAGGTAATTAGAAGAGGTTTAATTCTATTGGAAATTATAATTAAAAAATTAAACACTATTTTGGAATATATGTACTGGTGCTATGTGTTCCCAAACATTGAATCAAAAATAATAATATCATGAAAGATTTTTGGAATTAATTTTTATATTATTTCATTAGAATTATCATGGATGATTAGGTATATTTTAGTAATTTTTAATGATAGTTATCTTCATGGATCAGTAGGACAATTTATAGTAATTGGAAATTTTATTTTGTACCAATTTATTCATTTTTATTTGTTGGTATCTTTGGATTACCCAAACCCATATGATATGCAATTATAATAATGTCTCCTTTATAATTTTGAAATTAAAGATGTTTTTTATGGTTAAGTAATTGAAAAATTTATAGAATTTTATGTGTAAGTATACATTGGTTTCTCATTTGTGTGAAATAGTTTTTAAATTGAGTTCATTTTCCATCAACAAAGGTTACATTGGTTGTGATAGGATCCCACTCTTTTTGGTTTAAATTTTAACATAGATGGATCATTCCTTCTAGGTGGTATATCAAGAAAATGATTTTCCATATATGAAATTTTATATATTGTTCTAGGTTTTATGTGAATCCTTGGATCATGTAATATTCTATTAATAAGAGATAAATCAACACTAATTGGTTATATATTTTTTTAGAAAGTGTTTTTTGTATCATGAGCATATAATTTTATTCTACTCTAGGGATTAGTCTTATGTTTTTAATAATTAATTATAAATTTTCCATAGTGTATACTATTCATGAATGCAAACATTTAGATATAATAATAAGAACCTGTGATGGGATTGTAGTGTTTTATAGTCTTGGTTTTCTACCATATTGTTGTAAGCACATTGTGAGTGATAATACTTTAGGTATGAATGTTTTAGACCACCATGACTATACCTTTTCTATTTCATTGAGCTTTTAAAAAAAAATTAAATAGTTAATAAAAATAGTAAAAATATGTTTATATAGTCAACTATGATGGATTTTAAATAAGTGAATATGAAAATAGTGTTTTAAAGTAAAATAAAATATGGTATAATTTTGTAGAATACCTTTTTATTGGTTTTCAATGCTTGGAATATGTTTGTTTTTAGTCAATTTCAAGAAAATTTGAGTGTATAATTACAATTTTAATCAAAAAATTATAAAAGGACTCAATTATTTTAATAGAATTTTTGGATGATATAATATTTATAGGTAATGATTTGAAAGGTTATAAGGAATTTTATACTAAATTTAACAAACTGTTTAACATGTACATGATTGGAGAAATGAGATATTTCATGGGTATTCAAATTAAAAAGGAAAGGGTGATAATTTACATTAATAAGAGAAATATATGTGATAATAATTTATGATGGATTAAAATGGTGTTTCTTCTCTAATTTCAATGGGAACAATGATTTTAAAATATATTTAAGGAATGAAAATATATTAAATTCATCTTAAAATACTAATTGGAATACTACTACACTTGATGACCTCAACACTAAATAATTTTTATGTTGTTAAATTATATGAATATTTTCAATATATATAAAATATATCACATTTTTTAAACAAATAGGATATTAATGTGTATAAATATCACTAATGATTAAGGGTTTATTTATAAAATAATTATAATGTTATAATTTTATTATTTATGTCAATGTTAATTGAGATTAAAATATTAATTATCAAAAATATATATTGGTTGATGTTTTTTTAGAGAAAAGTGGATATCATGACATGAAAATAAGATGAATTTAGAAGTAACATATAATTTTGTAGCTTCTAAAAATCTATAATTAACTCAAATAATTTAGATAATGACTTAACATAATGATCTTATAGTGAAGATGATGTTACCTTTTCTTATGGATAGTGATAATAAAATGTGACTTATCTTGTAAGGAATCCAATATAGTATTCTTAATTGAATAAAAATTATATCAAGTTCCACTTCATAAAATTGAAATTGGGTCTATTATTGTTAAATTTTAAATTTACATGAACAATGTATCAAGTGTTTAATGTGATTAAAAAATAGCTACTGAATGATGCATTTCAAAATTTGAGGTTCATGATGGTGGTTATATAAGGCCCCATCAATAAACACTACATAATATTGAGTTAATTCAAGAATTAACATTTATGATATTTTAAGGTTTATAGTTTTAGAGAATTGGTCCATAACTATTACATAATAGACCCATATGTTACATATGCATAGTTACACTCAGTATCTAGTTTTTCCACCAAAGGAGACCCTTTAAACAAAATGTGATTTATTTTTCTTGATAAAAATATTATTGAATTTATTATTTCTCTTACCCATTCTTATAACCTAGGGAAAACATTTCAAAACTTGGGATGAGCATAAAAATCTCAGTAAGTAATCTAAATAAGGAATAAAACTATTAGTCCATGAATATTTAAAATCCATGAAAACATTTTCAAAAAATAATAATTCTAACCCATAAAACATACACTATTTAGCTTGCATCATGTAATAATAAGATTCCTAAAAAACTTCATAGAAAATATAAAACATAAAGGTAACTTGTGACATCTATATAATACTTACATTGTATCTTTCATAACTACATAGGGAGAAACCTTCATGGTTACGTTTGGAATACCATCACAGTATATTCCCTAAATCACTTAGGAGAAACCTTAACATTTACCTCTGTCATGTTACCCAATGCATTAGAGAGCTATCAAGGGCTCACCCTCCATTGGGTTATCATGGAATCACTCATATACTTACACAATTCCTAAGAACCATAACATAATCATAACACATAAACCAAGCATAAAGGAAAAATAAGATTTCCACTTTGAAATTACATTTCATCTTTACAAGTATCACACTCATAAATGAAAACGTATTATTTTAAAATAAAATTATAAACTTGTAAAGTAAACATCAATACATAATAGAGACATAAAATTGAGAAATTCTATTCATGACGTATATATAAAAAAGATTCAAATTTGTTGAAATAATCAATCCCCATTTAAAATACAATTAAAACATTTTAAAAGAAGATTTTTGAATCAAAGTGTCAAATACCACATTGAAATTTTTGAAAGTAATTTACACTTAAAAACATTCATGTCCATATAAATAAGTCCTTAAAATTATTTTGAAAACATTTATGTGATAGAGAAGGATTTATAAGATTAAATCATTAAAACATTTAACACGATGTTTTAGATAAAGAGTACTTTACAATTTTGAATATTTAAATTATATTCCACATGAAAGTAGAAAATTTTAAAAACATTAAATATCATGATTATAGATATAATATTGATAATTAATTTAAAAGGGGATGTATATACAATTTATAAAGAAATAAAGGTGCATATAATCAAGAAATGTCTCAATGAAAGGAGATTGAGATGAAGTCCCTTACAAAGATCGTATCATCAGATTAAGGATAAATAAATGAGATAATTATGTGTGAAAAATATAAATACACACAATATAAGTGTATATTCAGTTTAAAATCATCATATGTCATTCACACATATTTTTGTAAGAAAAAAACCAATGACATGGATATTTAACTCAATGAATGGATATTGAGTTATGATTTCCCTTACCTTGAGTCCGACTTGTCTCGTTCGTTCTTTAATTTCCTAGATAATAAACTTGGGTTAATTTCTACTTGATTAAGAACCTTTTTAAAGTTTATTATTCATTTTATATAACTTATTACCATGTTATAATAATTATTTAGTTATTTGAGTTCCTATCAGATGTTTTGTCGATGTTTGGTACTTGAGTCAAAAATGAACTTGTTTTGATAAAAATTATCCATGTTGTCATAGGTCCATAACCACTGGAATTATATTCATGATTAAATATAATATATATCAAGTATATGTGTATTTATAATATTCCATAATATTTATAGATAATAAATGAAATGTACCGTTCATGGAGACGACAGGTCGTACGTACGCATGAATGGTACGTTCATTTGTTTGTCATATTAAAAGAATGAAAAATAAATGATAAATATGTATATTATAATTTATGTATAATATATATGTTATATATGTTACATGGGTTCATTAACACCATCCTTTATATGTTCCATTTATGGGATGAATGAGTCATATCACTTTGAGGGGGTGGTAGTCCACACTTCCTCAAATGAAATTATCGTATTTACACATTATGGAAAGAATAAAGCTATGTTATAATAAAAATTACATAATTATAAAGACAATATAAATATAATATATATCATATAAAAATACAGTTCCATCATAATGTCCACCATGATAGGTGGTAGGATAAAATTGAACAATCATCGTTTCGTGAGGTAGTAGTTCGTCGTACACGGAAACAATATGTTCTATATCCATTAGATGGAGGTGTGTGCAATTTTGGGTCAAAACCATAGAATAAAAAATAATATTATATTTAGGATATAGTTTCTTTATAAAATAATTGAATATAAATAGGTTAGGGGTTGGATAGGGAAAATAAAAGAAAGTATCTTGAGAGATGATGTTACATCTAAATCGGGTAACTCTTTTTTATTTGAGCCAAAAGGATTCCTTGAGTTTCCTTATTCCCAATGTAAGGCTTATATGAGTAATTGAGGGATTTTTAAATCTTATTTTATCATAATTTGGGCAATCCAAGTGGCTTGATGGGTGTGAGTAAGTGGGTAGAGTTGGTGGCCTTTTATAAGAGTATGGAGGGGCACTTTAGGAAAGTCTTGAATTATTATTTTATTATAAATTTATTTTAGAATTATAATATCTAAAAAGTGATATATTTTGAGGATAATATAATTATGGGTCAAAATCCTTTCAACCAATAGGTTATATACAAGTTTAGGTCACAAATTTAACTTTATCTTTTGGCTTTAACCCTTAGTCAAATAAATTAACTCTTACCATGTCTTCTTGTAATTTTACACTATATGGTCAATATAGATAATATTAAATTCAAATAAAACATCTAAATTTTATAAAATAATCCTTAAAATGGGGTTTCTAAGAAATCAAACTTATGATCAACCTTAAAATTATAAACCCATTATGATATCCATAACTCTTAAGAAAACGTCTAAATCTTAAAATTTGTCTAAATCATTCACCGATACTAACTATATGGCCCCACCCTTTAACATTACATAATCTTGAGTTATGTAGAGAATATACAATAAGGATATTTTCAGGTTTATAGTTTTAGAGAATTATTCCATAACTATTACATAATAGACCCATATGATATATGTGGACACTTACACTCAGTATCCACTTTTTTCTCCAAAGGAAACCCTTTAAACAAAACATGATTTCTTTTTCTTGATAAAAATCTTCTTGACTTATTCCTTTATCTTACCCATCATTATACCCTATGGAAAATATTTCAAAACTTGGGATGAGCATAAAAATCTCAGTAAGGTATATAAAATAAGGAATAAAACCATTAGTCCATGAATATTTATAACCCATGAATAAATTTTCACAAAATCATACTTCTCACCCATAAAACATAAAATATTTAGCTTACATAATGTAATAATAAGATTCCTAAAAAACTTCATAGAAATCATAAAACAAAAATTTAACTTGTGGAATCCATATCATACTTACATTGTATCTTTCACGGCTACATAGGGAGTAACCTTCATGGTTTCATTTGGAATACCCATCACAGTATATTCCCTAAATCTCTTAGGAGAAACCTTAACGTTTACCTCTATCACATTACCCAATTCATTGGATAGATATCAAGGGATCACCCAACCTTGGTTTATCACGAAACCACTTGTATAATTAATCAATTCACAAGAACCATAACATAATCATAACACATAAACCAAGCATAAAGAAAAAAAATAACATTTCCACTTTGAAATAACATTTCATCTGTACAAGATGCACACTCATAAATGAAAACATATTATTTTAAAATAAAATGGTAAACTTTTAAATTAAACATAAATACATAATATCAATATAAAGGAATTAAAATCCATTCATGATGTATATATATAAGAAAACATTCAATGTTATTAAAATAATCAATCCCCTTTTAAAACACAATTCAAACATTTTAAAAAAATATTTTTGAATCAAAGTGTCCCATACCAATTTGAAACTTTTGAAATGAATTTACAATTAAAAAATTTCATGTCTATATAAATATTTCCTTAAAATAATTTTGAAAACATGGTCATGAAATAGAAAGATTTAGAAGATTAAATATTTAAAACATTTAAAATGATGTCTTAGATAAAGAGTACTTTACAATTTTGAACATTTAAATTATATGCCACATGAAAGTAGAACATTTTACAAGAAATTAAATAAAATTATTATAGATATAATATGGATAATTAATGTAAAAGGGGTTTTATATACACTTTATAAATAAATAAAGGTGCATATCATCAAGAAATGTCTCAATGAAATGAGATTGAGATGAAGTCCCTTACAAAGATCATATCATCAAATTAAGGATAAATAAATGACATAATTATGTGTGAAAATATAAATACTCCCAATATAACTTTATATTCATTTTAAAACAATCATATTTCATTCACACATATTCTTGGAAAAACAAAATCAATGACCTGGATATTTAACTCAATGAATGGATATTGAGTTAAGATTTCCCTTACCTTAAGTCTGACTTGTCTCATTTGTTCCTTAATTTCCTAAATAATAAAATTTGGTTAATTTATACTTTATTAAAAACATTTTTAAAATTTATTATTCATTTTATATCAGTTATTACCATGTTATAATAATTATTTAATTATTTGAGATCATATCAGATGTTTTGTCAATGTTTGGTACTTGAGTAAAAAATGAACTTATTTTGAAGAAAATTATCGATGTTGTCATAATTATATCATCTCTATAATGATATTAATGATTAAATATAATATATATTCATTATATATGTATTTATAATATTCTATAATATTTGGAGATAATAAATGAAATATACCATTCATGGAGACAGTAGGTCATACGAACGCATGAATGCTGCTTTCATTTATATGACATATTAAAAGAATAAAAACTAAATGATACATATGTATATTATAATTTCAGTATAATATATATTTTATATATTTTACATGGGTTCATTCACACCATCCTTTATACATTCCATTTATGGGATGAGCGAGTCATGTCACTTTGAGGAGGCGGTAGTCCACACTTCCTCAAATGAAATTATCATATTTACAAATTATGGAAAGCATAAATCTATGTTATAATAAAAATTATATAAGAATAAAGAAAATATAAATATAATATATATAATATATAAATAATTTACCATCATAATTTCCACCATGAGAGGTGGTAGGAGAAAATTGAGCAATCGTCATTTTGTGAGGCAGTAGTTCACCGTACACATAAACAGTATGCTCTATATCCATTAGATAGATGTGTGTGTAAGTGTAGGTAGAACCATTATAGTAAAAACATCATATTATATTAAGTATAATGGTGTTTTTATAAAATAAAGTAATCAAAATAGTTTAGGGGTTGGATAAGGAAAATAAAAGGAAAGGAGCTTGAGAGAAGACGTTACCTCTAAATTGGGTAACTCTTTTTTATTTGATCCAAAAGGATTCCTTGAGTTTCCTTATTCCTGATTTAAGGATTATAATAGGCATTAAGGGATTTTTTATGCTTATTGAGAATTATTTGGGCAATACAAGGGGCTTTATAGGTGTGCTTATGTGGGTAGAGGTGGTGGCTTTTTATAAGAGGGGGGAGGGGCACTTTAGGAAAGTCTTGAAATATTATTTTATTATAAATTGATTTTAGAATTATAATAGCTCCAAAGTGATATATTTATATTATAAGATGAGTATGGGTCTAAATAATCTCAAACAATAGGTTTTAGACTAGTTTAGGTCACAAATTTAACCTTATCTTTTGGCTTTAACCCTTAGTTAAATAAATTAACTCTTACCATGTCTTCTTGTATTTTTACACTATATGGTCAATATTGTTACTATAAAATTACAATAGAACATAAAGTGGATAAATAATTAAATTTTTAACTTTATATAAGTAATTTGGCCAAATATTACTTTTTTATGACAATTATATTATTTAATAAAATATTATTTGAATTAAAAACATATTTATGTCAATTTTGACATTATTTAGTTGTTGATTTTTGTTAAAGTAATAACAACATGATTAATTTGAAAAAACTACATTAACTCAAATATAAAATTTCATAATAATCCATAAAATTCATTCAAGGAATAAAAATTTTCAAATTACATTTATTATAATATTTATAATATCATTTATTGGAATCTTTTATTAATAATGTAATCATTGCATCATCATTGTGTCATAATTAAATTTATTTATTTAATGTATAAAATTTATAAATAAAATACCATGATTTAGGAAATATTTTTATCTTTATAATGATAATTTATAGTCAAATATATCAATTATATAACCTTTCCTTAAAATTGTTTTAGTAAAAAGATACATGTTTACGTTATATTTCCCTTTACTTTAAATTTATATTTATAACATGTCATTATCACACCCAAGTGGCTCCATGGGGTCCCAAAATTCATCCAAGGATGATCATGGTCAGAAATATCTCATCCAATAGTATTAGGATACTTGTTAGGGTATATTTATATTATTATAATATTATTTTTTATCCTTATTTACCTGATTTACCCTTTAACCATAGTAAATAAAAATAATTACTAAAGTTACTATTCATAATGTCCAGAAATAAAATGGAACTATTTACATAATTTGAACCTTATTATTAAAAATATGGAATACATTTTTACAAATTCAAAACATAAAATTTTCAGTAATTAATTTAAAATTAATTCATGTTGTCAAAACGATAAAACGAGTTTTTAAAAAAATAATAATTATCAAAAAATTAACATGTGTTTATATCTTATTTCATTATGAAATTACATACAATGATCATAATTGGATTAAATGATAAAAACATAATCCAATTAAAATTAAAATCTAACAATATTGAAAAATTAGACGAAAAGCCTGTTATTGAATTAAAATCCAATATTTTTCACTATTCATTAAAAATGTATTTTATCAGAAAAAATACCAAAATTCAACCAGAGTAAATTTTTATTTCCCTATTACAAATAAGAATTTTGTTTTGTAAAATAAAACATATAAAAGAAACAATAAATCAATTTAAAAATTGTTCATCATTAAAAGGCGGTAAAACTGTGTTTTTTTTTAAATAATTCTTTTATCCAAAAAATTCGATATGTTCTTATATCATATCTAGAAAATATATAAGATTAATTTTAAAAATTAAATTTAATATAAAACAAATAAAAATCCATAAAGAGTGATATTATTTTATAAATATAACTATTATCTTTTAATTAGGTTTTCATTAAAATACATCCTTTATATTCAATTGGTTTTTATTTCTATTTATAATAAATTTGGTAACCAATGAATCATTATTTAAACATTTTTAAACCATATTTTTATAATTAAATTGATACTATTCATTCCCACTATTCCAATGGCTAGTTTATAACAGTTACATTTAAATAATAATATTTAGTTGTTCAATTAAGCTCGATGTAGTGTATCATGTTTGTTTTTTAACGTAATGTTTATTTATTAAAAATCATGATGTTACAGGTTAAACCACTATCTCATTATGATTGAGACATAAACATTCTACATCCTTCTCATTGTTTACATATATTATAGTTATCAATTCATTAAAATTAAATAACTTCAAATTTCATTTAACAATTTTCAAAATGGGGTGTTTTTTTATAAATAAGACAATATGAAAAATATATGAGTGAAAAATGTATATAGAGTTACTAATATATTGTTTTGGATCTATGTTAATCAATATTTTTTCTTACTTTTAGTTTACACATGTCAGATTATAATTTATTATTCAACACTTTATAAATATGAAATGAGAGTCTTGGAAGATTATCTCATTTCCAGTCTTGATTTGATTGATTAGAGAATTGGTATCATGGATTTATCAATTTATATAAATAGTTCATAAAATCAAATCATCAAACTCTTCTTTTTCAGCTCATTAAACATGGTTTTAACAATACCAGATTTTTTATCTTTTTGGAAACCACCTACATTAAATAATTTAAAAAATAAATGATATTATAAACATTAAAATAAATGTTATTTGAACATTTTTATTCTATCCACAATTTTCTTGGACTACATTTACATATTAGTGATGAGTATAAGCATTTGGATCAATGTAATCAAGTTATTATGACTTCAAAAAAATAAATTACTAAATAGTGTCAAAACTAACATAAATGATTTAAAAAAATGATTTTATATAAAATGATATTATAGTCCTAGAAATCCATAGTTTTGTAACATGACCTATATAAAGTTTAAAATGTCATTGGGGATCCACTTGTGGTTTTATTAGCATTTTATAGTAACTATAGTGACCATATATTGTGAAAATACAAGAAGACATGGTAAGAGTTAATGTTTTTAACTAAGGGTTAATGTTAAAATACAAGGTTAATTTTATGACATATACATTTATAAAACCTATTTTTGAGAGTATTTATATCCATACTCATTTTATCATCGAGTTATATATCTTTTGGATCTATTATAATTCCAAAATCAATTTTCAATTAAATATATTTCAAAACCTATGTAAACTGCCGCTCCTCCCTCTTATAAAATGCCACCACATCTACCCACTTACTCACACATCTCAAGACCCTTGGATCATAGAAATTATACTGAAATAATATCCCAACATCCCTCCCATTCTCTAATAATCCTTAACTCCGTCAGAAGGCAATGGAAGAAAACCTTTTGGCTCAAATCAAAAGGAGATAACTAATTTAGAGGTAACATATTCTTTCAAGCTCCTTTTCTTTATTATCCTTCACCAATGCCTATGATCTTGTTATTATATGACAAAATATCAACACCAGTATCCTAAATATACTATAATTTTGTTATTATATGGATTATAACTATACTTAAACACACCTCCATCCTACATATACGAACATAATATTTCTATATACGGTGGACTACTACCTCATGAAACAATGATTGTTCAATTTTCTCCTACCACATATCAAGGTGACCATTATGATGGAAATATATTTATATACGATATATATTATATTTATATTTCATCTATTCTTCCGTAATTTTTATTTTCCACATACCTTTATGCTTTCCATAATGTGTAAATACGATAATTTCATTAAGGAAGCGTAGACTACCGCCAATCAAAGTGATATGACTTGTTAATTCCATAAATGAATTGTGTAAAGGATAGAGTTAATGAAAATATGTAACATATATATAATATATAGTATACTATAATTACAAAATACATATGTATCATTTAGTTTTCATTCCTTCCTATGAAAAAGAAATGAAAGCAGCGTTAATGCGTACGTACGACCCAACATCTCCATGAATGGTTCATTTAATTTATCATATCCCAATATTATGGACATAATAAATACATATATAATGTATATATATGATATTTAACTCATAAATAAAAATATTCCAGAGATGATGGAATTTTTATTACATGGACAAGTTACATAAAAACAAGTTCATTTTCAACTCATGTACCGAATATCGACAAAACGACCGACATGAACTTAAAGAAATATATAATTTTAATAACATGGTAATAAGTGATTTAAAAAGAATAATAAACATAAAAAATGATTTTTGTAAAGTATAAATTAACCTATGTTTATTATTCTGGAACATAATGATTGAACGTGATGAGTCGGGATTAAGGTAAGCAAACTTCTTAACCCAATTTTCATCTTTTGGGCCAATATTTTACTTCTTGATCATGTCAAGATATGATTATGTGAGAAATAAAATTTTATATCCTATATTGTATTTATAATTTCATTATGTTTATTTATAGTGAATACACATAATTGATATATTTTATTAACAAAATGATCTTTGTAAGGGACGTCATAAGTAAATCTCTATTCATTGAGTTAAATATCCATGTCATGGGTTTTGTTTTTTTCAAGAATGTGTGAGAATGACCTCTAATTGTTTTTAATTGAATATCAACATATATTGCATGTATTTATATTTATCACACATAATTATGTCATTGATTTTTCCTTAATCTAATGATATGATCATTGTAAGGGATTTCATAAAAATATCCTTTAATTAGGGAATATCTTGATGTTATTTACATTTATTATAATATAAGGTATATATAAAACTCTTTTGAAACAATATATCATGAATTACTCTATGCTCATGACATTTAAAGGTGAAAAATATATAAATAGGTATCTTTTATTTCTGGATATTATGAATAGTAACTTCAATAATTTTTGGATGACATATGGCTGACTAGGATCATCCTTGGGTCTATTTTAGGAATATGATCCTGGTGAGCTATTAACTGTATATAAAACTCTTGAGGATGGCATATTACTATTCCATTTTGAACCATATGGTGTATATAAAACCCTTTTGATGTCAAACCCTTTTCAAATATTTTGTTTTCCCTATTACATGTTCTATTTGAAAAAGTAAACATCCTATTTAGAATGAGGATATCAAAATTCACTTTTTTTTTGATATTTTGGTATTTTTCTGATAAAATCCATATTTTAATGGATAGTGAAAAATACTACATTTTAATTCAGAACTGCCATTTCATCTCATTTTTTATATAGATATATTGACATATTATTTGGTTTTAAAGTGTAATTGAAATATTTTTTTTATAATTTAATCCATTTTTTGTCATAGGAAGTAATTTCTCATTTAAATTGGACATAAATACATGTCTATATTTTGATAGTTTTAACTTCTTAAAAACTCACTTTCTAGTTTTGAAAACAGAAATTAATTTTAAATTAATTACTACAATTTATATGTTTTTAATTTAAAAAAATAGATTCAATATTTGGAATCAGAAGGTCTAAATTTTATAACTATGTACTTTTTATTTTTGGACATTATGAAGAGTTACTTTAGTATTTATTTTTATTTACCCTGGTTAAAGGGTAAATTAGGTCAATATGGGAAAAAAATAATATTTTAATAATAAAAAACTACCCTAACACATGTAATAATAATATTATATGAGTCATCAGAGAAAAAAATATATAGTCTTAACGTTTGTAATTTGGGAGCCAGTTGGGTATGAAAATGACATGTTATAAGAATTAATTTAAAGTAAAAAAGAAATATAACAGAAACATGTATTTTTTTACTAAAATTATTATAAGGTGAAGTTATATAATTTAATTATTTGACTATAAATATTTATTATAATAATAAAAATATTTCCCACATCATGGTATTTTATTTATAATTTTTAGACATTAAATAATAAATTTATTTATGACAAAATGATGATGCAGTGATTACCAAATTATTGAAATATTCAAATAAATGATATTTTAAACATTAAAATAAATGTCATTTTAAAATTTTTATTCCATCCAAGAATTAATTGGATTAAATTGACATGTTATGGACGATTCAATTCCTTGGTTTAATGTAATCATGTTTTTATTACTTTAAGAGAATCCAATTACTAAATAGTGAAAAAAATTATATAAATGATTTTTTAAAACAAATATTAATTTATTAAATGATATAACAGACCTAAAAGTATAAGATTATTAAAAATGACTTATATAATGTTACAAATGGTATTAATAATACACTTTTTGTTATATTGGAATTCTATATTTATGACAGTTACCATATGTTATGAAAATACAAGAAGACAAGGTAAGAGTTAACGTTTTTAACTAAGCATTAATGTTAAAATTAAGGTTAGTTTCATGATCTAATATTGTCTAAAACCAACTGGTTGAGAGTATTTAGACCAATAATCCTCGTATCCTAAATTTATATCACTTATTAGATAATAGAATTCGATAATCAATTTTTAATAAAATAATATTTCAAGAATTTCTTAAAATGCCCGTCCTCCCTTTTATAAATAGACACTACCTCTACCCATTTACTCACACCTCTCAAGACCCATGGATCATCAAAATTATATTCAAATAATCTATCATCATCCCTAAAATACTCTTAAAAGCCTTAACATGGTCATAAAAAAAATCAAGAATGCATTTTGAATCAAATCAAAAGGAGTTACTTGATTTAGAGGCAGTGTCATATCTCAAGATCCTTTCCATTATTTTCATTTTACATTCCCTATGATCTTAATATTCTAGGATTACATAATAGAAACAGTATACTTGATATACACTATTTTTTCATTATAATTATTCTAACTACACTTACACACACCTCTATCTAACTTATATGAACATACTGTTTCTGTGTATGACGAAATACTTCCTCCTGAAATGACGAGTGTTAAATTTTCTCATAACACCTCTCATGATGGCAATTATGATGGAAATATAATTTTTTGATATATATTATATTAATATTGTCTTTATTATTCTTTAATTTTAATTTATTACATACCTTTATACTTTCCATAATGTGTAAATATGATAATTTCAGTTGATGAAGTGCGGACTACCACCCCCTCAAAGTGATATGACTCAATCCTTCCACACATGGATGTATAAAGGATAGAGTTAATGAAATTTTTTAACATATATAAAATATATGTTATACTTTAATTAAAATATACCAATGAATCATTTATTTTTCCTTCCTTTAATATGAAAAATAAATGAAAGTAGCACTCAGGCGTACGTACAACCTACCGTCTCCTGGAACGGTACATTTCATTTCTTATCTCAAAATATTATGGACATAATAAATACATATATAATGGATATATATTATATTTATATCAGGAATAACAATATTTTAGAGGTAATAGAATTATGACTATATGGACAAGTTACATAAAAAACAACTTCATTTTAAACTCAAGTACCGAATATCAAAAAAATGGATGATATGAACATAAATAATTATGTAATTTTTATATAATGGTAAAAAGTGATATAAAAATAATATTAAAATTGAAAAATGTTCTCATGAATGTATACGTTTACTTATGTTTATTATTCAGTAACATAAATATTTAATGTGACGAGTTGGGATCAAGGTAAGGGAACGTTTTAACCCAATTTATATCCTTTGGGCTAATCTTCAACATCTTGATTGTGTCGTACTATGATTATCTGAGAAATAAAATTTGACATACTGTATTTATACTTTATTTATGTTTATTTATAGTGAATACATATAATTGATCTATTTGTTAAAAAAATGATCTTTTTAAGGGAAATTATAACTCAATCTCCATTCATTGAGTTAAATATCCATGTCATGGTTTTTTTTCAAGAATGCATGTGAATGAATTATTATTGTTTTAAACTTAATATTCACATATATTTGGTGTATTTTTTTATTTTTCACAAATAATTATTTCATTTTTTCATCATTAATATAATGATACAATCTTCTAAGGGATTTCACCTAAATCTCCTTTCATTTGGGAATATCATGGTGTTATGCACCTTTATTATCATATAAGTTGTATGTAAAACCATTTTGACACATTATATCATGAATATTTATATTCACATAATATTTGAAGTTTTTTTTAATTTTATTCCTTAATTATTTTTATTCGATTGTTTCTTAAGTTGCAAGGGACTCTTTAACTAAAACATCATTGTAAATGCATTAAATTTTTATTCTTATAAAACCTTATATTTCATGACCGTGTTTCCAAAAATGGTTTTTAATAATTTTCTATATGTAAATGAATATTTTAAATTTTAAATTTATATCAAGAGTTTCAATGTTGTATGAGACACTTTTATTTAAAAGTCTTATTACTAATTTTTTTAAATTGAATTAAAAATTGGTTGAGTATTTCAGTACCTTGAAATTATTTCTTGTGATTGAAAATGAAATTTTATGGGTGAAATTTAGATAATTGAAATATTTTATGTGTTATGAATATATAATTGTACATGGACATTTGACAGGTGGTTACGTGATCAACCAATGATGGTTGGTTATGTGATAAATCAAAGAAGGGTGGTTCTATGATAAACCAAGAATGGGTGGTTACATTATATACTCTAATGAATGGGGTATGAAAGTCAGCCATATGTATATTATATTTTGTGATATGTGTAACATCTCATTATTCTACATTATACTTCACTTTATATAATTCAATGGCTTGCGATGTTCAGAACCCCGAGTTCAAGTACACCATGACCGATCAAAGTAGCCTTTTAAAAAGAAGTTATGAATAGTATTAACCACATATTGAAATTTTAGAAAAATTTATTTTTTAAAATATAATTCATTTTTAAATATGGGAAATAGAAATTAGATTAGGTTAATATTTTTGTAATTTTCTAAAAATTTTAAATTTTTTAATGAATATTTAAAAATGAAACATTTCAATTCAAAACTTTCTTTTCGTATAATTTATTAATATAGATAGATTATATTTTGAAATGGTTTTAAAGTTCTATTATATTTTTTTATCAATTAATCCAATTTTTGTCATTGGATGTAATTTCACATTGATATTGGACGTAAACAAATGTCAATCTTTTGAAAGATTTTACGTCTTAAAAACCCACTTTCTGGGTTTGAAAATGGAAATTAATATTAAATTATTTTTTTACAATTATATGTTTTGAATTTGAAAAACTATATTTCATATTTGGAAAAAGAAGTTCAAAATTGTGTAAATAGGTACCTTTTATTTTTTGACATTATGAATAGTAACTTCAGAATTTTTTTTTAATTTTCCATGGTTAAAGGGTAAATCATATAAATAAGGGTAATAAAATAATATTATAATAACATTAAACTACCCTAAAATGTGTATTATTCCTATTGGATGACATGTGGGCGACTACGATTATCCTTAAGTCAATTTTAGGACCCCATGGAACCACTTGGGTGTGATAATGACCATTTATAATATTTAATTTAAAAAGGGAAATATAAAATAAATGTGCATCTTATTACTAAAATAAATTTAGTTAGAGTTATATAAGTTATATCATTAAATATAAATATTCAGTGGAAATATAAAAAATTCCCAATATCTTGGTATTTTTTTAATTTTTACATATTAAATTATTATATTTATTAATGAGACAATAATGATGCAATATTTTCCTTATTAATGAAAAAAATCAAATAAATGATATTATAAATATTAAAATAAACATAATTTGAAAGTTTTTATGCAATAAAATAATTTTACATAATACTATTTCATTTTATATTTTATTTAATGCATTTGATTTGAAATAATTAAGTTTTTACGACTTTCAAAAAATTTAATCACTAAATAGTGCCACAATTGACATAAATGAGTTTTTAAAACAAAATCTATTTTATTAAATGATATAAAAATCATTAAAATATAACATTTGTACAAACTTTTTAGATAATGTGAAAAAATCATTAATGATCCACTTGAATTTTTTTTTGTAATTTTACTGTATCCAAATTAACCATATAATTTAAAAATACTAGAAGACATGGTAAGAGTTAAATTATTTAACTAAGGGTTAAAGATAAACGATAAGGTATAATTTATGTTTTAAACATGTCTAAAATATATTGTTTGGGATTATTTTTACCCATAATTATCATATACAAGAAATAAATCACTTTGGATCCATTATAAACACAAAATCATTTTATAATAATTTAATAATTTAAGATCTTCCATAAGATTCCCTCACCTCTCTTATAAAAGGGCTCCTTCTCTTAAATTCACACCTCCAATTAAATTTTGATCAGCCAAGACCTGACTATTTCCTCTCCCAAAATACCTTAATTAATCATATAGGAATCACTTTGGGGTAAATCCCACTTAAGCGGTCCTTTTGGGCAAATCAAAAGGATATACAAGAAAAAGAGGTAATCATTTTGTCAAACTATTTCAAATTTATTTATTATTTTTATAATATTTCATTAGTTGTTATCATACTAAAATAATAAATTTATTATATAATATATGCTTATATTTTGTTATTATTATAGTGAAACCATATTCATCCTTTTACCCATCCTATGAAAAAAATATCACCATGAGTGCATATGTACGACTTACCATCTCCACACCGTGGTGTAAAATATTTTTCATCTATACTTTATTTTGATGGGTGTAATGAAAATTATAAATGAAATAAATAATAAATATAACATAATATTATTTATGTACAATTTATATTCCATCCAATTCCATACTATTTTACCATTAAAGAAATGATACCATTGCTCGAGCGTACGTACGACTTACCATCTCCATAACGCAATGAGATTCATCTTCAACATTAACCATGTAGGAATAATTATAAAATATATATATTATAAATAATTATGAAATATATGAAATAATAGTTCTACTAGAATAATATATACATACATACATACATACAAATATTTTATTCACTTACTTCTATTCAATACGATAAGAAAACATAAACATCATTCATGCGTATGTACGACCTACCGTCTCAATGAACAGTGTATTCCATTTCATATAACTTGGCTATTATATAAATTTATATTATGAATATATATGATATATATAAATCATATTATAAATTATGTAAGTAATTAAATCATGATCTATGTAATATGATCATGAATAAAAAGTCAAAATGTGTATGATAAAAAAATCGATTATTACCCGAAATGTAGCATTAACTTGGAATAATTAATAAAATGGTAATATAAAGTCATATAAGAATCATATATGATATCATAAATATAATTATGATTCCAATATAAGTTAATGTTTTGGTTAAAACCATTATAATGGTGTTTTAGACACATACAAGGAATATCAAACTTAATGTAAGGGATTTAGTCTCAATTTCATTTCATTGAGGCACATTGAAATCTCACTCTTTGATTTTTCCTTGACCAATTCACACTTTATCTCTTAATCATAGGAATTACGGTGAATTTGTAATCCTGGAAGATCTATCATATCAGGATATCCAAAAAATTGAATGATAGGTAATTCTATCCACCTTTAATTATCATCGAAGAAAAATGGTTATCATGAGTTATAAAACATGCATAAATCCCATTATGGTGAGATATTAAATAAATCTAGAAAACACAATATATATTTTTACATACACTATTCCATAAATGGTTAACCTTTTAACTCTTCTAGAAGATGAAAATTCAAAACATTATAAAGAAGGACATGAAATTTGTCAAAAACAACAGATCATTAATCCCCAATATTTCACAAATTAGATATCAGTTTTCACATTCAAAACATTTTAATAACCTCAACATATATTCTCTTGAAATATGATAATATCCCTAATTACCAAACATCCTTATTGATAAAATGCATGATTTCTTATGGATATAATTCTTAAATAAAAAACAAGTTATAAACATCGTACATGACAACATAGAAATCCTTTTTCAAAAAATACTTAATTTGTTACATGTTAATCAATACCATCAAAATTACTTATCCATATCCAAAAAATCTATATCCAAACATAATTATCTCTATTTCCAAGCTAAACACATTTTTTACAATATCTTGAAGGTGTTTAGGCTTACCTACCCTTAATAAAAAAAAATTTCATTAAATAAAATTTCTATATATTTATCACTATTTGACATATCGTTTTCAATCATTTAATAAAAAAATATAATTAAAATACATATATATTTCAGGATTAATATAGCATTCTAATTGAATTCTAAAACCTAAAAAACTTCATTCCTCCAAAATTATTCTTAAACCATTACCCCGGCCTCCTCATCTTGTTCCTTAAAAGTATATTACTATAATATGAAATATGAATCATGTATTAAGGATCCTAAACCTCAATAAAATCATGGTTCTTACATTTAATGAAAAATAGTATTAGAAAACCCATACAATTATTATTTCATTTGTGATCTCTTCATTGTCAAGAGTATAAAAAAAATACTCGAACCACCTTCCAGATTCTCTTCATGAGATTTCCACTTAAGAAATAAATTCAGAAAATGACAATGATATTAAAATTTGGTACATTAAATGTTAAACAAGTTTCTTATATCCCCTACTATTGAATAAAACTGGAATAAATAATGTGAGAAACAATTATTAAAATACAAGGCCATATAATCATAAAAATTTACTTATAAGTTGACTGAATCATGTATCCAACTTATTTAATATATGACACCATAGTATAATCAAAGGTTATTCATAGTAATATTATACATAAATCATTTATGAATGTTCATAAATATTTTGTTAATTCCCCAAGAATATTTCCTTGGAGTGTCAAACTAGATGGACGGTAAGTCTCACTGTCATGTTTTAAGTTACACTGATTCAGGCCCAACATTGCTTGTTATAGTTTCTACTCCTAGGTATATATGTTCTAGAACCATGTAAACTTATAGTATCTTGATAGTAATTTATTAATAGGAAACCAATCACTCAATCCTTTACCATAATTCTTGGACATTTTCTTAAACGTTAACTCAGCCTTATTCTTACCCTTAGAGACATCCCTTGAAATTTACATAGAAATATACCTAGGAAAATCACAAAATTTTATCATCTAAGTTTTTAAAAGTTTACTAAACCTCATCTCCAATATATACTATAGTGACCATAAAATTTTATAAATTAACATTAAATGATTTTTTTGATATAATAAAAATATTACACAAACATACGCCCAATGACCATATTAATTTACTTCCATTGGAAACCTATAAACATAAACACTGGTACATTGGTGATATACATTATCTCAAACTAGGTTCTTTTGTAATTTAAACCTTCTTATAAATATCAAATACAATTCATATCGTCATAACCTAGGGAAGTAAACATAAAAAGTGGTGAGATAAAATGATAATTAAGGGTAAACAAGGGAGACATGTTAGGATATACATGATAATAAGTGTATGAGAATGTGTTCATAACATTATAATATCATTCCCTAGATAAAAAAATATTATAAACATGAATCACAGAATAAAGCATGGAATTTCAAAAGACATGAATCATATATAAATAAAAACATAATCTCTGGAAACATACAAGTGGAATAAGAAATATGATTTGTGAAAAAAATAATAATATGAAATTATTTCTGTAGGATTCAAGGAATTTATACCAATACCATATTAGTACTATGGAGTCACTCCCTATACTGTCATTATAGTCATGGTAAACTCTCATATACATCTTTATATTATGATTTCACTCCCCATAACATCTTGACAGTCATGGTTTACTCCCAAGGAAATCTTTTTAGCCAAGGTTTACTCCCAAGACCATATCAGCCTATATCATGTGATATAAAAATTTTCCCATTGCATTTTAGGGAGTTATAGGTCCCACCAATCTCCTAATGATATCATATATACATCTTCCACAAGATAATAAATAGTCCTATCATAACCCACGAAATTAAATGGGTGTCATAAAAATTTAATCATATCTTAACCTATGGAAAAACATATTTCATAATAATTCATCAAATCATAACCCATGAATTTAAGTGTGTTTCATAAGAATATAATTCATGAAAAATAAACAAACACCATAAAAATATAACCCTTAAAGAAGAAATGGTTTTCAAAAACATCGTTCCATCAAAACAGAAACAATTCTGGGAAATAATACAAATGGAACCTTTTAATAATTTTTGTGTAAAGTAATGAGTAACATCAATGAATGTAATCATAGATGTAAAATAATTTAAAAATATTTTTTAAAAATATTTCATGAGGAAAATATCCATTCTTCTTGAAAAAACTATAAGAGTGAAAGTTTAATAATTTCAATATGTTTTTTGTTATGATTAAATAATTGTACTTGGATATTTCATTGGTGGTTATGTGATAAACCAATGATAGGTGGTTAAGTGATAAACCAAAGATGGGTGGTTATGTAATAAACCAAATATCGGTGTTTACATTAGAACCTCCAAGCCATATGGTATGGTAGTTGGTTGCATGGCTATTCCATTTAGTAATATGTGTGGAAGTCGATCATATTGTTATAACATTTATGTATGATTATTTCCCAAGTTAACTTTATATGTTACATGTTTCTTTATATGGGTTATATAGTAATATTTCGGTTACAAAAATGGTATTAAATGATCTTATATTCAGTGAATAGTGTTTACCAGTTCTAAAAGGTGAAAGTATTACTTTATGATAAATTATTCATAGTTTACAGGTTTTCTCAAGGCTAACAGTTTTCATTCTCTGTATATCCCTTAATAATATTTTTTAGGATCATCAAATATTTTGAAATTTTTTTCACACTATTTAAAGAAGAATTAATTCAAGGATGGGATCGTGGAAAGGTTATGCTATTTAAACAGGAATCAAAATAATGTTTATTTTTTAGAAGTTTTTGTCTTTTGAAAAAAATGGATTATTAGTAAAAATCTCTAAATTGTAATATTTAAGTTGTTATGTATGATTTTTGACCTTATAAAATAAATAAATAAACCTGAAAAGATCCTAAATTTTATTTTATGTCAAGATATTAACTTATATCAAGATTATGTAATGTTTTTGTCTTGGGCCTTATAGTTGGTATCATAGGATGGTTTAAAAACATGGAAGATTTTGATGTTTTCTTAAGGGTTAGTGGTCTAATCATGGGTTTATAATTTTAAGGGTTATCATAAGTTCATTGTCTTAGAAACCCCATTTGTGGATTCATGTTTCTAAATAGTAAGGCGACTAATGACATTTTTGGAGACATTCTACTTCGAGGAAATTATGGGTTATAAGTTTTTGGGATGAAAAATGAGAGGCAAGAAATAAAAATTTGTGGTAAAAAATGTTAGGGTTATTTTTGAGGTCTTTATAATATTTTTGTAATATTATAAGAATTATATAGTTTTTGAAAAAAGTCAACCTCCAGGATGGGTGAAAACCTATCACATTTGGAAAGGCTACTGGAATCAAACTCACAACTAAAGTGCGAAAAGACATCATCACCCACCACTGGCCTATATAAAGTACCCAGATATTATGACTTTAACTTTTTAGATGAAGGAGTTTAGGAGATATGAATAAGCTGATTTAGAGAACTTATATTTTATCAAATCAACATCATTGGTATTAGAAAATGATTTTCGATTTAAATGATAAATGTTATTTTGGAAGATGTTCACTAATTAGGGATCCTTAAATGATTAAGGTAATTAAAATACTATGACATTATAATTTAGAAGTAGTGGTAGAATTATATTTTGGATGAATATACGATTTTATTTATAGACTTATTTGGAATTATATTATATATTGAAATTAAAAACCTATCTTTGAGAATATATGATTAGATTAGTTATTTTTTGGTATGAGACATTAACAATGATTTATGTTATTTGGGAAAAAATGTCAAAATTTATCCTTGATGACTATTTGCTTAAATCCTTCTCAATTTTGGGTTTAAAAATTAGTTTGGATTATTTTGAGGAATTTTAAGGATAAATATTTATTGAATGGTCTATTTGGAAAATTCGGTATTAATATTGATTTTTTGAGATTAAAAGTAGTCTTTCTTATTATAATTTATTTTTTTGTAGAATTATATTATTTTTATCTAAATTTTTTAGTTTTGGTAAATGTTTCAAGACTGGACAAATAGATGTTTAATCTTTTTTGGATTATGTGATTCTATAGGAGTAGATTCATCTTGAATACTTCTCATTTAGAGAAAAATAAGATCTTGTGATAGAAATTGATTAATGGATTACACTATAATTTTATAGTAATAATTTTTCATTAAGTTCATTGTAATGGAAGTAAAATAATTCCTCAACTTTTTGAAAAGGATCTTAAAACAACAATATTATCTATTTACATTTCACAATGTTATTTTGAGCTATCAAATATTTATAGTTTTGTAATGGATAAAATTAAAATGATTATATTCTATATCACTCACTATTTGTATTTGAGAGTATGTTTTATCATCTATTTTCATGTTTTCCCACATGAAATCCTAGTATTTGTTATCTCAGGTGGCTTTCTTAGACTCCTTTCTTTCCATTAAAGTGGGTGTTTTATTAATCTATTTTCTTATGTGGGATTAAAATAAAGATATTTTAGAAGGTGATAACTTAGTCACTGAGCCCAAATTAAAATTTCAGTGAAGTAATTTTGAAATGGGGAAGAGAATGTAACATCCCAGGTTTTTAAAAGGAAACACAATGCTCAATAGCCTACATGATATGCCACATCGAGCATAAATAATCAAATAAATATTTTTATTCAATATAGTTATTATCGCATAGACTTTAGAATGGAGGGAATTAAAAATATTAAATGAATTATAAAAAAATTTGTTTATATATGTTTATATAATGATTCCTTGGTTATCAAATTAATTAGGAAATTAAGTAAAAAAATTGAATGTAGAGGATGTATTTTTCTGAAAAAACTATTTAAATACAAATAAGATAGATTATAAAAATATAAAATTACTCTTTATAGATTTTAAAAATTAAATATTTTAGAAATATATTCAATTTAATTTTTAAAATTCATCTTATATGTTTTCTACACACTATATTAAATGCAATTCTAATTTTTTGATAAAAAAGTAAATTTCAAATAATATGTTTTGCCGCCATTTGATGGAGAACCTATTTTAAATATTGTTTTTGAAACTTTATATGTTATATTTGACAGAATAAACTTATTAATTGTATGATTGGAATAAAAATTTAGTTTGGATACTTTTTAGGTATGTTTCTGATAAAATTCATATTTTAATGTATAATAAAAAATACTACATTTTAATTCAAAACTTCTTTTTAGTCTAATTTATTTATATTGTTAGATTATATTTTTAAATAGGTATAATGTATAATTAGATTATGTTTTTATATTTTAATCCAATTCTATTTATTGGATATAAGTTTACATTGAAATTAGATATAAACACATGTCAACTTTCTGATGATTTTTACTTAAAAAACCCCATTTTCTAATTTTGGAAATGCGTATTAATTTTAAATTAATTACTATGAAATATCATTTATGAATTTTAAAAAATAGATTCCATATTTTTAATAATAATGCCCAAATTATATATACATGTCCAATTTATTTTTAAACATTATTAATAGTAATTTTGGTAATAAATTTTCTTACAACAGTTAAAGGCAAATTAGGTAATTAAAGGTAAAAATAATATTATAATAATATAAATTAACCATAAAACATGTCTGAATTTAATTGGATGAGATTATTATGACCGTTTTAATCCTTGGGTAGATTTTAGTGTAACATGGAGCCACATGGATGACTTTAATTCTTTTATAAAATTATATTAAATGAATGTTCATTTTTGTTACACTTATTCTTTTAAAAAAGTATAGTATTTTATATGGAGTTGTAAAGAGGAAATATTCGACATTAAATAGTCATTTAAAATTTAAAATTATTACCTACAACATGATAATTTATTTATTATTTTTAGAAATTATATATTTTAATTTAATTATGACACAAAGATGACATATTAATTTTTTAAATAATGAAAGAATTAATTAAAAGATTTTATAAATATTAAAATAAATATTATTTGACATTATTTATGTAAAAATGAATTTTCTTGATATATTTGACATGTTTGTGAGTATTTAAAGGAGTTATTTCAAACTTATCATGTTGTTATGATATTTTTTAAAAGTCAACTAATGAATAGTGACATAGTTGACACTATTGGTATTTTAATATATTAAATATTTTAATAAATGTTATAAAATTATAAATCTATAAGATTTATCCAACTGGTTAGAATAAATCCTAATATGTCATAAATGACACTATTTTAGATCTATTGACATTGATGGTAATTACGTTGACCCACAAAATGAAAATATAATGATATCACGATAAGATTAAAAATGGTTAAATCAAAAATAAAAGGATTAAAAATTCTCAAAACATATCAAATTTTAATTGGATGATGGTGATTCGACCCAAAATAAAATTATCATTGAAATAATTTTTTGGGACCATTTGGAAATGACATTTACTTTGTATTATTTTAATATTTTTAGAGTCTCAAAGGGTTCCCCTCCCCTCTAATATAAATAGGTACTAACTATTATCTACTAACCAAAAATCCAAAGCCTTTTTAAATGCACAAGATATACCCAAAAATCTTCCTAAAATTATTACCCACATTCTTGGGGCCCTATTTTAGGCATAAATCCCAACTTAAAGTTGTTAAGGTGTTCTTTAATGGTGATCAACCAATAGAGAGGTAATGTTTTTATGTGTTTTTTTTTATTTCTTCTTACACTTCCTTCTAATCTCCTTCATCCATTATTAATTAATAATTCCATTATACTAAATATAATGAGATTTTATTATGTTAATATCATCACAAAAATCACTCCCCAATTTCATGAAATGGGAAATGAACATTTTGTTCGTATGTACGGCAGACTACCACCTCACGAACCGATATAGTTCTTTTTTCATTAATATTTATACATAAGGGTTATAATGTTGGAATAAATGTTTATATATGATATTAATAACATATTTATCATTTAAAAAAACATTTCAATTATTTTCTTACTCTACATGCACATAAAAATGATAACGTTGTTCGTGCATATATGTGAATTATCACCGCCACGAAGCGATGCGAATCATTTTTATTCACCACATTAATGATATTATATATATTAGTATATTTAAGTGATTATTATTATTTTCATTATATTATGACCATTCCAGAAAAATAACATAATAATTTTTATATTTCTATAATGATCAACGAAGAAGGGAAACGTTACTCATGCGTACGTACCACATACTATCACCATGATAATATCATTTTTCTTTTTTCATACCATAAATTAATTGTTTTATTTAAAAAATTATAATTGATGTAGAAAAATGATTAATATTTCATGAATGTTATTCTGAAGGTGATAGAATTATGTCCTCATGGACTAGTTACATTAATCCATGTTCATTTTCAAATTAAGTACTGAATACTGACAAACATCCTATGAAAACATAAAGAATTATGTAATTTTTATAACATGGTAATAAGAGATATAAAAGATATAATACATATGAGAAATATCCCGAATCAATTAGAATTTATCAAAAGTTTATTATTCAGGATTATTAAGGAATATACAAGATGAATCGAACTTAAGGTAATGGATTTTGTCCCAATATTCTTTCATTGAGGAATATATTATGTTACTCACCACCTTATTTTATAAGGTGTATAATCAAACCCTATTAATATTATTTTATTCAAAGTGTTTCAAAAGAAATATATTTTTTAAAAAAAAAATTAGTTTCTTTACAAAGCGATAAAAGGAATGTTTTTTAACGTTTGAGGCAACAATGAAATCACTTCTGCCATAACCGTTAATTGATATTTGGAATACTTTATAAGACTTAATGTTTTTAAATGGAAAAAGAAATCCATTATTCCTTTTTTGGTTGTTTTGGTATTGATAATTGATTTAAAGGTAGATTGACTATTTCAATATCATGAAATGATTTCATGTGATTTCAAATAAAATTTTATGAGTAAAATTTTAATAATTGAAGTCTTTTTTGTGTTATGATTATATAATGGTACTTAGACATTTGATAGGTGGATTCATGATATTCTGATGATAGTTGGTTACATGTTAAACCAAATATGGATGGTTCATGATAAAAAATGGGGGGGTGGTTATGTTATAACCCCCAATGCATTGGGTAAAGAAGTCGGTTGTATAACTATTCCATTTAGTAGTATGTGTTGAAGTCGACCATATAGTAATTATATTTACATATAATTATGTCTGGAGTTACATTTAAATGATATATGATTCTTTATATGGGTTTTATATTAATATTTTTGTTTTAATAAGGGTATGAAATGAGCTTATATTAAGTGAAGAGTATTTACTACTTTTTAAGGGAGAAAGGTATTACTTTATGATAAATTATTCATAGTTTACATGTTTTCACAAGGATAAGAGTATTTATTCTTTATGTATCCCTTAATGATATTTTTATGCTCACCCCAAGTTTTGAAAAAAAATACATTGGATTTAATGAAGAATAGATTCAAGTATGGGATCGAGTAAAAATTTTGATGATTAAACATGAAATAAAACCATGTTTCTTTATAAACTATTTTATGAAAAAAGGATAGTGAGTAGAAGTCTCTAATTTATAATATTTTAGTTCTCATGAATGAATTATGAACTAGTTATCCAAATATCTAAACCTAAAAAGGTTCTCGATGTGAATTAATTTCAAATTATTGACTTATCTCATGATTATGTAATGTTTATGGTTGGATCCTTAAACTTAATGAGGATTTACTACGATTTGTAGTGGTTAAGAGTTTGGAAAATAATCAAATAATTTTTTAAAGGATCTATCTAAAAAATTATTTTTTTGGAATATCACAAAAAATTATACATCTTACCAAATTTAACATGGAACATTTCTTTGAAAATAGTAGTTTTTTTACTAAAGGCTAAATATACCTTACTTGTTATTGAATAACCAATAAAAATAACATTAGTATCCTTATGATAAATTTTTTAAAGTTGATCTTTATCATTGAAAAAGAACACATTGGATCTATAAAATCTGAAGTATGAGTGTTTTAGTTTTTTTGATCCACAACTCATAATGAATTTTATTTATAAATTGATTGAATAAAACATTATGTATTGTATAGTAATGATTAATCATTTCTTATACCCAAAATATCATAGAGAAAAATATTCATAAAAAATTTCAAGTAATATTTTAAAGATATCTATATCATTATCCAACAATTATATATTATTGATGTCTTCTAAGTGATGGGATGATATAAGAAAAATATATATTTCTAGAAGATGTTTCAAAAATCAATCTTTATAAATTGGTCACTATGATCAATATATAAATTAATTTATCACCCTGATATTTTATATGTATAAAATTGAAATAAATTTTAATTTTTTTATATCATTATTTATTAGAAACCTCGAGTCTAAATGAAAAATGATATATTTTATTCCGTATAACATAATATAAATATAAATAATTATGAGTTGGATTAAACACATTATGAAATACATATATTAATGTTTTTATAAATTATTATTTTTTGAATACTACCTAAGAGATAATAATTATTATTTTTTTAAAATTTTATTTCATTATTTAAATACCTAATTTATAACTATTATATATTTCTACACATCCTATATTTTTATTTATTAAAACGTATTCAATAATAATTTTACGGTAATTTATATATAGATTTTCGATTATCATTCATAAATTTGTGATCTAATGGTTAATAATGAGGTTGAAATCATTCAAGGGTAATCAATGTTAATTCATAGAAAAAAAATTAGTTCTGCAATGTGTTGTTAAAATAATAAATTAAATAAATCAATCTCAATTAATTATTATAATCATATTTAAATAATATATATTAAATAAAATATTTTAACATTTATATTTTTGTGTTTACTAGTCATGGATTTAATGTAAATTATATTTTATGCTTTTAAATGAATTTGTATAAAATATGGTTTTTGTGTACTAATTATAATGTAAATTTCATACACATATAAAAACTCAATTTTATAAAATTGATTTAATATTTGGAATTTTGGATTCCAAATTTGGTTCTGTGTCCACTTTCATTATTGGCTATAGTGAATTGGAAAAAATAGTTAAAAAATACAATTATTTGGGGGAAACAATTATGTCATGTAGGTTAAACTAATAGATTGGGGTATAAATTCTACATGAATTTGTGTAAATATTATTATATGAATATTTTTTGACCTAATTATATTTTTACATTGAATTAATAGATTTTTCTCACAACATACACATGAAAATTACTATTTAATTTAAATCCTTTAAGTAATTAAATGTGTATCCCTCCCCTCCCCTAAAAAGGAATCTTATTCTCCTCTATATTAAAAACAATTCTCAATCTATATCTGAACACACAATTATAGCAACTATTTTATCATCTATTGAATCATTGTTCTTCATCTTTGCTTCTCCTTTGACCACGATATTAAGGCTTCACATGTAGGTGAAAGGTGGTCTTTTAATGATGATATAATTGTCTTACAAAAATAATTCTATGTTTATTTATTCTTATATATGAAATAAATATGTTTTATACATCCTAAAAAAATAATTCAATGTCAATAATTTTATATCATTTTATTATAGTTATGGAACAACCATTTCCACATACATTATATCAAATGGGAAATGAATTTATCCCTCATGTATATGTGTGTACTACCACATCCTCATAGCGGCGTGACTAATTTCCCATCAACAAATATCATTGATGGATATAATGAGTTTTAATAAAAAAAAAATTATTTAGTCAATTTTATGTAATGATAAAATATTATTTAGCTTCCATTCATTCTTATTTTTTCAAAATGAAAATATCATTTATATGTATGCATGAACATTATTCTTTATGAATATTGTGATTCAATTTTATATTTCCTAATTTTATAGAAATTCATAAATATGGATATAATGAATATATATTGTTATTACATAATTATTAACTACTTTTTGATGATGGAATAATGATCAAGAAGCAAATATTATAACTCGCTAATTGAAACATACATGAAAATTGAATCAGGTAACAGCTAAAATGATGAATATGATGAATGAATGTTATTGAATGGGTGATAATATATAATAAATAAATTAGGAATTGTATTATAATTATGAATATGATTCTTGTATTGATGTATAATAAATTTAAATTTATTATACATGAGGTAAAAATCACTAGCCAAGAAAGTCGGTCCTAAAGTAACAGTTTCCTTTCCCACTTTTGTTTTGGTTAGACAATTGTCAACTAAACAATTATTTTATTAATTATTTTTATTGAATACCATATTGATATGTCATATCATTAATCTATTTAATTTAATTGTATATAAATTTTCATTTTAAGTTATTTATTTTATAAGGTTATGATTCTAATATCGTTAATCTTGTAATGGTTTCATGTTACCGCACAATTTTTTCAAGTATTTTTATGATAAATTAAAAATAATGAAATTATATGACATATACATCACAAATATTATGTATTTTATTATGCTATTTGTTTCTATATATTCAATACTTCCCAATTATATCTCTCTTTCTATTTACTCAATATTTTAATGTAATGGTTTCAAGGAAAACAAATATTTTTTTCCTTTTAGGAATAGAATATTTTTCTTCAAAATAAATATTTTCATTATAATGTCTTCAATAATTTCTTAACAATTATAAAGTTGTTATTATATACATATTTACACATGTTTTAATTTCGATGAAATTTTTAAATAGAATCCTGATGTCATTTTGTGAATGAGATTCATTTTAGATTTGGTGTGAATGAAATCATTATTTTATCTATATAATAAGATTGACATTTACTATAGTCATGAAAATAAATTTCATTGAGAATTATATTACATATTTTGACGATACTTTTAAAATAAAATTTTCCCTAATATCCTAAACATTATTAGATTTCAAATAAGTTCTTTCTAAATGAAAAGGTTGTTTTTCTTTAAGAAATAATCCTGTCATCTTTTAAATAAATTTTATTTTATGAAAAAATACAATGATTTCACTTATTATTAAATAGGGATATAATACACATATAAAATATATATTAATTCTCCAAATGGTTTTTGATTATGATTATGAAATATTAATGAAACCTATTTTCATTCCCCATGGATACGTTATGATGAAATGATAAATTATTTCATGATCTTTTGGAAAACATATGATACATTATAACAATTTTAAGGGTGGGTCTATTATATCCCTCCCATTAATTGGGTATATGATAGGTTATCACAATCAAAAATAGGGTCAACACCTGGTTAACCCAAGTCCATTTTATGATTAATTTCATGGTAAATATCCTTGAAAAATGATTTCTATTATTATTACATTTCCATATTTATATGAAACTCTCTATGAGATATTTTTATTCTTATGATATGATTTCATCGCCCATAAAAATTAATTCTTATATGATTTATATCTTATTATCAGTAAAATATTTATTCCTTGATTAAAGTATATATATTTTTGGGTATAACTTTTCAAGTGTTATGATCATATTCTAATAAGATTATGCTAATATTATGATTATATATTCTCATTGAGAGATATATCCCATGTTTCAACATATTTGAAATCTAATTTCAACTATTATTATGATTCCATTCCTTGTAATAAAAAAAGGATCATGTAGGGTATAACTATGAAGTATACAATGTGAGAACAAAATTGTGGGAGATGTTGAATATAATTAATGTAATAAAATGATTTTGATTCCAGTATTCAATGGAACTATACAATTATTACCCCTATTCATTTAGTATTGGGAAATGTGTTAAATATTAATCATAATGATGCAATATTTATGTTTTTAATTTTTATATCAAATTACATGGTATCAGAAAAATGGTTAGTAATTTTTAGATATTTGTATTATAGAAAAATAAAAAAAATGTAGAGGTAATTATATGTATATGGTAACATAATAAAGATTAGTAATTTAGTGATTATGTGGTTTTAATAGAAATTAAATAAATTTATGGATAATAAAAAGTTGATATTTTGGCAGTGTAGATTCACCAAGAGGTAACAACTCTAAAAATGGCTTGTTATATATTATCTTGATCGTTACTATTGGAAAATGATGTGTCCAAAAACTTATCACATTTCTTGACACTAGTAAGTGTTATTTTTGCGTTAATTCATATTATTTTTTGAATAATTATGATTAATTAGAGGAATGAATCTATGAAAACATATGATAATCCATATTGAATGGAAGTGAACCTAAAGTGTCATAAATTTAAAATAATGTATCCTGATTTAGAAATTCTATTAATGTTTTTTCATTATATTATTTCACACAATGAATATTTTTTCTAACACTATGTTTTATGGATTTATTCAACCACTACAACTAGGAGGAATTATGTTAACATTGAATGAGATAGATAATAAAATAAATTTCCTCATAATAAAACCAATTAAATGTGATATTTAATATGACATATTTTTATTATTTCTAACCACTATCTTGATATATGATTAAGATGCACATCTACTATGAGATTCATAACACACATAACAAGAGAAAAATAGATTTTTCTGGCTGATTAGTTGATGAATACAATTTGGGAAGGGAAATGAAATTTTCTATGTGTCGTGGTTATAGGAATAAGAACCTAGGATAATATATGAATGTAAGGATAATATATTTTATTTGTACAAAAGATTTTTATTGATACTATAATTGTTGATACAAAATGATCATTTTGATAGAACAAAATAGTTAACATAGTATATTACTATTTATAGATCAATGTCATATGTGTGGGATTATTTGAAATTATCTTAGTTAATTCCCTAATAAAATGGATAAATTCAAGATAAATAATGGGTTTATCCCATGTTTAAAATTTTATGGGATCAAGATGGTTATGTAACACTAATCATCCAGTCTATAGTTTGGGATTTCACATAATTTTTTTTATGAGTGTTCCCTATGACAATATTATTATTCTTCCTTATTTATATTTTTTGTGATTTTGATCATTGATTTGAACTCCCAATAAAAGTACCATGAAATATACATGTATAATGAAATAAAAAAAGGAATTTTAAGTAAACATATGATCCAATTAAAATGTTTTTATAAATCAAATGTTTCAATGGAAATTTACTCCATTTTAAGGGCATGTAATCATATTCATAAGGTATATTTATCTCTGATAGTTAGGGAGAATCTCAAAAATGGTAATATACATGTAGTCTTTTTTTCATTTTTTATATTTTATGAATGGAGAATATATATGGTTTTTTATAATAATTAATGTAAAATATAAATATAAATATAAATATTAATATATAATAAACACAATTAGAGAAGAAGTTCTTCTTCATTGGGTCAGTTACTGGAGGTTCTTTCACTATCCATTAAAATTTTCAAAATTAAATTTGATTGTACATCCCCCTATACATGAACTATTACCCATTATATTGAGTTTGAAGTTCAAAGTGAATGAGAGACCTATTCAAAACACTAATACTAAACTTCTTTAATAGACATTTTTAACACACATTATAAAAAGTGTAACACATTCCACGACATGTATCCATTTTTCACATGTTAATCCCTCAAGCACACTCATCCCCATAATATGAATATATTTTCCAAGAAATGGGATTGAATGAATGTATAATAATGAATACAATGGATTTGAATGTACATATAAATTGTGTTGTACGAATATCACACCAATCTTACCCACGTCTTCCGTCTCACAACAAATAGAATAAAAATATTAAGAACTATAAAGCATATATTTCATAAAATAGATAAAACCACCCCTAATACCAAGATTCAGGATAGTTACTCATGACCATGAATATAAGAGATAATGTTTAATAGAGTGAGAGAGAGAGATGAATTAATGAATTAATATTAAAAATAAAAATATGTTCTTAATATTACATAAAAATGAGTTAAATTTATAACTAAAAAACTCAAGAAGAATACCCGACTGCATTTCTCTCTAATGTGGATGATCCCCAAAACAAAATCACAATATTTTTATTTAAAGGAATTCAATCCTTTAAATTTAAAAAATTCAAATAACCCAATTCTTTGAAGATCCAAATTTATAATTCTTGGTAAGATATGTGTAATATTACTCTAGATATCTCATATGATCGTATAATTCTTTCAGTCGATGCTATTAAAATTTATTTCAATTCATGGAATATAGTATAGTCATACTTTTCTCCCTCAAGCTATTAATTTTCATGTACAAGCACTACATGCGGATTCTCCCATTTTCATCTTCATCGAAAGAATAGAAACTATTACATATTTAGAGGAACATGTATATTTACTTTTTTTTAACTTTTTTGATGCCAATTTTGGATTACCACACAATGATGAATCCATTTAATTTCTTTATATTTTTTTTTGATATGGAACACATTCATGGGCTTTGTGGGAACTAAAAATGACCAAAATTTAGCATTGTTATTTATCTAGTATTATATTAATTCATGATACTTATCATGAATACTTAAAATCAAATTTATGGTATATATATATTTGATGTGTGGATTTCCATTATTCAAATGTTCCCTATATGTGAACATATGATGGAGTCCATTGGGTATAAGTGAGGGATTTCCTCACACCATGGCTCAATACATGTTGTTCATCTTGTTTTTAAAAAATTTATGCCAAAATTTGATAATACATTAGAATCCTTTGGGAACATAAATTGAACTGTTGAATGTGGGTTCCCTAGACCCAAATTGTATTGTACTTTGATTACTGTTACATGTATTCATTTTGTTATTATACATGTGTTTATCTTTCCATGATAGTGTAGATACTTCTGCATCTACTTTATTAATGGAAATGTCCTTAGATTACGTGTCACATCAAATGGTTATAGTAGGTCCCAGGCAATAATGAGAACCCTGAGATGCCATGACATTAATCTTAAAGTAACGTCCTATGGTCCAGTTACATCATTCTGAAAGGACACAGATGATGTGTGACCATCAAGTGCTGGGGGCTTATAACCATTGAGACTTCATCTCATAAAGTTCGCACTTGATGATCTCTAGCTATTGAGATCATGAGGACAGACCCGCATAATTGGAACACCACATGTTTCTGGTGTCATTGGTCGTTCTTATCTACGGATATGTGTAATGGTCTCCTAAATTGAGATCATTATCAATGAATGTCATTTCATTACGTACATTTGATATAAGGTTAAAACCAGGGCGAAAAAGTCGTGGTGGGGTAGTTTGTATTGGGTAGGTAATTAATGGAATGGAATTGATTGAATGACTGAGAAAGGATTTGTTGCTTCTGAGTTTAGGAAGAGATATCTCGGGCTTGGTTGATTAGGATGGTTGCACCTTCATTACATCCATGGCCATGGTAGTGGAAGGTAAGACCATCCGGACAAATCAACAATCAAAATAAAGAAAATAAATAACGATGACACTCAGTATGCATTCTGCATTATTGATATATTGATGATGAAGAGATTAGATTACACGGGCCGTGTTCATAGGAAGGCAGTCGTTTCATTGACTTTGCCTTATCACTATAGGGGCCTTGATGGGTTGCTAGACCACACTCTAGGTCAGTGATATTATTCACTACTATTAAGATAAGGGCCTAGAGGGTCACACACAATAGCTCCTTGAGAATATTCTCTATTCTGGGAATAGGAATTTAGAACTTGGCGGGCCCCGCCAAAGGGTCCAAGCACTATCCAAGTTCTAAGGATCACCAAAGAATAAATAAATCCATTGATTATTCGAGTTTATAATAATTCGTTGAATTTATTTATATCATATATTTAAAAGTAATATAGTAAATACACATATTAATATCATTCGACTGGATTTAAATATCCTAGGTTCGTTTAATATTAGTAGGAGGAATGAGTCGAGTTAAAGACTCAAATTTATTATGTAATATATTTATATATTACAAGTAAGTGATAAATTGTAAATATTATTTATGGGATAATTTTATTTGTCGTAAATAATTATTTATATCGCTTATATAGTGGACATCTATTACACGAGGGCCGGGAACCTATATCGCGTGTTTTAACACTCCTTATATAAGTGAGAGAGATGCTCTCCCACCATTACTATTCATGTGTCAAGATTGAGAGCATCTCTCTCCTTCTGGAATTTAGAGAGAGTGTGTCTCAAGCAAAGAAGGATCTTCAAGATCATCCATCCCGGATCGAAGCTTCCTCCTTTGCAGGGATCATCGATGCGCTGAAGTGTGTGTCGAAGATCCGCGCTAGCACCCGGATCTTGACGGACGGCGCACGAGAAGATTTGCGAGGCGTGTGTGGATGATCTAGAGGGATTCCAAGTCGGTGTTTTCAAGCAACGGTCACTGGCGTCCTCCACGTGAATTATGAACAAGTTAAATGTTTAAGTTTAATTTTTGTGCTCCTTATGAACCTTGCGAGATCCTCGGACCAAGCCGGGACAAGATCACCAGAATTGACAGGGTTATGTCACTTCTGGTGAAGCAGAAAATTTTTAAAATCCCGGCCCACCGGCTTCCGCTATGCAGTTCCGGTACCCAACTGTGATATCAGAGGGAGCGCATGGTTTTTCTGAGTTAAAAACATTTAAATTCATTAAATTTAATTGCGGAATATTAAAATGGTTCATTCGGATTCGACCGCGTTTCGTTTAGATTTTGAATGATCAATATATGATCATTTGAAATTTTTAATCGGATCGACGTCGAAAGTTTTTTCTTGTTTGATGTTTATCAAAAATTGATAATTAAGATCAAAAATATATTTTATTATAAAATATATTATAATAAATATTTAATTATATTTTTATAACAAATTTTTTTTATATATAAATAAAATATATAAAGGAAGAAGACCAAGACCCCAAATGGGGGTCTTCCTCTTTTTAATTTAAAAAAAGGGAGAGAAGAAAAGACCCCAAAATGGGGGCTTCTCTTTTTAATTTAAAAAAAAGGGAAGGGGATGGAATTTTTTTTGTCTAAAAGGATAATTAAAAAAGGGGGGGAGGAAGAAACCTTTGGGGTCTCCTCATGCAGTGCCAGGAAAGGGAGGGAAAACCCTAGCCCTCTCCTCCACCAGTCCAGCTCCACGCTGAGCCGCCTCCGGCCAGCCTCCCCTTCACCGGACCACCCCGCGCCATCCTCCTCCCCTCACGGTGGCCCCCTTGCCTCCAGCCTGTGCGCGCCGGCCGCCCCGACCCCAAGTCGAGCCGCCTCCGACCGGCCACCCCATTCCGCGCCAACCCCCCCTTCACCGGACCTCCCTGCCCGACAGCCTCCGAGCCCCGTGCCGGCCTCTGAGCCCCGAGCCGGGCCTCCCTCACTCTCCCTCCGCCGGCTGGCATCCCACCTCGCGCCGGCTCCCGCTTCACGACCGGGTCACGCCGGCTCCCTTCGGCCGCCCCGGACCATCGCCGGACCGGTTTTGTCTGGCTGACCCGAGCCTGCGCTTGACCGGACAACAACGTCTCCGGCTCGCCGGAGTAGCGGATTTCCAAGAGATGCAGCCGCCGTGGGAGTTGATGGATGGCACGGTCACGACGCGGTCATGGTGCAATCAATCCGCGGTTCCAGGATGACATCCCGCAGCGGTACGCAGTCCTGCCAGACTCGTCTCCAGCTAGAGGTAACCCTGCACTGAATTAATTTTAATTAATTTAGTTTTTAAATTAAATTGATTGGAATTATTTTAGGGGTTTAAATTATTTTAATCTGAAAATATTAATTTAATTTATGTTTAGAATTAAATTAATGGTTTAATTTAATTTAATTTTTGAAATTAAAATTAAATTAATCAAATGGAACCGATAAATATAAAATTATTTGAATGTAATCAAATTCATTACATTTATTAGAACACCCTCGCATAATTAAATTTATTTCAATTTACTTTTATTGCACTTTTACCCCGACTGGTCTTGAGCTATTGACCGACCTGTATATGTCTGTCATTTTTTTATTTATTTAATTATTTATTCAATGCGCGCGATGATTGTAATATTTAATTAGAAAATTGACGGTCTACGAATATTCTTTTAATTCAAATATGTATAAGGTCATGTCCATCCATTTCACTAATTTTATTTTGTACCCCAGACCCCCTCGCCTGCGTGCGAGTATATTTGTATTTATTCGGTGACGATCCGAGAGGCAGACCCTGCCATGATGAGGCGGTAGTCTAGACAAGAGTTGGACACTTTGCACTAGGGCCAGCAGCGACACGAGTCATGTATCAACTCAGGTATGGATTCCCCTAGGTGATGATTGATCTGTTTTTGATCAATTATTATAGAATGCTCAAGACCAGTCAGAATGAATGATTTACTTTATGCACATTTTATTATTTTATGCATCTTCATTATTATTGCATGATCACATAGGATAGTAAACAAGATAAGATGCATAAAGTTGTGATGAATAAAATATTCAGTTGTATGTTCAGTTTTGAGCGCGACAACCCAGTTTGAATGTAATAAATAGAAACGGATTATATTAGTTAATTAATATTTAAAAATTCCTCAAAGATATATTATGTCCAAAATGGCTTCCATTTCTCACATCTAAACAAAACCTGCTGTTTGGGTGCTCATCAGCCTCAGTTGAGAGTGCCTCTTACTACCGAAGCGTTTCCATGTGAGAAATGGGTTGACATAACTAATGTGAGTAGTCAAGGATTAGCCTTAGCTAACTTGCTATCACATTAGAGGCAAGTGGTTGAGGGAATCAAGTTCAGATTCCAAAAGCTGGGACTTTACTCAACTACACAAGGAACCATAAGAACACGTTGTTGGCCAGCATAGCGCCTACCTTGAAACCCTCCAAGTAGTGTCGTAGCCCTAGCTTGTAGACTACGAGGGAGGTTTCGAGGATCATTTCCACTAGAATTCTCAAGTGATAGAGTATTCCGAATCTAATAGTGAGGGCTGTTATGGTTCATCAAAATAGTGGGAGACATTAAATGATATAATAATTTATTAATCATAAAATGTCAAAAGGTAATCAGGCCAAATTACTAAATGCTAAATGTTTATCTGATGTAGATTCAAATGGAAATCACTAACACCAGAAGTACTTTATCACTACGATCGATCTTGGATAAAGAAAATATCCTGACCGGCAATAACTTCCAGGAGTGGTACATGAGCATGCACATAGTAATACGCCTAGAAAGGAAGTTATATGTGATAGAAAACCCAATTCCCGCTGAGCCTCCATAGGGAGCAAGCAAGGCAGCAAAAGATAAGTGGAAAAAGCATGTAGACGATGCACTTTATGTACAATGCAGTATGTTGTCATCCATGTCCAGCCAATTGCAAAAAATGCATGAGGAAGAGGATTCCTAAAAAATGCTTTCACATCTCCCAGAACTATATTAGGAGTGGGCTAGGCAAGAAAGGCATGAGATCTCAAGTGCGCTTTATAAGTGCAGGCTAGTAGAAGGGAACCAAGATGGTCCTCACGTACTCAAGATGATTGGGTATATTGAGAGGCTTGAATCCCTTGGGTTCAAAATCAACCAAGAACTAGTAGTGGATATCATTCTTGCCTCTTTACCGTCAAGATTCTGGACTTTCATTGTCAATTATATTATGGATGATATGACAAATTCGCTCCCGGATCTTTTGGATTTACTTCGCCAAGATGATAAGGACATGAAAAACACCAATTCATCTGTCCTTATAGTGAACAAGAAAAACAAGGGCAAGGCAAAGGGGTCTAAGGCCAAGTCAAGGCCAAAGACACCAATGCATCGTCCTGCCAAGAATCCAAAGATTCGGAGGCAATGTAATGAGCAGGAAGCTGTCGCTTTGGATGTGGAAAGAAAGGCCACTGAAAGAAGAATTGTAGAGCTGAGAAGAAGAACAAAGCTGACACTTCTTATTTAGGTATTTTTATCATTGAATGCAATCTATATTTATCTACAAGTTTGGTATTGGATATGACATGTGGCTCACACATTTGTATACATAAACAAGAACCAAGTAGGTTTAAGAAGATTGCAAAAGTTCAAGTGGATCTACGAGCTGCAAATGGTTCAAGTATAGCAGCCTTGGTAGTGGGAGACTATCACTTGACATTACCAACTGGTTTGGTTCTTGTTTTAAACAATTTCTATTATGTATCATCTGTTACCAGAAACATTATCTCTATGTCATGTTTAGAAACTATGGGTTTTTATTTCATGTTTGGAAATAAAAGTTGTATCTTTTATAGGGATAACATATTTTATGGTATGGAACATCTTAACAATGGTTTATATATAATAGAACTAGAAAACTCAGTAATGGCTATCAATGACAAAAACAACCAACATGACTCAAATAACACCCACCTATGGCACTTCAGGCTTGGTCATGTAAACGTGAAGCGATTACAAAGATTACATCAAGAAGGGTATCTTGACTCAGTACAGTTAGAACCCTTAGATGTATGTCAAGATTGTTTATAAGGGAAGATGACCAAAGTACCTTTCTCAGGAATGGGAGAAAGAGCCAATGCAGTGCTGTAATTAATACATACTGATGTTTGTGGTCCATTTCTAGTAGAGGAAAGGGGTGGTTTTCTGTACTTCATTACTTTTACAGATGACTATAGTAGGTATGGCTATATCTACATAATGCGGTATAAGTAAGATTCCTTTCTTTTCATTAAGGAATACCAAAATGAAGTAGAAAACCAACTTAGTAAGAATATAAAAGCACTTCGCTCAGACCGAGGAGGAGAATATCTTAACCAAGCTTTCATTGATCACTTAAAGGAGTGTGAGATAGTATCCCAACTCACTCCTCCTTATACACCACAATGGAATGGTGTTTTTGAAATGAGGAATATGACCTTTATTGACATGTTCAGATCAATGATGAGTCATACAAATCTTCCATTATCCCTTTGGGGATTCGCCTTGCAGACAACAGCATATACCATTAACCGAGTACCAACTAAAGCTACAGATGGGATTCCATATCAGTTAAGGTATGGAAAGAAACCCAATCTGACAGACATGCGTGTGTGGGGGTGCGAGGAATTTGTCAATACTTTACCAAGTGACAAATTAGTATCCCGAAGCACTAAGTGCATCTTTATAAGTTATCCTAAGGAAACTAGAGGATACTACCTATATAAACCTTTAGATAGAAAAGTAATTGTGGAATGATATGCCACATTTCTAGAAAGGGATCACATTTCTCTTAGAAATAGTGGGATCAATATTGACTTCGATGAAGTTAATGCTCCAGATGCACAAGAGTTGGTAGAGGAATAATCTCCACAAGAGCAAGTGGAAGAAGAAATTGTTCCTGAGACACAGATACTGCATAGGTCTACGCGAGAGGTTAGGGAACCAGAGCATTATGGTGTTCTTCTCACCGAGTCAGGTGACACAATAATCCTTGAGGATGATGAACCTATAACCTACAAGGAAGAAGTATAAGGAAAATAAGATGCAACATGACAATATTCCATGAATTCTGAGATGGAGTCCATGTAGCAAAATCAAGTTTGGATTATGGTAGACCCTCTAGCTGATGTAAAGCCCATTGGATGCAAATTGGTATTCAAGAAGAAGCTGGACATGGATAGTAAGGTTAATACCTTTAAAGAAAGACTGGTTGCAAAGGGTTTCAAACAATGTCAAGGCATTGACTATGATGAAACCTTCTCACCAGTGGAAATGCTTCAATCCACAGAATATTGCTTGCAATAGCAGCCTTTCCTGATTTTGAAATTTGGAAAATGGATGCCAAAACTACTTTTCTAAATGGGAATTTGGTTGAAGACGTCTATATGACTCAACCCGAAGTGTTTTTTAAGTCAAAGAATGCCAATAAAATATACAAGTTGCAGAGATACATTTATGGATTGAAGCAGACATCAAGATCAAAGAATTTTCTCTTTGATGAGGCCATAAGAGATTTTGGTTTTGTCACAAATGAAAGCGAGCCTTGTGTCTATAAAAGGGTTGAAGGGAATGCTATCGTTTTCCTAGTTTTATATGTTGTAGAAATATTAATCATGGGAAACAAGGTTCAAGTCTTACAGTCAGTTAAGACTTGGTTAAATGAATGCTTCTCCATGAAAGACTTAGGTGAAGCAGCCTACTTTCTAGGGATCAAGATCTATCGAGATAGATCTCAAAGGATGCTTGGCCTAAGTCAAAGAACATATATTGACAAGGTACTCAAAAGTTACAATATGGAACAATCCAAGAGAGGATTTTTACCTATATCACATGGTGTAAATCACTGCACAAAAATGTGTCCACAAACATGAAGAGATTGAAAGAATGAGTAGAGTACCTTATGCTTCGGCAGTGGGTTCTATCATGTATGCCATACTATGTACTAGGTTTGATGTTTCCTTTGCTTTCAGCATGGTGGGTAGATATCAAGCGTATCCAGGAGAGCTGCATTGGACAACTGTTAAAACTATCCTTAAGTACTTGAGGTGTACTAAGGATATGTTCCTAGTGTATGGAGGAGATGATGAACTAGTTGTGAGAAGATAAACTGATGCTAGTTTCTAGACAGATCATGATGATATGAAATCATAGTCAGGCTAGATCTTTTGCCTGAATGGTGGTGCAGTGAGCTGGAGAAGCTCAAAGAAAGCTGTGGTTGCTGATTCTACAACAGAGTCCGAATATATTGCAGCTTCCAATGCAGAAAAGGAAGAAGTCTAGATATGTAGCTTTATCCCATACATTGGTGTTGTACTTAGTAGTGCAGACCCCGTTCTAGTATATTGTGATAATACTGCTGTAGTGGTGCTTTCCAAGGAGCCCAGGTCTCACTAGAGGACAAAGCATATTCTTCGGAAGTTTCATCTCTTGAGGGATTTTACTCAAAGAGGTGAAGTGATAGTTAGCAAAGTAGTCACATAGGACAAGGTGGCAGAACCCATGACTAAATCCATTTCTCGGCAGAAGCATGATTCACATGTGAGAGCTAGCGGATAGAAACATGTTTGGAGTTGGCTCTAGTGCAAATGGGAGTTTTGAAAGTGGGTTCCCTAGACCCAAATTGTTTTGTACTTTTATAAATGTTACATATATCAGTTTGTTATTATACATGTGTTTATCTTACCATGATAGTTTAGATACTTCTGCATCCACTTTATTAATGGCAATGTCCTTAGATTACCTGTCACATCAAATGGTTATAGTAGGTCCCAAGCTATAATGAGAACCCTGAGATTCCATGACAGTAATCTTAAAGTAGCGTCCTATGGTCCAATTACATCATTCTGAAAGGACACAGATGATGTGTGACCATCAAGTGTTGGGGGCTCATAAGCATTGAGACTTCATCTCATGAAGTTCACACTTGATGATCTCTATCTATTGAGATCATGAGGATAGACCCACATAATAGTAACACCACATGTTTCTGGTGTCATTGGTCGTACCTATCTACAGACATGTGTAATGGTCTCCTGACTTGAGATCATTATCAATGAATGTCATTTAATTACATACATTTTATATAAGGCGGAAACCATAGCGACAAAGTCATGGTGAGGTAGTTTGTATTGGGTACGTCATTAATGGAATGGCATTGATTAAATGACGAAGAAAGGATTTGTCGCTTCCGAGTTTAGGAAGAGATATCTCGGGACTGGTTGACTAGGATGGTTTCACCTTCATTAAATCCATGGCCATGGTAGTGGAAGGTAAGACCATCTGGAAAAATCAAAAAACAAAATAAATAAAATAATGAATGATGACACTAAGTATGCATTCTTCTTTATTGAGATATCGATGACGAAGAGATTAGATTACACAGACTGTGTTCGTAGGAAGGAAATCATTGCTTTGACTTTGCATTATCTCTATAGGAGCCTCGATGGGTTTCTAGACCCCGCTCTAGGTCGGTGATATTATTCACTACTACAGACATAAGGGCCTAGAGGGTCACACAAAATAGCACCTTGAGAATCTGCCCTATTCAGGGAATAAGAATTTAGAACATGGCATGCCCCGCCAAAGGGTCCAAGCACTATCCAAGTTCTATAGATCACCAATGAATAAATAAATTCCATGATTATTTGAGTTTATAATAATTTGTTGAATTTATTTATATCATGTATTTACAAGAAATATAGTAAATAAACGTATTAATATTACTCGACTGGATTTAAATATTCTAGGTTCGTTTAATATTAGTAGGAGGAATGAGTTGAGTTAAAGACTAAAATTTATCATGTAATATATTTATATATTACATGTAAGTGATAAATTGTAAATATTTTTTATGGCATAATTTTATTTTTCATAAATAATTATTTATATCGATTATATAGAGGAAGTCTATTACAAGGGGTTTGAGAACCTATATCACATGTTTTAACACTCCCTATATAAGTGAGAGAGATGCTCTCCCACCATTACTATTCATGTTCCAAGATTGAGAGCATCTCTCTTTTCCTGGAATTTAGAGAGAGAGTCTCTCAAGAAAAGAAGGATCTTCAAAATCATCCATCCCAGATTGAAGCTCCCTCCTTTGGGGTGATCATTGCTGCACTGAAGTGTGCATTGAAGATCCAAGCTAGAACCTGGTTCTTGACGAATGAAACCTAAGTAGATTTGCGAGGTGTGTGTGGATGATCTAGAGGGCTTCGACGTCGGAGTCTTCGAGCAATGATCGCGGGCGTCCTGCATATCAATTCTGATCAAGGTAAATGTCCATGTTTAATTTTTGTGCTCCTTAAGAACCTTGCAAGATCATCAGACCAAGCCGGGACAAGATCACCAGAATTGACAGGGTTATGTCACTTCTGGTGAAGCAGAAATTTTTTAAAATCCCGACCCACCGGCTTCCGCTGCGCAGTCCCGGTATCCAACATGAACAACATGTATTCAAACTTTATCATTACAATAACATTTTAATTGGGTTCAAATAATGGCCTTATCATCACCATCTCTCCATAGGGAACAAATAATAAGAAAATGAGTTATTTTCTCAAGAGGTGTGGACCACACAAATCTATCAAACTTATAAATTCCATTTATATATTTAGATCAAAATATACTCATTCATTTAAATGAGTAAGGTTTTACTCATTATACATTAAAATTCATTCATCATAAACTAGTGCCTCCAAAGTCTTTATCTTTATTAGATATCAAAATAAATTAATTTAGCTAGTTCAAAACCAGATTCATTATAATCTTATTTATAATCACCCAATATTTCATACATCATCTTCTAGATAGAATGAATCTTTCTCGGTACCCCTAGTTCAACCACAAGGAATATCCACACATATATCATCATCTTCCAAGCTTCGATGTAATTTTAATCTATATAAAAACTCATATTAACATCACAGAATCTCAGTGTGGAATGATTAGTGAATAGTAGGAATTATGTATTGAAGTATGTTCATGGGATGAAAAATGTAAATTCATCATAGAATCGACATTATATAACTATTTCAATAATCGAGCATCACTATGGTTTTAACATTGATGGGAGTTCCTATATAATAAGATAATACAATAGCATGGGTCCACTTCATGGATGATTGTCATTAATGGATGATGGGTGTGGAATGTAGTAATACAATATTAGATCCCCAATAGTCATAAAACTCATTTTCAATCCTCCGTAGTTGCATTATTCCCATAGTATTCTTTCTAGTTCATTATAGTAGGAGCATAATCAAAGGCACGTGAATGATGGGTAGGGGAATAGATACGTTCTTGTAGTCGCAATCATATGGTTAGTCGGAAACTTTTCAAATTCCTGAAGGTTATAGTACACAATGTTACATGTTCACTATCACATTCTATTTAAAAAATTTTATTCTCAACCTACTAGAATCAATTTCTAATACAAACATAATTTCATATTTGTTAAAATATTTTATATGTTAAATATAAATTAATATTATCCCCTTATATTGACTAAAACTATCTAAAAATTTATTTTAAATAACTTTATTAAATATTCAATAACTATTAAATTTATATGTTTATTTGAAGAGTCAATAATTATTTAAATTCTATTATAAATATGTAGAATTTATATTCAAACTCAAAACTTAAATATTCAGGTAAACCCCATGATTTTGGATAATTTAAAATTTTATTTTAGAATACTCTACTTAATAAAAATTTATTGGTTTAAAATTATTTATAATATTTTTTTTCTATTTTTATTGAAAAACATCATAAATTTTTTGAAATTACTTTCTTTATCACCCACGACAAGAAAATATATATCATTTATTATAATATAACATGTATCTCAGTATAAGTCCCAAAGGTAGATCACCGTACTTATATTTAAGCTACATAGTTTGAAAAAATCAATTTAATATTAAGAAAAAATTTCAACTTCTATAGAAGCAAGATTATCTAAATTCTATTTTTCCAAGGAAAAAAAATTCTAACCCTGTATTTTAATTTACAAAAATAGAAATTAAAATTATCATCTATCCAACTATATATATTTTTTAATTCCTTATTAATGTTGATTACCCTTTGAATATACATCTATTTGAATTAATTTTACTAACCACTCAATGAAATAATGGTTACTGTAGCTATTATCATTCCTTATATGCATGTCACTTATAAAAGGATTGGAATGAATATAATATCTTCACTAGGTAATGTTAAATAGTTTATTCAATCATTTGGACATTACATTAGGAATCAATTAACTTACAAGATTTAGGTTAGTTTCAATTGTTGTAAAAATAGAAGGCATAAAAAGGGGGCTTGACTATAAATTATGATGTGTTATATCAAAATTATTTTGAAATTAATATCCCCTTTAGAAAGGGATATCATATCTTACAACTCCCTTATAGACTCAAACTAAGCTCATGATATGAAATATAATCATAATAAATTATTCTCACTCTTGTTTTTCACATTCTTTTTGTGTTATATTTTTTATTTTCATTTTATTTAGATTGTGTCACATGAGATGAGTCTCACATTCACCACTTATCTCTCTATTATCTTATTATCCTCAGTCACATAATGATTATTTTTCACCTACACAATATATAACACATTTTTTTCTCTTTTTTGGTTTATGCATCATTAATTTCAGATTTACTTCTTTCAATAGGGGTGAGAAATAAATTACAATGAATGATAACACATTTTTTCCCAAAACATCAAGTTAAACAGGAAAAATATCCTCCATAATGTGTAATATCCCAGTTTTTTACATTGTAAAAACCACTCCCTCACATTTTTACTAAAAAATTTCATGAAAAAATACCAAGAGTAATAGTAATAATGGATAAAATTATCATGAAATTTGGCTCTTTGCCAATAAAATAAATTAATATATTCAAGAGGATATACAAAATTCAAGGAAATGGAAGGTTTATTGTTGAAGGTAAAAACAATAAAATCCAACAATCATATTAGAATAGACTTTGTGCAGTCATACGTTCAATAAGATTACATGAATGTTCAATAAGAAAACAAAAATTAGCATTAAAGAATATTTATCAAGAATGTGATGTAAATATTTTTCATGAAGTCATCTCAGGAATGGGAAACATATTTTAATTGGTCAATAACCCATGAAAATTCATAAAAAATGGAAAATAATCCATATAAATTTATGAAATTAAATATTTTCTTAATACAAGAAGAATATAATCCATAAATATTTACAGAATCATTATATATACAATTCATCAAAAAGCTTACTCCATTGCAAGTTAATTATTTATTTTAATTATTAAACCATATTAAAAAATTAATTGGGAATATGTAATGATGAGTATCCAATGAAATTTTATATATACTAGATCATAAAATATTCATGAATTCTAAGGTGGGACATGAAATATTTCCTTCTAACTCAAAGTTTATTATAAAATAATGTGACAAAATTAAAAGATAATGTGTTTAAAAGTGAGATCCCTATTCCATATGAAGTTTTTTCATTTCCTCATCCAGTATTTTCTTTAATATTTCCTTATTCAATAAATACCATTAATATAAAAAAAATTCTTAAAATTATAAGGTCTAGATCAAAAATACTCAAAAAAAAACAGGAAAATTTTTAATTTCATCATAGTAGATTTATAATATAAATTAATAGAAATTAAATTATAAAAAAGGATATATGGGAAAAAATTCTCAAACAACTAAGTGGTTATTAATTTTTGACGACCCCTTGATGGGAATTATCAATAGTCAAACATTATCTCATTGTGGTTAGATTTATATTGAGATAAACCACAAATAAAATTGTGATTTCATATTACATTACTCCCATTTTGATGTTGTGGTTTCTATGTATAGAGTAAAAAAAATACATACACATTGAAATCATATACATCAAACATAGTTCTAGTTGAATAAATAATGGATCCCCTATATTTATTCTATAATTTCATTATCCTCCCATTCATTCATCAAGGACACCTATATATATTAAATATAAATGGAATATTTGAATTTAAAGAAAGAATTTAATTCAAATTTAATTGAATTAAATAATAAATGGTATAAAAAAACTCCACATTATAATAGTTTTCATGTGATTCATGTTATTCAATAAAATCAACTAAAATCTCATTAGTTACTCCCTATGGTAGATGATTAATAGTTTCAAGGAGTTTTATGTATTCCTCTCTAGTGGAACCAAATTTTTCATTTTCATCCACTAGGGTAAGAAAAATATATATCCCAATAAGAATGAACTAAAATAAATGGTTATTAATTTTCAATTTAGTTTCAATTATATTAAATGAATTTGATTTCACGAAAATATTTCTTCGATTTGGTTCGACATCAATTTCTCCTCCGATGGAATGTGTCTCCTGAAGTAGAGTTTTCATGGAAATAGAAAATTAGTCGAGCTCTTACAATACATCATTGAATTCTTCCACTAGGGCAGTTTCATATTCTATATCCATAGTGTGGTATAGCTTGTTATTCTTCTACATTAATGTGGTAATTATATTGTTTTCTTCAATACAAGTATATTAACACAAAAATTTATCCAAATCCAATTGATCTCCCTTGGGTGAATGAATAAGAAAATATTCGTTATGAATCCCCTATAAACATGGAAAAATGTGTTAGGATGATTTTAATCCCTTATGTAACTCTTTATTAATGTCATGTTATTCTATATAGTAAATAAATAGGGTTACACCTTTGAAAAATGGATTAGGTTCTATATATCTCTCAAGTATAATCTCTTGAGAAGCAAGGATATATCCATCTAACTATTCCATTTTATTATACAAGTTTTCTATGATTTCTCGAGGACGTTATTATTTTTCACATTAATCATTATCAAACACTTCCATATTTTATTTTCATTTCAAGAATATCTTTTGAAAAAATATGAGGAGATAATGTAAGCTTTTTTTTGGATTGATTGTTTCCTTATGATATCTAGTGATGTATTATGTGAATGTGTTGAAATTATCAGCTATGGATTCAATAACATTTTATTCAATATCAAAATTCAGACCATTTACATGTTGTTTAAGCACCCACTCTCTAAAATTAGATTTTAAAACTCATATCACCAGCACAAAAATAGAATTAATCACCCAATTCTCTTGCATGTGTTGGTAAAAAAAATTATTTTATGTTTATATATATGTTAAAATAAAACTATTTAAAAAAGATAAATAGAACAATGAATGATCCCCATTTTTGATCCTCTATAATGGCACCATGATTCGTCACTCCTCTTATATATAAGATTAAAATTAATAACTGGTTTTCCTAATAGAAAATAGTGGTTGAATTGTGTCATATCTCATAAAGATATTCTGGAACAAAACACTCACAATTGAAAATCATTTACTATATATTTATGCATTTTATATTTAATGATAGGAGATAAAAAATGTTTTTTGGGAATTTGGAATGTAAAAAAGAAAAGTAAACATATATATGCTTATAGAATGATCTACGTTAGAATGAATAGACATTGTGCTATGGTCCGTTACTCTAGTTCAATTATTATACATTATAGTTATGAAAATTTTATATGATAGTTCAACCATATGTAAATAAACAACTACTATATATTGTGAGTTTCAAGTTAAGAGGCCTAGGATACCACTTGAAAACACCAATCATCACCTCGTGACCTATTCATGGATGTTTAAATTCCATAACAAAATGTGTGACACCTTCCAAGACTAGTCCACAAGGTATTACTTTTTATCACTTGAAGACACCCAATTTCTCTATAAAAAGTGTTTTTTCCAAGAGAAATGAAGGAATAAATGTATAATAATGAATATAATGATTTCAAATATCCATAAAAAGAGTGGTGGTTTATTATCAATAAAATCCTAATAAAATATTACAATTTCCTCATTAATTGGATAAAAACCTCAGGTATTATAAATAATGGATTTGGGAACACTATGAAAACCTCCCCCAATGTATCTCCTCAATTTATTTACTCATGATCATGACCATAAGATTTCTCTTTGAAAATAGAGGGAGGGATGGAGAGGGATAGATATACATGAATGAATGATATGACAAATAAATAAATAATATATGTATACTAGTACAAAATAGTTAAATAAATTTACCCCAATGGAATAAAAGTATATGGATTTTCTATATTTTTTAGTATAGAGGTTAATCCCTCCACAAAGAAACATCATATATTTATTAATTGGAATCGATTCTTTCATGTATCATCCATGAAATATTCTAAAATATAAAATATACCCATATTAAAGTCATGGTCAGACATTATAAATTCCACTCTAACTATATTAAAAGGTAATATAATTATCATGAACTGTTACATTAAAATTTTTATCCAATCATGGTATATTATATTGTTTTATTTTTCTACACATATATTTTTATTTTCATGTACATACAATATTCATGAATTACCCCTTGTATGACTTTATAGAATGTTTTGAAATTCTTGCTTATTGAGGCTATCACATGTAATTCCATGTTTGAATATATATTCAGGATAATTTATGCTTGACTAATATGCATGGATCTATTTGAAATCATTAGATTATTTTTGAGACATAGATCTAATGAATGGAATTATTTTGAACCAATCATGTCATATTTACAGCATCATGAAATAAAAATATTTTAAATCATTTATGAGATTTATCATTCATACATAATATCTTATTTCATGTGAAATCATATTTTGTTTGGATTTTAATTATACATCTCTTCACCATGAATGCACAGTTGGTACAGTCTATTGAATGTATGTGAATATCTTATACACTTCGATGCTAAAGGCATGATAGTAGTTTTCCTTGTGAGTCCTCAATGTCTGAACAAGACATGAAATCAATATAATTTGAGAACATCATTTTATTATCATGTGTTGACCTTTATTCACTACAATATATTAATATTTTGTGTCTATTGGAAGCCCCATAATCTTTATCATTTCATATGAAACACACACATATAATATAATTTCTTTTGTTTATTAGAGTTTAGGGACTCGATCTTCTATGTTTTTTAGTTCCATTTAGTGACTATAGATCATACTAAAATCAATTCATTAAATTATCATTAGTTGGCTCTAATTTCTTTATATTCTTTTCATGATCCTCCAATATCTCCCAAGTAATTATCTTCATTGAATATAGGAATATCCAAATATTACTCGTTCTTTCTCTACATCACCACGATTTATAATTCATCTCCCATTAATGGATACTACATCATATAGGTAGAAATATTATATCACGATACACCTAGTTCTATAACTCAGTATTGCCTTATAAATATTGTCATGTGGAATGATTAGTCAGAATAGCCTTTCTCAATATTACCTTGATTGAAATCACAAAATATAAATGATTATATATTTTGAAATGGTTGGTATGACACATTTAAGTATGTTTCTAGGTTTAGAGACATAAATTCACAGAAGATCCATCTTTATTTCACCATTCAAACCAAGTTACATCAAATCAGTTTTATCATTGATTGAGATTATGGGTAGTTAAAATAATCCACTAGCATAGATTCTCTTCATGGAATGGTTGCAACAGATGGATGTGGTTTGAGGTTTGGAAGATTTTAATGGTTGATCCTTTTTGGAAAAAACACTCTTAGTTTAATTCATTATCTATCCGTCATGGTTTCAACATTCTAATAAAAACATGTTCATTGCACAGTTAGATGAGTATGGTTATGGAGATCACATATGCAAAGAAAGGGAACTATTGAATTATCACAATCACATTTTGATTGTCAGTAGGAACATGGTCACAATCATCTCTATCATAGACATCAAAATCAGTAGATCAAAATAACATTTTTTACAAAATTTTAATATCATCCTACTTACAACATAATTTAATTATGAATAATTTTGAATTAATTTAAAATTAAATTAAATAGTAAATATTCATAATTTCTATCCTGATTTTAATCAAAGAATTATCAATCAAAATTTCTAAAAAATATATCAAAGATTCCATTACTTTAAGAATTATAAATTCTATTAAAAATTTTGGACTCATTAAAATTAAATTTTCAATCAATTTGATTAAAAACATGGACTCAAAAATGAATTGAGCATATAGAAAATAATATTTAATCATGTTAGGAAGGTATGGAGTATGATATTCTACCCTATACCAATATAAGGATCGTAATAGAACTGAAAATGCACAATATACAAGAGGGTGGGGGTGGTAAATTGTAAACATTAAAAAATTTCTTCAGGAAATTATTGTATAAAAAAATTCACAATACCTCTAATAAGAAATTACCTTCTTAGAAAAATACAATGTTCATAAGTCTAAATCTTAAGAAACATTTCTTATAAAGAGATTCTGCCACAAGGCGTATAGAATCTTTTACAAACAGAGATACAAGTTAGATAGTTTATACAAAAAGAAAACATCCTAACTTTTACAAAACAGTAGAAATTTACAATCCCTTTTTAACCCAAATAGGAGGGTATCTAACATCCTTGGATAAAGGTCCATTTTTTAATACTTACAAGAAAGTATATCTTACCCAAAACTGGGTAAGACCTCAATCCTAAGATCAATTTCCCTCTTGCTATCCCCACATGCCCACGATTTGTAATGAAATCGGCACCTCTGACTTCACAACCTGTATGCTCTAATTTTATGTAAATAACACCTCTACACAATGCAATTTTCCATGAAGAAAAGTTTGAACAAGCTGTTCAAACATTCGGCCTGAATCCTGAGAGTTTATAAGAGCCTCCCACTCTAGAGCAATTCAATTTTAGAGAGATGAACTCTAAAATTCAAGCGCGTGAACTTGTGAACTAGTGTGGATATCATTATCTAAGGTCCTATTTATATATTTTAAAATCTACCAGTCGGTTCCACTCCAACATTAATATTTCTTTAAATCTCAGAGGGACCTGGACATATGGAAAACATACAATGGTTAGTTTAAAATAGAAACAATGACATCGTTTTATATAACCAACCATGAATATAAATATATTACACCTTAGGTGTAAGGACCATGGAATCTGATAAAATTGAAATGATATTAAAGTAATTAAAAGATTTAATGTTCTAAGGTAATAATGCTTTGAATAATAAATTATGAAATTATAAATTTCAGAATAAATTATTATAAAATCTATATGAGTAAAGCATAAATTTTTTTTATGAAAAACAAGGTTTTACAAATTCTGGTATTGGTATCATGATTCACTGCATGAAAAAATAAAACTAGCATAAGGATTTCGGTATTGGGATTTCTGGTATCAGTATGAAAAATTTGTCCAAAGTAACTTCAGTACCGATAACCTGGAAGTTAGAGTTTAAGAACTTTAGAAAACCAAAATAATGGAAATCTAAGTATAAGGAAAATGTGATATAGGATTTCATGTAAGATGGAAATCAGTATTGCAATGAAAATAGAGAACAAGAAATAGTGTATTAAAGAATTATGGTGTGGTATAACCAAATTTTGAAACCTTATGAACTTTTCCGGTATGGTAAAATAGATTTCTAAAACCTTAATAAAAATATATTTAACTCAAAATTCTTAAGAAAATTTTGGTTATAAGGTAAATTATGTAAGTGTAAGGAAATATATGAAAGTGAAAGGAAAATATATTTACGAAGAAGGTGTTTGTGATTTTCAAAACAAAAGAATAAGGAATAGAGTGGTCTTATAGACCAAACAATCTCCACCTTTTTGGAAAGCACAACAACTTCGAAAAAAATTTCAAAGGAAAAATAAATGCTTAGAGTTAGAAACACTTAGCCCCCCCTTAACTGTATGACTTAGGGTAAATTATTCTTCCCTTATGTAGAAGTTCTTAGAGTACGAAAATATCCCCCTCAAATATATATTCTTCTATTTAGAGAGTCTCCCCCTTATATGTATAAATATTTCTTATAGATGATGGTTTGGAAATTTATTTTTCCTTATATTTTTCCTAAGGAAATTATTCCTTTGAAAATTTTCTTCCTTTAACATCTCCCTTTGACAGAATTCTACCCCTTTGTAATTTTCAAAAAGGAATGGAGAGGGACATGTAAGGTTAGAAAGAAATATATACAATACAAAATATATAAAAATATTTTCAAGGATATTTTCAATAAGTTTCTCATGAATTAAAATAAAACAAAAATTCGGTATGGAAAAAAATGTATCAACCCTCCTTCTTGTTCTAAAAAAAGGCTTTTCACCAAGGAATTAATCTTTTTAACCTCCTTGTGATCTTCTTGAAGCTTCTTTATCAAGGTATCTTGATCATCCAACTTCATCTCCAATGCCTGGATCCAGAATTCTTGAGACCAATTCTTATCTTCGAGAACATTAATCACTTCCACTTGTGAATCTGATTTCTTCACAAGACCAGAAGAAATTCCTTTCTGATAATTAACAACTTTGGCTATGATATTCATTTGATGAAGATGATTTTTTCCTTCATTTCTCCTTAGAGCTAACTCACTTGATAATTTCTCTGAAAGAGAATTCCGGAATTTGGATTTCTCATTTGCTACATCATTGAAAACTCCCTTTGTCGATTCCATGAAGTCCGAGAATTGTAGAGATTTATTTGATAAGGTTCGGTTCCGGCCCATCACTTTCTGACAAAAAACTTTTTGAGCTTTGTAATAAATGAGAAGATTATTGTGATCAGATTCACCTTTAACGACCATTTCCATCAGCAATGATGTTGAATCCATATTTTGGTTTAAGGTTTCCTACATCATTTGGCTCCGAGAATCAATGTTAGCAAGTACCAGAATAGTACTTACAAATTTCCATAACGAAATGTTTACTAATTCATCACCCAAAGATGACGAGGACTTGGATTTAGATTCTTCTTTATTGAATTTTAGAGCAGAAGACTCCGGATTCTCAATGTTTTGAGGTGAGTCGACATCAGAAGGGGAAACCATAATGGCTTTCCATTTTTCAACTTTTAGCATCACAGAGGTTTCGGAACCCTGAAGGACTTCTTCATTTTCTATAGCCTCATTATATGGGGATCCTCCTTGAATCTATTCTTCTTCTTTATCTTCTTCACTTTCGGTATCATTATTTCCATATTCATGAATTTCATCTTCATCTTCACTTACATCAACCTCTTCTACTTCTTTGACTTAAATCTCAACTTCTTCTTCTTCTTCTTCATTGGTAGAAACTCCTAGTGTTACAACATACTCATCAACTTGTCTAAAAACATCATTTCCTACTTCTTGAAAAAGCTCATCCTTTTCATATGCTTCTTTTTGTGGTTCCAGAACAGGTTCCAATATTACTATAGATTTATTCACCTTCTTAGGTTCCAGAGTGACATCCGGTACTAGTAACTTCTCAGAGGATTATTCTACTCCCTTTAGCAAGGATTTTATAATCTCTGACTCAATTCACTTTCTTTTTTGGTTATTATCTTTAAATTGTTTCTCTAACACATCCATGGTTTAAACTTTTAAAGGCTTTGCCTCTGCCAGATTCAACCCAAAGATTGGATCCCCTTCCTTCCTAGATTCAGCTAACTGCCTCTAGCCAACAATGATATCATCAGAGTAAGCCTCTGGTTTCCTTATCACTAGTGGTGCTGAGGCCTGACCTACTAATATATGATCGTCGTGAGAAACCTCATCCGACTTTTTCATCTTCTGAGAACTTTTAGAGGATTCCAGAACTGATTTTTCTGGTGCGGCTTTAAAAGATTCCGGAATAGTTTTCTTCCATATCAGCTTTTGAACGTATGGTGTCACAAATTCTTTAAACTTCATAGAGTCTAAATTGTAAAAAGTTTCATTCTCTTCAGAGTATCTTCACTTAAAAACATAATCTTACAGGACTTCAAAGTAGACTTTCATGAGATTTTCAATTCGGCTAAGACCATAGAAACTATCCTTGAGATAGAGGCTAGGTACATGAGAGTTTCTGACTTGATGGTACTAGCTTTCAAAAACATTAATCTTAAGGAAAATTTACCTTACAAAATTAACCTTCAAGAGATTGATGAGAAAGTATAGAAATATAATTTCACATGTCTTTAAAGAATATTTATCCACTTTTCTTGGGATAAAAAAACCTTGCATTCAAAATTTCACCGACCTATTATCTACTAATAAGTGTGCTAGCTTCAGAGTCTTAACTCCCCTGATGCCGAGACTTTCTAAAGAACGATTATTCTCGAAAGAACCTTCCTTATCCAGGATTTTGTAAGAACCTATGAGGGTTTCTCCTTTATATGGAATATTTAGGAAATTATCCTCTTTTCGGCATGAAAAAATGTAATACTTTTCATAAGCCTTAAATCTGAAATACTCGTTGTCATCCTTCTCGAAGAAATTGAGAGAGTCATAAAACTTTATGACTACATCTGGATATAAAGGAGTTTGGACATTGTACTTTGATATAAAAATACTCTCCCAATGATTTCATTTGATAAATCTAGATATGAGGGAATCATACCGATTGTAAAAGTCTGAACAATAAAGTATCTCCCGAAATATCATCTTGTCTTTATTCTCCTTGACTGAAATATGGTCTGAACTACTTGAAATTTGGATCTATAAGAAATCTATGAAGAAATATGGAATGAGAAACTCTGAAGTAGTAGGACTTTGACTCGAATACTTAGGGAACCATTGGGGTCCTCATGAAGTGGGTAGTACTTATATAGAAAAACTACGACCTTTCCACTTCCATAATGAAATCAAACTGATAATATTATTCCAATATGATCTAATAGTTTAATATTGTTGAGAAGATATATCCATACTAAAATATTGTGGTTTTAGAAAAAATAAAAGTTAGATTCTAAGGATATATGAATTCGAAGAAAAATTTCTTAAAAACATACCAACAAATAGAACTGTAAGAAAAATAACTAGGGGTAAGAAAATGTACCTTTATGGAATCTCTAAAGAAATTATCGGTATTGAAGAAAAATTTCCTGGGGTTAGAAAAACTAGACAGCGGAAATTTGAATCTAAAAATTTTAACTCCAGAAATATGGATTTTGAGAAATTTAACTCCAGAAATATGGATTTCGAGAATTTTGATTCTGAGATTTTATTTTCAAAATATTTTTAAAAGAAATAAAAAAAAATCTTAAAGTTGATTTAACTTAAGGGAAAAATAAGTTCCTTAAGGTTAAATTCCCTTGAATAAAAGAACTTTCTTTAAAAAATTTAAAACCAAATTTTTTTGGAACTGTTAATGTTCAGGTCTATTGATAAAACAGATACCGAAAAATTCTCAGTTCCAAAATTCACTGATTCTAGAGAAAAATAGATTTTTTATGGGAAAATATGTTTTTCTTAGAAAAAACGTTAAAAATTATGTACTCCCCATGAATTTAGAAGTAATTTAATGTTAGGAGATTGTTAAAAAGTAAGTAGATATGAATGATTATCTTAGATATATCATTCCTAGCTTCTGTTTAAGGTATTCAAATCTATCTGATGTTAATGGTTTGTTAAATATATCAACAAGTTATTCTTGAGTTACGATGAATTGAATAATTATATATCCTTTAAGTGTGTGATCCCTAAGAAAGTGATGCCTAATATCTATGTTCATAGCAAGAGAGTGATGTGATGGGTTTTTACTTAGTGATATGGAACTAGTGTTATCACACAAGATTTGAGTTTTGGTAAAACTCATGCCATAATCTGTGAGTGTGTGTTGCATCCACAACACTTGAGCATAAAAGCTTCCAGCTACTACATATTCTGCTTCAGTAGTGGAATGTGCTATAGAATGTTGTTTCTTACATGTCCAAGAAACTAAGGAATCTCTTAGGAAATAACAAGTTCTAGATGTACTCTTTCTATACATTTTACAACTAGAAAAATCAGCATCTGAAAAGCATTTTAGTACAAAAACATTTCTAGAGGAATAAAAATTTCATAAATCCAAGGTTTCTTTTATGTACCAGAAAATTATTTTTATGTCCTTAAGATGTGATTCCTTATGATTTGATTGATATCTTTCACATAATCATATATAAAATATTATTTGAGGTCGACTTGCAGTAAAGTAAAGTAAACATCCTATCATTCCTCTATAAGTTATTTGATCCATAGGTTTCCCTGCTTCATCAATATCAAGAGTATTAGAAGTTCGGATAGGAGTACTTATACTCTTTGTGTTATCATACCAAAATTTTTTAAGAATATCTTTGATGTACTTATATTGAGATATATAAGTTCTTTCTAGTTTTTGAGAAATTTGAAAGCTAAGAAGGAACGTTAACTCACCCATCATACACATCTCAAACTCAGACTTCATAAGATCCATAAAGGAATTTGTTAAGGATTCCTAAGGAGTATTTGACTCGAATTGGGAAATAAAAGCAACATGTTCAATTTCATTCCTTAAGGAACTTCTATTCCTTACAGGTTGATTGACATCTCCTATGATATTATCAGTAGGATGATTTCTAAGTAACAAATGATTTGGGTTTTGTAAAACTTGATCATAAACATACGGTTGAAAATATTTAGGGGTAAATGTTTCAGGAATATTTTCATAAACATTTTCTTTAGATGAATCTTCAACTATAGGTTGTTGATAATTTTTAGAAAATATATCTGGAAGATTTAAAATAGGTTGTTTGAAATCAAAAGGATCAGTTTCATCAAATTTAACATGTACTCTTTCCTCCAAAGTATAAGTGTTTTTATTGAAAACTCAATAAGCCTTAGAGTTAGTGGAATAGCCTAAGAAAATTCCTTCATCATATTTTGGTGAAAATTTGTGTAAGTTATCCATAGTATTAAGGATAAAAACTTTTCAACCAAAAACCTTGAAGTAAGAAACTTTGGGTTTTCGACCAGTCCATAGCTCATAAGGTGTTTTATTATAAAAAGCTCTTATCAAAACAAAATTTATTGTATAACATGTAGTACTCATAGATTCATCCCAAAATTGTTTTTCTATAGAATATTCACTCAACATGGTTCTGGTTATCTCTTGTAAGATTTAGTTCCTTCTTTCAACAGCACCATTTTTTTAGGAGTTCTAGGAGTTGAGATATTGCGAGTAATACCTTTCTTACTAAAAAACGTTTCAAAATACGAATTTACATACTCAACACCATGGTCACTATGAATAGTTATCAATTGTAGGTTTTTCTCATTTTTTACTTAATCTCGAAAGGTTCTAAAATAATAAAAGGCTTTCGATTTTCTTGCTCAAAAATAGACCCAAGTGTATCTAGTATAGTCATCAACAATAAAAAATACATAATATTTTCCTCCAAAACTTCCATCTAGTATAGGACCAAATAAATCCATATACACTAACTATAAGGCATTAGATGTTGAAACTTAACAAATAGATTTAAAGATAGATTTGTGTTTCTTGCCAAACTGACAAGGGTCACAAACTTTTGAAGAATCAAAACTTAGAATCGGCAGATACATTACTAATCCATTATATGAGAGATTGCCAAGGTTCTTAAGGTGGTAGTGTCCTAAACTTCTATTCCAAAGCCAATATTGATCTTCAAATGCACTTAAGAAAGAACGATCTTGACTTCTTAAGTCTTCTAAGTTTAAAGTGTAAACATTCTCATGCCAATGGGTAGTAAGAATATATTCATCCTTTTAATTGTGAAGTAAACACTTATCATTCCTAAAATTCACAAGGTACCCTTCATAACATATTTGACTAATGTTTATAAGGTTTTTCTTAAGACCATTAAAAAATAAAACATTAGAAATTAATACTTTTCTAAGAAGAATGACATTACCTACACCGATAATCTCTCCTTGAGAATTATCACCAAAGGTTACATTTTTACCTTTTGTTTTGTCAATAATATGAAAATAACTTTTATTACCAATCATATGATGGGAACATCTGCTATCCATATACCAGATATTGTCGGTACATTATTCATTTTTTTGAAAAAACAAAATTATGTTTTTCGAAATCCAAACTTGTTTGGATTTGGGGTTAGACAATAAAATTTTAGGAACCCAGATTTGATTTAAAAAATAAGCCTTGTGGAATCATAGGTATTTAATTTTGTTTAAGGAACAAGTTTTCCTCCAATGTCCTCCACTTTGACATTTTTTACAGAATGGGGACTTGGATGGAATAAAATAGTTGTTTTTGAAAATAGGTTTTCTGTGAGTATAACCTACTCCCGAAGTATTTCTTTGAGGTCTGATTTGAGAATACATCTTTTCAAAATTTTATTTACCAGAATTAAAGTTAGAAAGAAGTTTCTTAAGGGAATATATTTCGGGTTTTAGTCTGATGAATAAATTCCTATCCTTAGGGATTATTTCCTTAGGGTTATAATTTTCCTAAAAGACATTTATTTTTGAAATAGTATTCTTAAGATCTTTAGAATGTTTTTTCATTTCAGAATTTACTTCCTTAAGGTCTTTAGAATGATTTTCTAGGAGATCATCTTTATCTTTAAGATCTCTAGTGAGGTCTAAAATCTCTTTTGTAATAACATCTTCTCTAGTATTTTCCTTTTCTATTTTCTTGGAAATTTTATTATTTTTTTCTTCTAACAACTTGGAAAATCTAGATACTTATTCATAGGAAGGTATTTATTTATTATCTGAAGATGAAGTATCTTCATCAGAAGTAATATCTTCAAGATAATAATTATTTTCAAGAGATAAATTTTCTAAATCATCTGCAGAGCATACTGTGGCCATAAGACTAGTATTTGGTAAAGTATAAGCAATGAATCCGATATTTTTCTGAGCTGATGATTCATATTCAGAAGATCCACTTTCCAAAGAGTCTTCATAACTAGCAATCCAAGTGTCGTTTCTTTTAATAATTTTCTTGTGCTTAGAATGGTAGAACTTCTAATTTTTTCTTTCTTAATTCCTTTCCTTTTTATCCTTCTTTTTCAAAAGAGGAAAATCAAGTCTGATATGACCTGTTATTTTGCAATCGTAGCATGTAACTTCCCCATCTTTCTTTTCTCTATATTCTCTCTTATTAAACTTTTTTTTATATTTCTTTTGAGCTACTATATTGTTCTTTCTCCAAGCAAGATTATCTTACTCATTCTTATATTTTTCTATATCACTGGATTCTGACTGAATAATAACATTCTTTGACTTTGATCTAGTAACTCTTTCTGATATTTTTGATTTCGCATGGTTAGATGTTATTTTGAATGCAACACTTCCATTTCCATTATTCTTCTTAATATTATACGCATCGCTCTTCATTCTGGTCTAGTATTGAAGAAGAGTTCCAAAAAGATCATTTAAGTAAATCTAGGTGACTTTTCTGTTCTCATCAATTGCTGTCCTCTTGGACTCCCATTCATTAGGCATGATGTCTATGATCGTATCCATAAATATTTCATCATCAGGACATTTTCCTCCCATATATTGTAAGCTATTCACAATGTTCGTGAACCTTTACTGAACTTTGCTTATGGGTTCTCTATAAAAAGAGCTAAATCTATGATATTAAGCTCTCACATGAGGATATTTGATTATAGATGTTCCTAGTCATGTAATATAGCAATGTATTTCTAACTCTGAAATTAGTTTGATACTCTTCTCTCTCCTGATGAGTAATTTTTTTCAATTCCTTATTAGGAATCTTATAATCTCTTGTCAGCATCAGGTAGTTATCAACTCTAGTATTAATAACAAACTTCTTCATCCTATCTCTCCAGTACTCATAATCATTTCCATCAAAAATAGGAGGTCTGCTAATATTTAAATTGTACAAAGAACCAATATGTATGGATCATGCCATTAAAAAAATATACCTTTCTTCCACAAAAAGGTTAGTAGTAGTGCTTGAAGATAATATAAAAAGTATCTTTAAGAAAAATATGACTCCAGAATTGTGAGTATGAAATTATAATATAAAGAAGTAGATGATTTCTATTCTTAATATAATCATGAGATTAATTCAGATTGGACCAATGCTCTGATACCAATTGTTAGAAAGGTATGGAGTATGATATTCTACTCTATACCAATATAAGTATCATAATAGAACTAAAAATGCACAATATACAAGACGGGGGGGGGGTGAATTGTGTACTTTAAAAATTTCTTAAGGAAATTCTTGTATAAAAAAAATTCACAATACCTCTAATAAGAAATTACCTTCTTAGAGAAATATAGGGTTCTTAAGTATAAATATTAAGAAACTTTTCTTAGAAAGATATTCTACCACAAGGTATATAGAATCTATTACAAACAGAGATACAACTTATAATGTTTATACAAAAATAAAACTTCATAACTTTTACAAAAAAGTGGAAACTTACAATCTTCTTTTAACCCAAATAAGAGGGTATCCAACAAACTCGGATAAAAGTCCCTTGTTTTATACTTACAAGAATGTTTGTCATACCCAAACATGGGTAATCCCTTAATTCTGAGATCGGTTTATCTCTTGCTACACCCACAAGCCCTCGATTTTTAAGGAAATCAGCACCTCTGACTTCATGACCCAAATTCTATGATTTTAAGGAAATCAAACCTATGCACGAAGAAATTCTGCATGAAGAAAAGTTTGAACAAGCCATTCAAACTTTCTGCACGAATCCTAAGAGTTTATAAGAGCATCTCACTCTAGATGAATTCACTTTTAGAGAGATGGAATTTAAAATGCAAGCATGTGAACTCGTGAACTAGTGTGGATCTCATCATCTGAGGTCCTATTTGTAGATTTCAAAATCTACTGGTCAGTTCCACTCCAACGATCATATTTCCTTAAATATCAGAGGGACCTGGACACATGGAAAATATAAAATAGTTAGTTTAAAATAGAAACAACAACTGCATTTTATAAAACCAACCATGAATATAAATATCTTACACCTTAAGTGTATGGAACCTGGAATTTGATAAAATCGAAATGATATGAATGTAATTAAAAGATTTTGAGTTCTAAGGAAATAAATATTTGAATAATAAATTCTGGATTTATAAATTTCGGAATGAATTTTTATAAAATTGGAATGAATAAAGTATAAGAAAATGTTTCATGAAAAACTCGGTATTACAAATTCCAGTATCGGTGTCATGATTTATTGCATGACAGAATAAAAGTGGTATAAGAATTTTTGAATTTGTATTTCTGGTATCGGTATGTCAAATCTGCCTTAAGGAACTTCAGCACTGAAAATCAGGAAGTTGGAGTTTAAGAACTTTAGAAAACCGAAATACTATAAATCTAAGTATAAGGAAAATATGATACCAGATTTCATTCAAGATGGAAATCGGTATCGCAGTGAAAACAGAGAGCGGGAAACCGTGTCTTATGGAATTTTGGTATGGTATAACCATGAAAAAAATTTCGAATCCTTAAGAACTTTTCTGGGATGGTAAAACAGATTTCTAAAAACCTTAATAAAAATATATTTAACTCAAAAGTCTTAAGAAAATTTTGGTTATAAGGTAAATTATGAAAGTTTAAGGAAATATATGAAAGTGTAAGGAAAATATATTTTCGATGAAGGTGTTTGTGATTTTCAAAACAAAAGCTTAAGGAATGGAGAGGTCTTATAGGCCTAACAAATCCAGTTTTCAATTATAATCTAGATGAATGTATGTAATAAAAATTAATTGATTTAAAATAATTTACAATATTTGATGTGTTATTTTTATTGAAAAAATAGAAAATATTCAAATTATCAATCTTCATTAATTTCCAATACATCATCCAAGTCGTGATGATGTTATTTCAATACAGACACATACATGTAGCTAAATCTATGTCAATCACTACATATCGAATCAGCTTAATTATGTTATTGAAAATAAGGAATAAAATTTATGTGAATCATGATAATGGATTAATTCAACCAAGTACTTAATTGTGAGGTGCCACTGATCTTTCTAATATGAATAAAGATGGATCAATATGACTAGACATTTATTATTAGGAGTATAAACAATATCATGTTCGTGAAAAAGTATCTTATTCCTTATATTTATGATTAATTTGACCAACATAGTGGATCTCAACACTTTTACCATATTAAACTTCATTATAAATACTATCAATTTATGTTAAAAAGTGAATACATACATATGATTTAATTTTTTATAAGGTATAGGCTCTATAGATTTTTATTGATTCCATTTGATATTAATAATTCACATTTTATCATCATCGATCTAATGAATATAGTCTCAAGAGATTATATTGATCAGTTTTTGGTACTCATTATAGGTGATATTATTATATATTCTATGGGAATGTAAGATCATGATGATAACACAAGGAATGTACTAATGACCCTTTGTAAGAATAATCATTATGAAAAATTTTCCTACTATGAATTTTTACTATATAAAGATTCATTTTGGTTATATAATATCACAGTGGGTTATATCGATGGATCCATTAAAGGGAATATTTACTAGACATTTTATTAGAACAATTTTTTTTTGATCCAATGAATTGATCGAATAAATGGATATTATCGATTCATTTTTGATATTTTATCACAGATATCTAATATAAATAGTAAGTTTACCTAAAAATATTTCATAATCATTTAAACAAATTAATGCCAATAAAATTACAAGTAACTAAATAGAAGGTTGTTCAGTGGACCTTTTCTCATATAATCCTCCTATAAAGTTGGGACATGGATTTAGATTAATTCTTCCAAAAATTTCTTGGGATGATTTTTTATATTGAATGATATGTTAGGATATTATGTTTCATCTGAATTATATATTCATGAAAAAAATTAATCTACTCTTGATATAGATTTGGCTATGATTATTAATTAATTGAAGATATGGAGGAATTATTAATTTTTTGAAATTATTGATGTATATATGTTGATTATAAAATATTATGTTATATTTTCAACTAGAATTAGATAAAAATATAGTAGAGACAATGGATTGATTTAGTTATATATTATTATTTCCGAAAACATTACCACCCTAGTATGTTAAATAAGGTGGATGATTTTTTTGAGGAATGGATCATTCTATATTATATATGATAGAGTTCTAAAAGGATGTAACATCTATAGATTTTCAAAGGATGGTGCATTGAAAATTTAATGAATGCGGGAAATATTTTCTTTCTCAGATGTCTATATATATCCATTTGATAACTATAGTGGCACATAAAGAATACATAGAGATACAAAATAAGGTGAGAAATATACCAAAGTTCATCCTTGATTAAGATGTACGGATATGGTTTAAAAAATTTGTTTGTTTGTTTTTTATACAATAATTGAAGAATGATTTTATGGATGATTCCTATTTTTCATAATTTTGAGTTCATTCTTGGGTTAAGAAGACATATAGAGACCATAAGAAGAAATTATAGTGGCATAATATCAATGGAGTTATTGTGGGGCATGTATCTTTATTATCAGCATGCCAAAAAGTTATGGCTGAGTAAAAAATTTCTACCTGTATTGTTTTTTAAAAACATCACCATATATGTTTTCATAGTTCTCCCCAAGATATAAATAGTTAATATAATTATATGGGGTGTAGTTTATAACCTTAAAAGTCATCATATTTCATTTCAATCATAAAAAATTATCTATTTTTCATCAGGCCCTAATATACATAATGGATGTGGTAATGTTATATAGAGAATCATGTTCAATTTTATATATTAAATAATTGAGGTTTACCTTAATGTTAAGGAAAATTATTTATCATTCTCTACATATGAAGATTTGTTTTAGTATAAAAAATCAGCCTCAAACATATGCTCATTTTGAAATATCCATTCAAACCATGTAGGATTTGATAATATATTTCCCTTTATATTTCAAATTTTTTTGGGATCAAAACTTTCCTCTCATAAATATTTCATATAACAATAAATTTCTCTCAAATATTTAGATACTAACTTATGAATTCATATATGGAAGGAAGTTGTGAGGTCAAACATTATATGATAATGTTGGAGAATGAAATTTATTAATAATTGAGCATGTTAAGGAAATATATGAAATGATTAGATCCATTAAGCATGAAATCAATGTACATTAGATTTGAAAAATAATTTATGATGACAATAATCGACGAGATCAATAATTTTATGTGTAAAAATGTATTCATATAAATTTATCTATGTAATAAGATTATGATCTTTGAAAAAAATGGAATGTTATTCCCAGGGTATATTGACCCCTTTGATATTTTTGATTGCTTTTTGATTATAGCATATAATATGACTCTATCACCAGTACACTGTCAAGTTCATGATATGTTCCATGCATCTTATTAATATACCTATATAATTGATCATTCATATATACAAATATCATTTTTTTTACCATTTCACTTTGGAATTTCATGTTGATGATTAACAAGTTAAAATCATGAATAAAATAGATAAATGTGTGTAGAAAAATAATACTCACCTGGTTAATGTAAATTTAGGGAATAAAAAATTCATATATAATACATTAAAACCGAAGGATTGGCGGAAATAGAAGTGTTTTCATTTTTATAATTAGAGTTTTTTTTTTGTTTTGGGGGACAAATAATTTTAACGGGTTTTAATGAAACATCTTTATATTCTTTTATTCCTTTGAAATAAATTTGACTTATTTGATTGCTTTCGTAAACTCAACCTCAACCCTAAATGAACCTCGATAAATTATAAAAATTACAAACTAGTATATTGATTTTCATTAATGAGTAGGATTAAACCCATCATTAAAAATATTGATAAATTTATTCCATAATTTAGATGTAATGATTAATTCCTAAGAAATGATCATAACATTTTTTAATAAATCCATTTATTGATTAAAATACATATTTATATATATTTATATTCCATATATATCATATATTTTTAAATGTTGTTCACTCTTTAAAAATAAGTTTAATTTAATTTATTAATGTTGTGTAGATAATCATTCATAATTTAGTTATCTATTGGTCAGAAATAATGATAATATCATTTGAAGGTAAAATAAGTAATTTTCCAAAAAAAACTATTTTAATGTTAACTTTTTTATATTTTATAAATAAATTATATAAATCAATACTAATTAATGATGTCAATGAAATTTATAAATTATATATTCAATTATATATTTTTACACTTATCTAATACTTTTCACTAGGAAATGAATGAATGTACACTGTTATTTTCTTAAAAATCCATTTATCATAATAACAATTTTCATTATGTTTTTTGAGTTTATTTTGTAATTTCATTCTACCACTTATAGAAATTTAATTTTATAAAATGCATTTGATATGTTGAATAATAATTTCCAAATATTTTAATAGAGACACATTTATATTCTGTTCATAGTGAATATTAAGACTCCCCCTCAATTATTCTATATCAACACATCTTTACTCATAGCAAAATGTTGGGTTTCATTTGGATCTCAATTATGAGAGAATTATAATGAAAACAAATTAAATATATCCATATCATCCCATATCATTATATTCTAATTTTCATAGTAAAAGAAGACCAAGTTTCATAGGCTCATAGAATGGTGAATGGAGTGACAACCGATGGCATTGGTAACGCTCTGGAAGCATCAAGATGTGATGAACGTGGGGGAATTCATGAATCCAATGTAATTATCATGGTGGTACAATGATGGGGGGTCCCTTTCCAATATTGTGTATTTGTTCTAACTGATTCAGTATATTCCCATTGATGATGGGAATGACATAGAGTGATATAAAAGGTGTTCACTTTTGGTGTCTTCTTAAAGACCTTAAGACATCATCTAATCTTTGTGTCTAGAATTTCAATAATATACATTTTCAAATCAAAGTAATGTGTTTTGTTTTATTTATAGTTGTCTTCCTATCGATGAACTATGAGATTCTATTATTTATTTGTCTATGTTTTCACTACATGTTCACATTTTAATTGGCACTCAATATCACTTCTATCATTTTCCATCTCATATAATCACATCATAGTATTTCTTTCCTTTGTGAATGGTGGTTGCGATTTTTATAGTGGATAATGTGATAGTAGATGGTTTTGATTTTGTGTTCTGTTCATTGGTGAAAATTTTGTTACATCATCCCAGTGATGATGTTACATCATAAAAAAATTATTTTCATCCCTTGTTTTCATAGCTTTAGCATTCCATGATGGTATCAGTGAGATTGGGTTTTTGGTGAGTGTTTTAGGTAATGGTGATTGGTTGGAGTTCCATCCAGCATGTTCATATTTATATTGAATAAAATCAATGAAAGATATGATGATGGGTCAGTGAATAGAGGATTTCTTCTCAGAAAACATGCTCATAGTTTCTCAAGGTCTATACAGTCTAATTGTGAATCCCAAGGATGATTTATTTAGGAAAATTGTGGTTTATTCGGGTGTCTTCCAGGTTTCTCATCCCCAATAGCAGATTCCTCTTTTATTGTTTATGATATTTTTTCAATAATTGGGTTCTACCCCTTCTAAAAAGTAGGGTTTCATAGTGTCTCTCCCAACAAAATATTTAAGGGAACATTCAAAATTTTAAAAAATGAAATTAGAATTTTCTTATAATAAATTGTAAAAATAGTTACAATTTGTACCACAATAAGGGTTAATACAGGTTTACCAAAGGGTTAAAATAAGATATTTTTGTAAATATACATATTAAATATGTCTATTTTTTTATTGAGTATATTTCAATAATATACTATCGTACCATTTATTCCGAATATATATTTTTTCACTTTCATATTAAAACAACATCTTACTATTTAAATAATTTTAGTAGTTCTAATTTTCCAATTGATTATACATTAAAACCTCTTCTCCTCCCGTATTCAAAATATTTGAGCCATCATGATCTTCTAATAAATTTATAAAATATTTCCTTTCATTCTTCCCTTCATTATCAATCTTTTCTTATTATCTTAAAATAATCTTATGAAGGATTATGGTGTCTGCCAATGGAGGTATCTTACAGAAGATGTAATCATCATTAATGGTAATATCCTCGATTATTTCTTATTATATTGCCATTATATATGTTTTATCCATTTTAATATTCTTACTCTAGTATCATCAATATAATGATGTTTTATTTTGACTATGGGACATCCATTATCCCATTCGTTTCCATCAAAAAGTAAATAAAAGTATCATTCATGAGTGTGTGAACTACCACCTCCATATAATGATGTAATTAATTTTCCATAACCACCTCACATTGATATAGATCATGTTAGATTTAATAGTTATATAAGATATCTATAACATATTTATTTTTTCTGAATAATTAAATATTATTTACATATATTTACATTATTTCATGAGAAAATAAAAACATCATTCATACGTACGTACGGACAACAACATCTATGAATAGTGTAATTAAAATTTGAATTTATACTAATTATACACAAATTATTGATATTTAATTAATTAATATATTTCATATTTATATCATGTTTAACATTCTATAGTTTATATATCCATGATCAATATGGAAGGACCATAACTACAGAATCGAAGCATACATTGGAAATGAAGTCATTAACACTAAAAATAATGATAATAAAAAATTATTATAAATTAATGTGCCATATGATATTATATATAAATGTTATTTTGTATTATATGTATAAATATGAATTCTATATATATTTATATTAAATAAAAATTATTATATAGGAATTTGAAATAAATTACAAATCATGTCACACCTGGGGTTAGGATTTTTCATCTCAAATGTGTTTTAATGAGACACATTCTATATTCACCACTTATTTATTTCATGTGGTTTATATAATAATTTTTTATGTAATATCACAATTAAATTTATATTAATGGTATTTGATGCTTCATTTTATGTAATTTCATTCATGAGGGTTATGATTAAAAATTTATCAAAGTATGATTTTTCTATTATAATCGAACTTTTTATTTAGATTATTTATATTTAATTTTTTAATTATAATAATATGTGATAAAACTATTAAAAAAATTACCTCTATTGTTATCCACTTTTAGTTTCTATAATTGAAACATTCACATTTCTTTTTCCTATCTCTATGTACCCAAAACACAGAAAGAACATTTTTAAGTTAATTTAATTATTATTTTCATTATATTCAAGGATTCATTTTCTTTCACAACATTATATTTATTAAAATTCCATCAATAATATTTTTAGTATTCAAAAAATGATTCAATAATATCATTTTTTCCATGACTGAATTTTTATATTAAAAATTAGAAATAATCTTCTTGTTTTTCACTGAATAGTGTACATTTTACAAAAGGTGTAATCAGAATATTTCTATCAATATATATTGAAAAACGAGATTTTCCTACATAATGAAGGACATCTTCTTTGAAGACTCATCTATAAATAGCAATTTATCATTTATATGAATATATTTTCAATAATATTATTTAAATTTCTTTTATTTTTAATAACATATTTCATTATGAAAAGAGTTTCTTAATTAATGTTCAAGTTATTCTTTAAAGGTATTTACATCTATAAAAATATACATTGGCGTTACTTCTGTATTCATTTGGGATATAATCCAATGACGCTAGAATTATTTATTTTATTGATGTTTTATTATTATTATGATAAAATATTTATGAAACCCATGTTATTTTCAATATATTATTCTATGAATAAATGGAAAAAATCATGTTATTGTGGAATACATTTGAATATATTATGATTATTTGATGGGTTGGTACATTATATATATATATATATATATAATTTTGTGAGAATGTTTTTATTATTATGAACTTAACTGTTATAAGAGAGGTTATCCCAAGCTCAAAATAGGTTACATGGAAGGATATCCCCATTCTGGGAGAGGGTATGTGGGAGGTTTCCCCATTCTTAATGAGGGTACCCGAGTTGTTATCCCAATAGCATCCTGTAATGAATGTCATTATAGATACCCTTGATAAATTATTTTAATGATTATGATTCTTATATACATTTTATATAGCTTTAAATGAAAGGTTTTAATGATCTTGATGTGTTCTCCTGGACCAATATCATTGATTCTTCTATGAATTATGTATTATGATATTATAAAAACTTATTATCTTATTATTATCATTCATTTTTGTGTATTATTTTCTAAATTTTAAGATAATATATATATATATATATTACCTTGTTATACATATATATGGTCATTTATGATGTCACCCATGTATACCACTACTAAGAATCTATTCTCATATTTTCTTATTTATCATATCCCTAGGTTATAATGAATGATATTCTCTAATGTGTAAATAATAATTGCAGAATGTGAGAAAATATTTGTGTGTTATGTTTATGGTATTTTTCAAAATTTATTTTTTATGTTTCTAGAATTCAAATATGTTAAAACTTTATAGTATCGAAGGATGTAAAATTGTTAAATGTATTGAATATGAATCTAAATAATTTAATATTTATTTATGTAATGATTTTTTACCACAAGTAATCATGGATAAGTATATTAATTTAAAAAAAATCATGATTATATTTAAATAATATAAAGATTTTTATTTTCATTTATGGACATAATTAAGACATATATCTAAATTAATCATCAACAAAGATGTACCGAATGTTTTTATCTCTGATAGTCTCATTTTTTATTGGACAAAATAAGTCTATGTAAACTATGAATAATGCATATTAATTTTGGACATCTCCTACTGGATTAATTGTTTACATATATAATTTACCAAATTAACTAGGATTATGAATTCTAGAGGTTTTAAAGTTATGAACTTGTAGGTCACTTAATTGAACTTTCATAAAAATGTTTGAAAATTATTAGAACATGAAATTTCATAGTACTCTAAAAAAATCTTCAATAAATATTTCATTACACATAATCAGGTTATGTTCTGCTGGCTGAAGACTTCTTGGTTAGTTGTGTATAAATTATTATTTCTATAAGTATATTGAAGGAATATTTCTTCTAAATATCAAACAAAACATTAAATATTCATCAATTCCACATGTTACCCATCATAACATATCTTATTAATGTTGATATGGATATATTTAGGTCTTAAATATTATAAAACATTTTAAACTAAAATTTTACCATGAAAAGATAAATCACCGATATTGATGATTTTGATATGTTAATTGTATACAAATTTAATTCATCTATTATTAAAATTAATTATGTTATGAAATTTATAATTTTACCTAGTAATATATTGACATCAACCACACTACCTTTACCACCATCTATAAATACATGTAGTTATCCTTCTATAATAAATTTACTTGACATTGTATATTGTAAGATTCTGACCTTTTCTAGAGTCTTTGTCGGAGTTCATTTAGGTACTTTTATAGTTTTTATGTACATTTGTTTTGGAGTAGTGGCTTGGGGAGTGTTCGGGTGAATTTTTTAAGAAAACCTAACAGATAGTGGGCTGTGCATGGTTTTCACACAGTTTGACATACTGTGAAACTAAACTATGCCAACCTTGAAATCCTAGAAAGAGAGGTCTCCATAGTTTTCAAAAGGTTTGAATAACCATGAGACTAAACTATTCCAACTGTGAAAACCTAGGAAGAGAGGTCTTCATGATCGACACGAGATTTTCCCTAACCATGCGCCCCTTCCCAGAAAACATTTCACGCGGGATTAATTATCCAAAAATATATTTTTAAAACAACCCAAATCCTCGGGACTCCCATATTTCAACATGGTTTTGATCATGAAAATTATTGGTGATCCTAGATCCTTCTAGTGTTATTCCAAGGTGATTTGATCATCATTATTTGAGATAGAAATCCTAGATTAAAGATCTGGTCTCTTCCTGGTAAGTGGATTTCATCCCGTTGTTTCTGCTGTTCATTCATCTAGGTTTCCTTGATCTGTTCATAGAATATCTCCACCTATTCCATGGATCTAAGGCTACAAGTTCAGATGTAGATATAGGATTGTGGATATAGATTTATATATGAAATATATTTATGTATTTTATCTTAATTTTTCTTTTGGGATTTATATCTATTGCTTGATCGATGACGTTGTGCTAGTCAAATTTTGAGGACTTCCATTGCACAAACATTCATCAATAAACTGAGGTAGATGGTCTAAATCAAATTCCCACAGTCCTGGATTTTATATGAGAATGTCAGTTTATGGATTTTTTATGTAATTAGGAATGTGGAATTGGCTTGTGATTTCCTTGGAGATTAATTGAAAACTAAATCAGGGAAAAACGAAGGGGGGTTTCCAAAATAGATATGTGTTTTGAAGATTTTTTATGGGTTGATATATTTTAATTGAGAGATTGAATTTATTTTGTTAAGATAATTAATTAGTGGAAAATTAATTATGAAATGATGTTTTTATATGAAAGATAATTAATATTGAGAATTAAATATGTTATTTGATGTTGATCAATGATAATTAATTGTTAGAATTAATTATGAGAAGTTGAGATTTGATATAGATAATTAGTTGTGAATAATTATTAATGGAATGATAATTTTGTTAATTGATTAATTATTTGAAGAATTAATTAACGAGTAAGGTGCTTAGTTAATGGTTGAGTTAACTAATTGTCATTGAAATGTTTAACTAATCATTGGATTAGTAATGTAATGATGTGACTAATTAATGTGAATTAAATAATGATAAAATGAATTAGATTTTTTTGGGGAAAGACATGGCATTCAAGGCCGATTAGAAGTTGGGATTTGGACATGGCGTTCCCCCCCAATAGTTATCCAAGCTTGTGATTTGGGGCTTCTAGGCATGACGACCTACACTGAATGAGATATCGAGTTTTAGGCATGGTGACCTAAACTGAATGAGATTTGCAGTGCTTGATATGACGTTCAACACCAAATTAATGATAAAAATGAATAATGACTCAAATGGAAAGCATGAATTGAACTGGTCCTAATGTTTTGATTAAATATTAAATTACAATGTGATAACTATTTAATTATACAATTTATTTATTGATTCATAATACACCATGAACTATCTATTGACTAGACATGTTTTAGACACCATTGGTTGTGACCTATTGAGTTGTAATCACACTCTATTTTGGCCACCTTATAAGCACCCGTGTATAATTTTTTGTTGTAGGACATGATAATTGCAAGGCCCTAGGATAGGTTGATGTTTGGGATTAGAGAATAGGAGGGGTAACCAGACATGGTTCAGGACCTTCTTGAGAGTCATTGTGTCATTACATTTAGTTACATTGTAGAAAATTGAAATTCTCATTATCATAGAATGTTTTTTCTTTTAGTTGCGAATTCTATTTTCTTCTTTTGTACATCATATGACATTATATTTTTCTGGTGATTTTTACGCTTATCTACTTGGTTATTGTATTTTTCATCTATTTGTGTTGTATTTTGATAAAAGAGGGTATTTACTTCCCAATACAAACTTACCAGAACCACACTACTAGTCGACACCATTTGGTATATGATGATGCAAGCTTGATGGAATCTGACAAATTGGCTCGGGGCACTGTTTAGTGGCACCCAGGTTGGGACGTCACAAAGTGGTATCAGAGGAGTTTTCCTTTCTTTCTTCTTCTATTGACTTACTGTTTTAGAAATGTTGATAGGAGACTAGGAAGAGACGAGGCTTGGTAGTGAGCTCATAAATGGGAGTTTCAAACCCATGTACGGGGGAAAATAAGAGTACTCATGGTGGGACTATTGCTATTGTTGTTTATTTTTACAATTGGATACTATTTCACATTAAATGATGAAATTGTAGTGTGATGTGATATTTGTTTTGAAAGTTATAAAATTTTGATGCATGGTCTAAAGAGGAACGATACTTGAGTCTACAAGAATCATTCTAGGAAGTCATGGTTGTTGTAAAATGTATCATTCTATGCACTCACATGAAAATGGGTTATCAGTAAGTGGTTGAACATAAAATGTTTTTCCTTGTTTTGAAATTGAAATAATGTTGAAAATATGAATAAATGGGTGTTTAATGTGATCATTGATTGATGAAATGTATCTGATTATTTAATTAATTGTTGAATTATTTAATTTGAGATAATGTGATTAATTAATGGTTGAATTAATTAATGAGAATGTATCTATCATTGTTAACTAAGAGCTAGGAGTAGGATGGATATGGGTAGTAATAAGGCCTCAGTGTTGACCGTGGGCTGAGAATTGGGGGAAAGGACATGTTGAAACTTGTAGGGTTAGTTTCTCCTCTTACGTAAACATTATAAGGTTTTGTTATGAGACCTAAGACGTGCATTTGGGACTATAGAGATTTTCCTATACGATGCTTGTTGAAGGATAAATGGTGGGTTATGGCTCGAAATGAATCTCTAGAAAGGGAAATTGAGGCATTATTGGTGAACAATGAGTAGTAAGGGGAATAGTTCCGAGAGAACCTTGCTCGTTTCATGCAATTAATGGAGAGAGACCCAGGGCGGGTTCGGAAAAGCATTTTCGGTTTGACAAGGGAGTTTCATCTACATCACCATCCTACATTTATTGGAGAGGGTGGACCCAAGGGAGTTGAATTCTTGATTGAATCAATAGAGACAATACGTGACAATTTGGACACTCTGGATGAGATGAGGGTCATGTTGGCTCCTTATATGCTACGGGGGTTAGCGAAGCACAAGTGGGACATTTCGGTATGATCTAGACAGACTGATTATATGTTATGGAAGGACCTTCTGGAGAAGTTCTTGGAGCACTTCTATCCAGACTCACTGAGATAAGAGAATGCTTTAGAGTTTATGCATGTGACCCAAGAAATAATGACAATAGTGGATTATGCTGATCATTTCAACGATTTACAATGTTTTTCCCTAACTTTGGTTTCAGATTAGGCTTTTTGGAAAATTGATTTCAGGATGGAATTAGGTTGGAAATTATGTCCCATGTAAATATCATTAGGCTGACGAAATTCACAGAAGTGGTTAATCATGCTCTCATTTCATAGGGGAACCTGAAAGAGGCTTCAAGTACTAGACATGTATCTATCACTGAATGATCAGGGAGTCTGCCTTTAAAGAGAAGTAAGCATCGTTACAATAAATTTATTTAGGACAATGGATAGAAATTCGGGATTCTATGAGGAACATTTGCATTGGATCTTACACATGTACTTTTCCACGAGTGCAGTATGCAGGGACACTATCGTACACATTTACCTCAACCACTAGTGTAGTGCTAATTTTGGGGAAAGATGGGGCACCTAAATAAGTTCTATATAAAGCAGCGACATGATGGTTCTAAGGGAGAATATGATCAGAGTCAGATTGTGGGAAGGGGATCTTCTACAATATATAGGAATAAAATCTATAACACTACAGGACCGGGTGGTAGAGGTAGTGGACATGGTGCATTAGAGTATGACTACCCATATGATTAGAGTGGTTCTACTCAAGGGAGTTAGATGACACCATAGGGAAGAGGGGCATGTTAGTAACATGTAGTGAAACCTAAACTTGTGGAGAGTGAGGCTGGTCCATCGAAAGTGAGAGGTACTATTCAAGTTGCTTCTACTTTAGCTACTTCCTTGTTTGATACTAGTTCCTCTCATTCCTTTATATAAAAAAATCATGTTAATGGTTTGAGCCTGTCGGTCGAGTCCATAAGTGGTGTGTTGAATATCGATACACCATTAGGAACACGGTCTAAGGATATCTATTTATGCAAGGGATGTTCACTAGAGATTTTAGAGTATAATTTTCTTGGGGATATCTATATCCTTGATATAATGGGCTTCTACCTGATTATGGGTATGGAATGGCTAGTTGCTTACTAAGCCCACATAGATTGTTACCACAGAAGAGTTTCATTTGTTTATCCTAAGGGTGAATAGTATTTTTATCATGGAGAATGGGATATCCATGCAGGCCAAGCTGGGAAAATTACTTAGCAACTGGGAGAGCTCATAGACCAAGTTTCTTATCATATTCTGGATGATGGGAGCGGTATAAAATACATCCTTCCAACAATCGTAAAACTGCTCCAGGATGACTTTCCTGAAAACTTTTCTAGGTTTCTACTTGAGATAGATGTAGAATTCATTATTGATCTCTTGATAAGGGATAATCAATAATCTATTCCACTATATAGAATGGCATCAGCTGAGGTTCAAGAGCTCAAAATGCAGTTGAAGGATTTAGAGGATAAAGGGATTATCCATCCACATATGTCACCTTGAGGATTACCTATATTTTTTTCCAATAAAGACGACATGATTTTATGATTGTGTGTTGATTACCAGAAGTTGAATAAAATGACCCTAAAAAACCAATACCCTATTCCATGTATCATTGACATATTCGACCAGCTAAAGGGGGTTGTGTGTTCTCAAAGATCAATATGAGATTAGGGTATCATCATGTGAGAGTTTAAACCTATAATATACCATAAAATAATTTCAAAAGCATGTATAACCTCTAAGAGTATTTTTTAATTCTATTTGGGTTGAAAAATGCCCCAAAATATATTTATGGCCATAATGAATAAGATCTTCCATTCATACTAATATCAGTTTGTAGTGGTGTTTGTGGATGACATATTGTTGTAATCTAAGACTCATGATGATCATGACCAATATCATGAAATCATCCTGGGTTCAATTAGAGAGCATCAACTATATGTAATGATATCTAAATGTATGTTTTGGATTGATAGAGTACACTTTTTAGGACGTATCATCTCAGAAGAAGGTTTGGAAGTGGACCAAAAAAAAAGTACAAGCAGTGATTTCATGGGTGAATCCCAAGAATGATTTTTTATCTGATTATTTTTAGGATTAGTTTGTTATTACATGAGGTTCATCCAAGAATTTTCCCATTTGGAAGAACCACTTTCAGGTTTTACAAATAAAGTGATAAAGTATGATTGGAAAAAATATTGCGAGAATGTTTTCCATGAGTTGAAGAAGCGATATACATCAGCACCAATTTTGATCTTACCCGATTCAGGTAAGGAGTACACTTTGTATTCTGACGCTTCTGGTATCGAACTCAGATCTGTGTTGAGGTAAAGGGATTGATTCATTACTTATGGGTCTCTAAAGATGAGGCCACATGAACAGAATTATCCTTCACATGACCTCGTGTTGTAAGTAGTTGTATTTTCTCTTCTCTTTTTGCGACACTATCTTTTGGTTGAACAGTTTATAGTTTTTACGGATCACAAAATCCTTAAGTATATCTTTTCACGGTGTGAATTGGATCATCAGCATCGAAGATGGGTAGAGTATATGAAATTCTTTGATTTTGAACTGGAATATACACCCAAAGTGAAGAATAGTGTGGCTAATTAATTGAGTAGGAAAACTCATACGTAGATAGTATACGAGTCAAGTATAGAGTATAAGATGATGTCTTCACTTGCAGAAATGCATGTATTAGTTCAAGAGAGTTAGGAGATGAAGAATTTTGTTTTTGTAGCATTGGAGTCTACACTCTTCAGAAGGATCAAGGATAGGTAGTATGGAGATCTGGAGTGTTTATACTTATGGGAAATCCTTGAAGGTGGGGAAACACCTTCATACTAGATAATATATGGGGATGAGACCATATATGTGAAAAATTGGGTTGTTGTGCCTATGAGTATGTGAGAGGATATCAGGTGAGAATTTCATGCTTCAAAGTGGGTAGTACATCCTGGGGTGACAAAAATTTACCATGATCTATGATGACATTTTTGGTGGCCAGACATGAAAATGGTGATAGCATGGATCGTAAAATAATGTTTCACCTATCAGTAGGTGAAGGAAGAGCACCAATGACAAGGTGGCCTATTACAGCCATTTCCAATTCTATATTGGAAGTGGGATGAAGTGACTATGGATTTTTTGGTAGGACATCCAAAGACACATAGGTAGAATTATGCTATTTTGGTTGTTGTTGATTGACTAGTAAAGGTAGAACATTTCATGTCTTTTAGGAAATATTTACAACAGAACATTTGTGAGAACTGTATGTACGAGAGATATTTTGTTTTCATGGGGTTCCATCAACTATAGATTCAGACCAGGATTTTTGCTTTACATCACGCTTATGGCAGGGCATACAAAAGGATCTTGCTACACAGGTTTTGTTAAGTAAAACCTTACACCCATAGATAGATGGATAGTCGAAGTGTACAATACATGTGTTAGAGGATATGCTGTGAGCATGTGTCATTGAATTTTGTGGTTCTTGGGGGAATCAATTAGATTTAGTGGAGTTCTCCTATAACAATCATTATCAGGAAACTAAACAGATGGAATCATATGAGACGCTTTATGTTAGATCTTATAGATCATCGTTATGTTGGTTAGAGCTAGGTGAGTCATATTTTTTGGGACCGAGTCTTGTTCCAGATACATCGGAACATTTGCAATTGATTAAAAAACGTTTGTCTAGGTCTCAAAGTTGGCAGAACTGATATACTAATAGAAGGAGATGACACCTAGAGTTTACTGAGGGTGATTGTTTATTCCTTCAGGTGTCTCCTAGATTGGGTCACCACAAGATACAAATGTTGTGAATTTGACACCAAGTTTAGTGGGACCATTTGAGGTGTTCGAGATAATTGGGAGAATGGCATACTGGTTATCCCTTACATATAAATTCAGTGCTATGCAGGATGTTTTCCATGTGTCATAGCTATAGTGGTATCACCCTAAACCATCTCATGTGATTGATGTGGAATAGGTTTACCTCATGATAGATTCCTCCTTTGGGGAGAATCTGATATAAGTTATGGTCGTAGTGAGAAAGTGTTATAGGGAACGATCGTGTTGTTAGTTCATGTGTTATGGAAGCACGAATGTTTTTAAGAGGAAACATGGGAATGAGAAGCCAACATGAGGGCTAAATGGACCAATATTTTTGGCTAAGAACTTGAGGGATGTTTAAGAGTGTAGTTCGAGGAAGAACTATTATATGGTAAAGAGATTGTAAGATCCCGACCTTTTTTTAAGTCTTATCGGGAACGTTTTCATGTACTTTTTAAGGCTTTTAAGTACCATTTTTAAGAAAAAAACAGATAGAGGGATGTGTAAGATTTAAAAAACTGTGTAACTAAACCTTTCCAACCATTCAAACCTAGATGGATAGGTCTGCACGGGTTGCACACAATTTTCCCTAACAATATACCCCTTCCCAGTAAACCATACGTGCGGGATTATCTATCTAAAAATCTATTTTAAATAAAACCCAAACCCCCGAGGCTCACATATTTCAACCTTGTCTTAGTATTAAAAAATTATAGTTGATTCCAAAGCTATCTAGGGGGATTCCAAGGTGATTCAAATAATGTTATTTGAGATCGAAATCCGGAATTGAAGATCCTCTCTCTTCCTAATAAGTGGGTTTCATCCCGTTTCTTCTCCCATTAATTCCTTTCACATTCCATTATCTTTTAACGGAATATCTCCACTATTTCCATGGGTCAAACATATGAGTTGAGATCTAGATCTAGGATTGCAGATCTAGATCTAAATTTTCCAATTCTTGATGCCTTTGATATTAATTTTGGTTAAGGTATTTAGATACAGAGATTGATTGATGATGTTGTACCACTCGAATTTTGCGGATTTCCAATTGGATAACATCCATCAATAAACTAAGGTGGGTGGTCTAAATCAAACTCATGTAGTTGTGGATTCAATATGTGAATATTATTTGATGTATTTTCCATCTTCCCTTGATAATTGAATTCCTAAATTATTGTAATTTGGAATGTGGAATAGACTTGTGATTTCCTTGGTGATTAATTGACAATTGCATCATAGAACAAACGAAGGGGGGTTGACCAAATAGATATTTTTTTGGGATATTGGTTATGGGTTGAGATATTGTAATTGTGATATATATTTGATTGTGTTAGTATAATTAATTGGAGGAAATTAATTATGGAATTATGTTTCTTAATTTAAGATTATTAATTATGATAATTAATCTTTTTCCATAATGTTGATCAAATATAATTAATTGTAAGAATTAATTATAAAAAGTTGTGATTTGATATAGATAATTAATCGTGAAGAATTAATTATGGAATGATAATTATGTTGATTGATTAATTAATTGATGAATTAATTAATGGGTTATGTGCTCACTTATTTTTGAGTTAACTAATATACTTTGAAATGTTTAACTAATTGTTATATTAGTAATGGAATGATGTGGCTAATTATATTGATTTAAAGAATGACTAAATTGCTGAGATTTGTTTGGGGCTATACATGGCATTCTAGACCGAATAGAATTGGGGACCTAGACATGGCTTTCCTCCCAAATAGTTATCCAAGCTTGAGATTTTTGGGTTCTATGCATGAATACCTACACGAAATGAGATATGGAGTGTTAAGAATGACAACCTACATAGAATGTTATTTGGGGTGCTTGACATGACATTAAAAATCAAATGAATGATAATAATGAATGATGAATCAAATGGAATGTGTTAATTTATCTGGTCCAAATGTTATGATTAAAGATTAAATGAAAATGTGATAACTGTTTAACTATGCATTGTATTTATTGATTCATAAAATAGAGTACACTATCTCTTGACTGAACTTGTTTTAGACACCGTTGTTGGTGGCCTACTAAGTTGCACTCACACCCTATTTAGGCCACATGATCGACACTTGAGTAGAATTATTTTGTAGGACTAGATAAGGGAAAGGCCCTGGGATAGGTTTCTGTTTGGTATTGAAGCGTCATATAGGGAACCAAATGTGGTTCGGGACCCACTTGGGAGTCGTTGTGTCTCTACTTTTAGTTTCATTGTAGAAACTTGACATTTCATTATCATAGTATATTTTACCTTTCAGTTGAGTATTGATTTTTTTTTGTTTTGAACATCATATGTCATGGTATTGTGTTGGTTATTTATACGCTGTCGCATTTGGTTATTTTTTTCTTCGATTACTGTTTTATTCTAATAAAAGAGGTTATAGTCTTCCCAAGACTGACATATGAGACCCTTGCTGCTAGTCATCACCCTCTGGCATACAAGGAGACGCGCTTGAGGGCATGTGGATAACTAGCATAGGGCACTGTTTAGTGTCACCTAGGTCGGTACATCACAATTGTGGTAACCATACTTGTTTTTGTCATATTAAGTTAGAAAATAAACGATTATGAACCATTACAGTATTTTATAAAATATGACTATTTTATAAAATATATAAGATGTATTTATAAAAAAATATTTTCCCCGAAATTCCGATTAGAGACTAAATAAAAATTTCAATAAAAATTCACTTTAACAAAAAAATGATCTTTTTGGAAGCATAACCTTAATATAAACTTTTATATATATTTTAAACTATATTGATATTTTCTCTACCATAATTAATGTTAGTTAATTTTTTTATAAAACCAAAGACAATAGGGATTAGTTTAGAAACAAAATTACAATTATAAGATAATTAAATTGACTTATATTTGGAACCTTATTATTATTAATGTTTATAAATCTCAAAAATAATAATTGAAAACCAATAATTCACTGTAACAAAATCTTCTGTTGCACAATCATAGTCATCTATTATCTTAGTATATTTATTTTTCAAGAAATTCACATATATAGTAGTTTATTGAATTGTTGGAATACATTCAAGATCATTCGATGTAGTAATTCATTCAAATTTTGAAAAAGTTAAAGAACAATAATCATTTAAAGATCTAAGAATGGTAGAACTAAGAGTTGAATTTGTAATGTATTCATTTGTAATGTTTTCCACAATACATTTCTCATTCTTAATTATATTTTCAAAACACCCAATACTATTTTGACTTATATTTATTTATTATTATAAACTATTAAAAATAGTATCTATATCACTTTAAATCCATGTATTTTAATCCCTAATGGTCTTCATAAATATTCACATAAATCACCTTCAATATTTCTATTCCATCCTTTAAATTGTTGACATCCTGGAAAAATATGATCGGGATCGATATATTTTTTTAAAAATGTTTCATAATTGTATTTAATTTCATAAAGGTACTTATGTTTTTTATATAATCATAAAGTAAGTAATTATAAAAAAATAATATTTCTCACCCATCTCACAGGTTTAGGTAGTTCATACCCACTCTCATCAAAATTAATTTGATTATAATAATTCATACATTTGTACTTATATGTAGTAATCCACGTAATTTTTGTTATAAAATTAACAACAAAAAAATTTATATTTTAAGAATTATATTAAACCTATATATAATTATTTATTTTATATTTTTGTACAGTTATCTTAAATAATTTATAATTTTTTTATTAAATATCTATCAATATCACCAATATGTAGCTTCATAAGATGCATAATGGCATTCTAAGTTGTTCACCTAAATTAAAACTCCTAAAAATATATATTAATAGTTTTCTCTACCAAATGATCACTTAATAACCCCTTACCACCAAGACATCTAATTATATTAATAAATGTTCTAAACCACTTATGAATTTGTGATATACACCAACTAGGTAGAAAATTTAAATCCCGATATTCATCCTTAAACAATACTCTGATTTTTAAGAACATTTGATGTTAAAAATGAGTAATTTATAAATTTTCCCATATTCCATTATAATTTCACATTATTAAAGTTGATTATATATATTTTTATTCTTATAATGATGTCATATATTCTAGAATTTTTAGTTTATTTAATATTCTAACATTTCATTATCAGCAAATATTAATATACCTTTTTATGGAATCTATAATTTTTACCATTGTAAAAAAATATCCAAAAAAATTTTGATAAATAAATGTGTTCACATGATCATTAAATTATTCATAGTCATCCCCATAAAATACAGGAGTTCTACTAGAATTTAAATTCGTATGATTCCCAACTAAAAATACTACCCAATCCAAAAATATTTTCATAAAATTAAATAGTTCAAGGAAACCGAGATATTTCTGATAAAATGATTGAAAAAAATAAATTATTTATATTGTCTCAAAAAAATACATACTCTGATACAAGTCATTTCCCATGTAGAAGACAAAAAGTAAACCTGTATGAATGGTGGTGAAATATGGTCAAAATAATAACTAAACCTCTCAAAACCACTTAATTCATTAGCTTATTGGTTGATATAAAAATATTATTAACAAACAAATTAAAGTATTTGAAAATGATAGAATTTAAATTTTTTAATAATTGATTTAATCCTGATTGAAATATAACATTAAATAATTTAATAAACATTATTATAATTAAAAAAAATCATAGAGTAATATAATACAATGTTAATACAATGTAGTAAGGATTTAATTAAACGTACTCTTAGTATCCTTGTTCTAGAGAAGAAATTCTTATATTTGATAACATGTTGATACATATTCTATCATGCACTCTTTTAATCCCTCGATCTTCTTAATAAGAAAAATTTCTATTCACCTCCTTATAAGATATCGATATTAATGGTTTATCGCAACCATATCTTCTCCCTTGGAATCCATATATATCAATAAATTGACAGTATCTAGCTTCCAAAAACTGTATATTCCATATTTAACATAATCATAAACACAATAGTTTCAACGAAAATGAAAATAAATTTATAATAAAATACTCAAAATATGGCATTCTTAGATAAAATTTAAAAATAAAAATTTACAATAGAATGTGAATTAGATAATATTATATTTTTTTTTCAATATGATCACATGATTTTAGTGTCTTAAAAACATCTTATGATCCATAAATAAGTTGTCTTACTTATAGGAGAAACTATAACGTTTTAATTTTTCAAAAAATAAGGGTCAATAATAATGTCATCAAAAGAAGAATATCCATATTTTTATTGATTCAATAGCATGTTGCCTCTACTGATTAAATAAAACTTCAACACTAAAACACCACATAATTCATAAAAATATATATCAATTTAACAACAACAGTGTCTACAAAATGGAATCTAATATTAAACTGGAATTCAAAAAAAATATGTTCACTAAATTTTCAACCTCCATACCTTAACAAACTAAATAAAATATTATGTTAAATTAAATTAATATTTTTTTGTTATAATTTTAAAAATAAATGATGTATATGATTAATTAAATCAATATTAAATAAATAAATTATAAATTTCTTGACCTATTAACATGGAAAGACAATAAACATTACCATATATCCAATCCATTACTATTTTTTCTAAAATATGATATACAATAGAATAACTATTCCCTTTTCTATTTTTAAAATTAATATTACAAGGAAACATAATAAATATCATATCCAAAAAACCATATTCCATGCAATTCATGTCATTGAACAACATGATTCATGAGCACATAGTCCATCCCAATCCATGGTGTCCAATACACCCTACACGGGAAAAAACAAACCAAATTTACTCTTCTCGATTCAATGAAAACTCACATTTCAAAATATCACTAAAAATATAGTTTTAATTATAAATATATTGATCATTTATTTTTATATTTTAAATCATGAGTTTAAGAACATCATATATACATGTCTTTCAGACCTTGTCCAAACCAAACTAATAACATTTTTCACAATCCTACTCAACCAGGCTACTCAATCTAAACCTAAAGCCAAATTGTTATTATACTCAACCAATAGTACCATCAGCTAACTTCCAATGGTTCCATATATAAATAAAAATAAATGTATAAACTATGGGGAGTGTTGTTACAAAACAACTCAACAACTACATTCCAGGAATCCAATATATAGGACAAAAAATTAATGAAATTCATATATAATTATTACACATGTAAAATAAAAAAAAATATAATAATCAACCTAAAATAGTGAAACCCTATAAAGAAAAAGACACTCTACCATTTATAGAACTATCATTCCATCACTAGTCACGACTATACCACCATGATTATATCATTTTACCCCAAAAAGTAACATCAAGTATCCAAAAAATCATTTAAAATCATTTACATATCTCATAAGATAATGATGCATGGGGTGTATAGAGGATCCTATTATATTTTCCTAATTACCCCTATACACCAAATCCATGTAAAAATAAATTAGTATATAAATGTTCTTTATTAAACATGCCTAATTTTCAAAGAAATTCTAGGTAACATTATGAATCAATAATCATACCCTGAACCTAACAATATCAATAAAATAGAATAATTTGTATTTTATTAACAATAACTATGATAATAATAAATCAAATCAAATAAAATAATCTTTATTATGAAACCCATGTACCCATGTATGTAACCAATCCATAAGGGAAGCCTATAATCGTGAGTAATATCCAATAAATGGTGTCACCAACTCATGAGTGAATTAAATACCTCAAAACCAGAATTCATCAACTCCTGAGAGGTTCCAAATACTAAACTGATGGTTTACCACTCCATCACCTTATTATTACCAATATGTTCTGCATATACAAGTGGGAGTTTACAAAACTCATGTATAAAACCTCCCTAAAGACAAAAAATATAAATAACATAAAAAGATATCCCTGGAAACTTATTGGAAAACCCATAATAAAATTATCCACCACACAACCCAACATGAAATAAAAATAATATTCACAATTTAAAAAAATAAAATCTTAATAACATCAATTATTTTGCATGCTTATCTAGTATAAATATCATCAAACATAAAACCACATGGAAACATCATAGAATTAATAATTCACAAGAATCCCAATAAAAAAACATCAACAATAGATGTTCCATTTTAAATCAATGAACAAAAATAATAATCCCAAGTTATACAGACATTTAATTAATTATGAACAAGATAAAAACAACCAAAAATACTGTATAGATATTAAATAATTTACATCCTAAATACAAGGTCAAAAAATTGTGGAACATAATTACATAATTGAGAAGATATAAACCTCACATTTAGGCATGAGAAGAATAAATTCAAAGAAAATAATTATTCAGAATCCCCTTTGGATCTTTAAATACCTAGTAAAAAATTATAAGAATTAATTAATGTGTTCTATAAAGAAACCCAAAACCATATATGGTAAGGATTTTTGAAGATAGAAATTAATAATAAGGGTATATTAAAGAATATGTATGGCCTTACCTTATATTCACACACCGAGTCCAAGATCATTTTTATTTATAGGACCCCCAAATATATAACAAAAAATACCCAAGACATTTATGTGTTTCATTGTGATTTTTTGAAAACACTATGTCAAAAACCTAGAATGAGGCTCTCCAATACATTTGATATGACACCAAAACAACCAATTATTTTATGGAAAAGAGATGTAGAGGTACAAATAAAGAAAACAAATCTTCCCAAATAGTCCAAGAATGAGGCCCTCCAATGTGTGGGTAGAAACAAAGGATGAGAATGTTTCTAGGGAAATAAAATCAAATTTTGGGAACTTTTTAAATGTTAAAAAACCTAACTGCATGGTCTCATCTCCCATGAAAATATCCCATAAAAAACATTTTCACATTTAGGTAAACTCTATGATTTGAATAAATAGTCACAAAGGCAATGTAGGTCACCGTTCAAATTCTTCATTAATACAAATTTCCCAATATAACTTCTACAACTCCTATTGAACATTTCATATCCATAAACAAAATTATAAGATACTAACAAATCTAAAAAATATTTCAAAATAAATTCCCCCTATGGTTTTTCCCAGTAACCTTTAATTATTGTATTCTATAAAAATCTAAGGAATTATACTATATTTGTTCTAATAATCATTTACACTATTGAAATTATCGTATAATTATAATTATATGACATTAATAAAATTAAAAAATATAAACAAATAAATAATCATACAATAAGAAAACTATTCTTTTATCATGTTCATTCTCTCATTAAGAATAATTTTATTTCTTCACTTATTGGAAAATGATGAATTTACCTCTCATCAAGTAGTTGGCCTTCATAATTCTATCATTGATCCTTAAGATGAAAAATATTTCAATGAATTATTAAGGTGAATGATTTCGTAATAATGTAGAGGATCATTTAGAATGTGACATATTTTCAAATGATTGTTGTTCAATGATACTATTGAACTCATTCTATAGGCTCCTCAATACAATGATTTTATCCATATCAATTATTATGTTAAATTCATATAGCCAATATTGCTAATACAGTCTTTTAATTTGACTTAGTCTCATATTTCCGTTTACTATTGACTTAGTTGAAACCATTAATTTTTAATTAACATAATTTATAATTTTTTAAATATATCCCAGATATATAAAAATATAAAATGAGATTTATCAAATTTATATATAATTTTATATATATATATATATATATATATATTATTTATGTGCATATAAATATAAAATACAATTATATTTAATATATATATACATATCCCATATATATAATATTTAATAATAAATATTAAAAACAATAAAATTTATTTTATTGAATAATCAATCAAATTAAAACTCATAAAATATCGAATATAATTATATTATTAAATATTCCATTGGAAAAATTATTTTTGACTCATTTTAACCATTTATGTTGTTTGTGTAAATTATGGTTCCAATTTATAATAAAAATATACATATGAAAAGGTTTATATTGATTCCATCACCCAAGTGTATACTATATCATTTTTCTATTTTTCATGATATCATGTATTATTATGGAACATGGATTATGTCCACCATATATCAGTAAACATTAACATATATCTCATCTATACAAATTAACAAAACATATTAATTTATTTAATGAATTAAAAATAGTTGTTCACATTCATAGTGAATCTCAAAATATGATTGTTTTATCAATCTTGATTTATGTGTGGCAAATTTCAAATATCTTCTTTAGCAATGTCCCACCCATGAATAGTGGAATACCGAGTGACAATATTTCAAGAATTATAAAATAACATTGAATTGAGGACAGTATTTCAAATTTATCTTAGAAAACATATGTTTCACAAAATATGAAATGGAGTCATAAATAAAATAAAATAATAGATACATCAATCAAATAAATGGGACATTCCATGTCGGGGTTCTCTAACACCAAGAGTATTAAAATTATATATTTTACTTTTAAAACATAATGTATTTGACAATTTATGATTCATTAAATAATGAAAAAAAAATATATGTGATATAATTTATTGAGTAAAAATACCAAATAATTTAATATTATAACCATAACATAGTTTCTAAATTAGTTCTATAAGTAAAAGTAACCACAAAATGAAATCTAAAAGAAATATAACCAGGGTGTGTGAGTATTCATTTTGATGTTTCTTTCTGTATACTTCCAAACGAAGTCATGTCATATGTTTTCTTTCGTGAACAAGATAAATCCAAACTCCAAAATATTTGGTAGGATTGAAATCCTATACAGGATAAGTTTTATCATTTTGAAATTTCATTATGATCCATGCTAGCCGATCTCCAACCCTTGATGTCCACTACTGCATATCTTATTATTATATTAAAAAAAGGTTATATATAAAGAAATTATTATGATATAATAATTTAATTATCAATATTATTAGTTATTTATATATCGTATTTTATTTTATTCCATTCATATTTTTACATTTTTTAAAAAATAAAGTTCATTATTGTTAACTCTTATTCATTGATAAATGAAAAATAATATAGATAAATAAATATTAAACCATTTTTCCAAAAAAATAAAAAAATTATTTTTATGTACATTATTAGAGATAACTTAATTTTTTATGTGAATACTATATTAAAAGAAACATAATTTGTAATTGAATAAAATTAGGAATAATAAGAGTTGAAATTTTAATTTTGATTTTCATAATTAAATAATGTTTATTATATATTAATTTGACCAAATAAATATAATTTTTGTGGCATAGAATTACAATATTTTATTAAGATAAATTTTTGATATTTTTCTAAAATTAACAATGATAATCCAAATAGTGAAATATTATAGTTAGTCAAGGTTCATTGTTAATATCACCTTATTCTATCTCATGAGATATTAATATTTACCCAATGACTTAGAGGGAGATATAGGTCCCACCCATCTAATAGTGAAATCATAAATACACGTTACAAAAGATCATAAATAACCATTTCATAAAAAATGAAATGAAATGGGTAATATAGACATATATTCATATTATATCCTGTACAGAAAGACAAGTTTCATAATCATTTCATCATAAACAACACCTATTAAAAGAATCAGGTTTCAAAACCATATAACACGGGAAAGGGAAATGTGTTTAACAATCATCAAGCCAAAAAACATAATAGATTTAGAGAAATAATATGAACAAAACATTTATGTTGACCTCAACTGTTTTGATAATCCCAATCATGTTTTAATATGTTTTGATAATCTTGAGGTGTGCTTATAATTCTATATATATATATATGCTGAATATAAAAAAATCATTGGAATATGTAAATCAATGTTTATCTATGTTTAATCATACTTTGAAATAATTCTAACTCAATCTAGATATGTTTTGTATAGAACAGATAAGTGTTAAGTCACTGATATGGCCAAAGCTACTGATACAGACCTACCGGTACTAAGTCTACCGATAGACATGTTTATCGATAAGCAAAGGTCACTGATACACATAGCTACCATTATAAATTCCACTGATACAACCTCCACCGATATAGACAGCTACAGATAGAAGAAGAGATATCGATAGAACAAGTCTACCGGTGTGCATAAGTCCACCAGTATGCACTTAATCCCTGGTACAGAATAGAGCTACCGGTATGCACACGCTATCGATACAAAGTCTACCGATATGAGCTACCGTTACACCAGATCTACTGTTATAGTAAGTCTACCAGTATAAGAAAGTCTACCGCTATGAAGTTCACCAATATAAAGAAGCTCACCACTACTCATGTCTACCGATATAAGTTCACTGATACAATGAGCCACAGACTGATACAAGGAGATACTGTTACAAGGAGTAACAGCTACCGATACAGAGGAGCTATTGCTACAAGATCATTGTTATAAGGAGCTACTGATTGAAAACCAGTCACTGTTTCCCTAAACTATATTTCTATTTTTTTATTTAGCAACAATAATATTTGATGATTTTAATGCAATTAATTTTATTTAATGATTGTTGTTGGCATGTCAGGGAACCGTACCTCATACCTTTAAAAGGTAATCATTCCCATTACTAGAGTTGAAAGCTTTAAAAGGAAGGACAAAGGCTGAAAAAAAAGAGTGTTGATGAGTGATGAACAGTGGTGCATACACACAGAAAATAAAGGATACATCCATACAGGAAGAACACTGGACTTACACAATGCCATTAATATGAGAAGAGAACACAAGATGAACTAAAGACAAGGAGGGTCGATCTTCAACGATCTCTTACTGCACTCAAGCTGATAATACTGAACCTGAAGAAAACAACCCTCTATTTTTCAGACAATAATCTGAGAAGGACTCAGAAGCATTCATGATTAATCAAAGGAGTCCAAAGCTGCACTTCAAATCACTAGAGCATTCTAAACTCATATCTACTCTCTCAGTGATTCTATTATTTACATTTTGAGAAGTGTGTGTACTCTGTATATTTTATACTCACACTATCTCCTATGCTAAACTGGAGGTTTTCTAAATCATGACACAAACAATATATAACACTCTTGTATCCCATTGTGGATAGTGGTAGAGGTCAAGTAGGGCCAGTATAGCCAGTGTGCTGTTGTGTTTTTCCCACGAAGAACTGTGGTAGATGTCTTAGTACCTAGGCAGTCTTTGTACTGTTGTTTACCCCGATCTAGGGTGTGGATCAAAATTTATATAAATTTTTTGAGAGGACTAAGTCTCATATTGAGACTGAACCTCTTGGTTATATCTGTAGTACATCTTATATTAAGTCTAAAATAAATTATATATTTTATATTTCGTTGCTAATTACATTGATGTATAAAATTGTTTTAAAGTTACGTTGATAGTTAATCTAGAAAGTGTTTGTAACTATTGTAAATCAGTAGGTTAGTTTGAAAAGCTAATTTAATCCTCTGATAAAATTAACTGAGACCTAATCAATCTTTATAGAACTTAATTGAACCCTTACAGTTTTAAAAATTCACTATAGTTTAACTCAATTTTTAATTGGGGGATTGTAATATAAAGATTTTTAACAGAAATTTTTAATTGGAAATCAATTCACCCCCCTCTTGAGTATCCACTCCGACCAACATTTGGTATCAAAGGATTGTTTATTGTTAAAGTTTTTTGAAACACTCTATTTTTCAACTGTGATTTTAGTTGTATCTTAAAGATCTTAAATTTATGTTAGTTCTAAATTTAATATCTTTAAATATATTTTCTAAAATCTTATTCTGGATAATATATTAGAAGTTGTTGCTACCAACATGACACCTTTATTTAATGGTGTTAATTATTCTCAGTGGAAGCATAAAATGAAAATTAATTTAGAGAGTATGGGATTTGACATCTGGACTACTATAGAGACTTAGTATAAGATTCTAGAAACTGAAAGAACTACTTGGGATGAACCTACTAAAACTGCATACAATAATAACTGTAAAGCAATGAATGCCATGTATTGTGCTTTAGGAGATGAAGAATTTAATAGCATATCTTCTTGTAAAACTGCATATGAAATTTGGGATACTTTCGGTGTTTCACATGAGGGAAAACCAATGTTAAGGAAATGAGATTGAATACCTATACTATTAAGTATGATAATTTTAAAATGAATCCTGATGAACCCCTTTCTGACATGTATCTCAGGTTCAATGATATTTTCAACACTATGAGATCTCTTGGTAAAGATGTTCCTATAAAAGAATAGATCATGAGGATATTAATATGTTTACCAGACAAATGGAGAGGCACATCTATTTCAATTATAAAATACTCTTATATTGGTGCTTTACCTGTTAAGGAATTAATTGGTAAGCTTATGATGTATGAAGAAGAACTGAAGGTATAAAAGGAAGAATATGATGAACCAAAAAGGAATTCAGTGGTGTTTAATCCTACTGCCTCAAAGAGAAAGGAAAAGGAGAATGTTCCCATACCTACTGAAAGCTCAACAAGTGAAAGTTCAGATTTTGACAGTGATGCTGAGATGGCTCAAATAGCCATGAGATTTAAGAAGTTCTATAGGAAGAAGAAATTATTCATAAAATCAAATTATAAGGGAAAGTATGACAATAATGGTTATTCGAAGAAGGATTGGAAAAAGCCTGATAAAAATGATGACATTTTCTACTATGAGTGCAAAAGTAATGGAAATGTGAAATCATACTGTACAAAGTTAAAGTTTAAGAAGAAAATGACTATAAGGACAAAAAGTAAAAAATATATGAAAGGAACTTGGAGTTCTTCAGAAGATAGTTCAAGTGATTCTGTTTCTACTCGGGATGAAAAATCTCAAAAATCAAATATGTGTTTCATGAAAAATACATCTGAGAAAACTTGCTTGAAAATTTCTCATAAGAAGGTATGGAACCTAGAAAGTTGATTTTCAAGGCATATGACTGGATATTACTCATGCTTCAAGAGTTTAATCAAAGTTGATGGAGGCCATGTCACCTTTAGTGATAACTCTAAAGGATAAATCATCAGCCTAGGCCATACTGGTAATACTGATTCTGTTTTAATTTCCAAAGTTTTATTTTTTGATGGACATTAATATAATCTATTATGTATTTCTCAGTTGTGTGATGATTGTTTCAATGTTAAATTTTCAAATGATTATTGTAATGTTTTTAATTATAGAAATGTTTTACTATTTTCTGCTTTGAGAAATGAAAATGTTTATCCAATTGATTTGAATTATTTGGCTAAACAAAACAATACTTTCTTAAATTCTTTTCATAAAGAGTCTTGGCTGTGTCACAAAAGATTATGAAACTGCAACATTCATTCACTTAGAAAATTGACTAGGAAAAACATTGTTAGAGACCTACCTAAACTTGAATTCCCAGCTGATAAAATTTTTAATCCTTGTCAAAAGGGAAAGCAACATAAAGTTTCTTTTAAATCAAAGAAAGAAGTTTCAACTTCTCAACCTCTCAAGTTTGTTCACATGGACATGTTTGGACCCTCTAGAGTTTCTAGTTTAAACGGGAAGCACTATTTCTATGTCTTAGTACATGAATTTTCTAGATACACTTGGGTATACTTCTTATCTCACAAATGTGAAGCTTGTTCTTACTTTATTAAATATTTAAAGTCTATGGAAAACCTTAGTGGACTTAATATTAAGACCTTGAAAAGTGACCATGGTCATGAGTTTGAAAATCATGAGATTGAATCTTATTGCTCACATAATGGCTATAGTCACAATTTCTCTTCCCCTAGAACACCTAAGCAGAATGGGTTAGTTGAAAGAAGAAACAGAACTCTTCAAGAGATTGCAAGAACTATGCTTAATGAGTATGACCTACCTGTTTACTTTTGGGCTGAAGCTATAAACACATCTTGTTATGTTATAAATAGATTCTTGATTATACCTATTATAAAGAAGACCCATTATGAGTTGTGGAACCATAGGAAACCTAAAGTTAATTACTTCAGTGTTTTTGGATGCAAAGTTTTTATTCTCAATACTAAGGATAATCTTGAAAAGATTGCTTCTAAGAGTGATAAAATAATTTTTCGTGGTTATTCTATAACCATCAAAGCTTATAGAGTTTTTAATAGAAGAACCAAATGTGTGGAAGTGACTGTTCACATCAAGTTTGATGAAACCAATATACATGAACCCAAATCTTCCATTGAAAATATTGAAGAAAATATGTCTATTCTAGACCTTAATGATAATACCAATGAACCTCCTGTAATGATAACATGTTCTGGACATATTCGCGAACCTACTTCTGTTGAACCCAAACCTACAGATGAACCTGAAATCTCTAGCCCAACATTTATTAGATCAACTAGGATTCTAAATAATCATCCTTTAGATACTGTTGTTGGTAATCTTGATAGAGGGACACAGACTAGAGCTTCTCTAAGAAACCAGGATGATCATAAAGCCTTTATTTCATAGTTATAACCTAAAAATGTCAATGATGCAATCAATGATGAATTTTGGGTAATGGATATTCAAGAATAATTAAATAAATTTGAAAGAAACAATGTCTGGGAATTAGTTGACAGACCTTATGATACTTTGACCATATGTACTAAATGGGTTTGTAGAAACAAAGTTGATGAGTCTACAAATATAGTTAGAAACAAAGAAAGGATAGTTTAAAAATAATATAGTCACGAGGAAGGAAAATACTATGAGTAATCCTTTCCTCTGTAGCTAGATTAGAAACTATAAGGATCCTACTTGCCTATGCTGCTAATCAAAATTTTATGTTATATCAAATGGATGTTAAAAGTGCTTTTCTAAATGATTTTAAAGTTGAAGATTTTTTTGTTGAACAACCACCTGGATTTACTAATCCTCATTTTCCAAATCGAGTTTTCAAGATCTCTAAAGCTTTATATGGTTTAGAACAAGCTCTAAGAGCTTGGTATGATAGACCTAAAATTTTTCTTATTTCAAAAGGTTTTACTAAAGGGACTGCTGACCCAACTCTTTTTATTAAAATAATTTATATAAAAGTTTTGATAGTACAAATCTAAGTTGATGATATTATTTTTGGATCTTCTAAACATTCTTTATGTATTTATTTTTTAAAGAGTATGTAAAATGAATTTGAAATGAGTTTAATGGGAGAACTCAAATATTTTCTTGGATTTCATGTTTTTCAAAATGAAAATGGTATTATTTTGAATCAAAGTAAATATACAAAGGTTCTTTTAAAACGTTTTGGTTTGGATAGTATTAAGGAAAGTGATACACTTATTAGTACTATTTGTAAGTTGGACACTGATGAAACCGAAAAACCGGTGGATCAAACCAACTACAGAGGTATGATTGGAAGCTTAATTTACCTTACTGCTAGTTGACCAGATATTATGTTTAGTGTGTGTATGTGTGCAAGATTTCATGATAATCATAAATAATATCATTTGCTTGCTGTTAAAATAATTTTCAAATATCTTAAACATACTGCAAATTTGGGTTTGTTTTATCCAAAAGGAAAATATTTTGATTTAATAAGTTATTCATATGCTGAATTTTCTGGTTACAAGTTAGATAGAAAAAGAATAACTGGAACATGACATTTATTGGGAAAATCCTTAGTATCATGGTGTAGTAAAAAGTAGAATCAGTTGCATTGTCTACTACTGAAGCAGATTATATAGCTACTGGTAGTTATTGTACAAAACGTTTGTGGATGAAACATACTTTGTTGGACTATGGATATCAATTTAGACATGTATCTATTAACTGCGATAACACTAGTGCAATTAAAATTTCAAAGAACCCTGTATATCACTCTAGGACCAAACACATTGATGTAAGGCACCAATTTTTAAGAGATAATTACCAAAAACATGATATTATTCTTGAATTTATAGGTACTGAACATCAATTAGCTGACATATTCACCAAACCTTTATGTTTGGATAGGCTAAGTTACATTAGACATGAGTTAGGAATGATAGATCACCGTTAGAAACCTCACCGTTAGAAACCTCACCATTAGAAACCTCATCGTTAGAAAAAACCTCACTGATATACCTCACCGGTATGGACCTCACTATTATACCTCACATGTATGGACCTCACTGTTATACCTCACCAGTATGGACCTCACTGTTATACCTCACCGGTAAGGACCTCACTATTATACCTCACCGGTTTGGACCTCACTGTTATACCTCACCGGTATGGACCTCACTGTTAATGGACCTCACTGATAGATAAACCTCACTGTTAGGAATTCTCACCGGTACGTATTACCATTGGGTGACGTTGTTTTCAATGTTTTCAATCTTTAGCCGCCAGAATCTGTATCATTACATTATGTTTATTATGTTTTATTTATATTCTTTGTGATTCCTAAATAATAAAACACAAGTCTAAACCTCTCTCGATCCACCTGGAGCCCCTTACCTTCAAAACTTAGCTCTCAAAGCTTTGAAACCTATGCCTCGCGATTCAATGGAAAGAGTAAAGAGACCTTCAATCAGTGGAAAGGAAGATAAACTGAGTGCTAAGAGACTCAAAGGCGAGTCTAGCAGTGGAAGTGAAGTGAAGAAACCCACAAATCCACATCTTGTTCAAAAAGAGATAGTAGTTGAAAGGGAGATGTGCGCAGAATGGCTAATGTCAAGTGAATCGTTAGTTATAGAAGTTATAGAAGATCAGAAATGGATAGAATTCTTCTCAAACAACAATGTCCCCTACTATCTGAATATGGTAAAAGATTTCTATGAGTATGTTTGGTTTCAGAAGTCAGAAGTTGAGAATAGGATGGTATCTCTTCTGAATGGAAAGGAGATAGCTATTTCTTCTATTGAGTATGTTGAATGCCTGAAGGTTCTACATGAAGGTGTTTTTAGATATTTATTGAAATCCGTACCTCCTACCAGTAATATCTTTAAGTATGAAACTATGTTGGAAGAGCTAACAGAAGATGGAACTCCTAGAAAAGTAGTGGCTGCAGAAATGAATGGAGAAAAACGACTGTTGTTTAAGTTCATTCAGCATGTTTTAATTCCAAGGAGAGGGGATTTTGCAAATCTCAAATACCAGGATATTTACATGATGCATCTTTTAAGACATGGTGTGAAGGTAAATTTGTACATGCTGTTAATGGTTCAGATTGAGGATATGACTAGGCCAAAGTCAAAAACCAATGCCTTATTCTTTACCATGTTGATCTCAGTTATGATCAAAGTAAAATGAGTAGGTGAGTCTCAGGATGAGATAGTGGTTGTAAGGAAAACATTTTGTATTAAAATCACAATATGTATGTACATGAAGATTAATTGGAATCCATGAAAAAGAGAGTAGGTTACTGATGATAATAAGTTATATGATAAGTTTAATCTTGTGGATCATCCTTCTAGGCCTAAGGATGTTAGGGATACCGGTCTAGGAACTGATGAGGAGGAGCCAAAGTATAGTGATGATTCAGAAGAGGAGGATTCCTCTACAGCAAATGGAGGAGATCCAGACTTGACTCCTAGCCAAACTCCTAAAATTGTGTCACAAGAAAATGATGTTTAGTAGAGATCAGACCAGGAAGAGGCTACTCAAGAGAGTGAAAAAGAAGTTCATGCAATTTAAGAATCTGTTTCTATCAGCTTGAGCCTTAGTCCACTGATTTGGACACTCCTTAATGCCTGCTAAGGAATTTGATGAAGTTGATAGACCGGTACCTATTCCTGAAGAGCGTCCTTCTATTGCATAATTGGAGATGGTTCTGAAGGATTCTGATTGGGGAAGACCAAGCAGTTGAGGGTGCTATTGCTGTATAGGAGAATGCACCAGCTTAGGGGGAGAATCCAACCATATTTTTCAGTGTTTCAGTGGCCAATGATATTGAGGACTAGGAAGCAGACCTAGGTTTTGTGGTTTGTAGATTAGATTACCCTGATTCTGATAATGAGGCATCCCTTCGGAGACCAAAAGACAATTATGACATTCTGTATGAGTTATTACCTGGAGATGTGGTAAGAAAACATGAACTAGATAAGTTAAGCACTGATCTTAAAGCGAGTTTTTTAGAATAACTAAGGATAATGGAAGTTTCACTGGTGTCATCTATTTAGGCTGTTATGGATGACTCTGTGGCCAATATAGTATCCGAAAGAGCTCCTGCTGTTGTGCCTGCTAATATAATCACCAAGGATGATTTAGAATCTTTGAAGGCCGAAATGAAATAAATTTTGAATGCTTATGTTGTTGAGTTAATGAACTATTTTTTTGAGGAGCTGAGAAGCTTGGAAATATCTTTTTAACTCTCTCTTGGGTATTGTGTGTCAACCTCTGTGGCTGAGATGGTTGATGGAATCACAAATTTCCAGAATCAGATGTCTAGCTTGGGAGAGGATGTTGAATTTATAATGAAATTAGATGTCTCTCTAGAATCTTATATGAGTTCTAAATCTCATGAATACAAGGATTTGGAATATGTAAAAAGTGTTCTGAGCCAGATGGTTTCATTTTTTGATGGATTTAAGATGTCAGTGGAGAATCATGTCAATACTTAGAATTCTCTTGTAAAGAATCTTATCTGTGGCCTAACTAAGAGTTTCATGGAAACTATGTCTTTTTTCTATTGGTTATCGTGCTTCCAATCCTTCAATAGATTTGGATCAGATTAGATCCTTGATGAAGGAGGAACTTGGTTCATCTTCAACTAGTGGCTCTGTGGACTCATCTGCCCTAAGTCATGTGGTGTCTACCACTAGGGATATTGGAAAAATCGTTCAGAGTTTTATGGGGGAGGATACTGATCCTCAAAAGTAAGTTAAAGACATAGTTGATTATTATTTCCAAAGTGTTTACACCAAGAATCATCTCAATAATCATTTCAAGCTTATGTTAGTAAACATGAAGCTACCACCATTCAATAAAGCCTTCAGGGAACTAGTAAACAAACTCAGGTAGCTAATGCCAGCATTGCATAAGTTTTTTGGAAAACAAGGATGACTTTTTGTCAGCTATGGAGAGGGTAGGAGGAATCATTATGTATCTTAGAAATCTCTTTTTGCCTTTCTTGCATATTGATGCTCAACCAGGGATTATACCTCCAGATTTACCTGCATCTTCCTCCACTACTTCTCCTGCTTATATGACTCTAGCCCAAGCCATCAGCATCCTTACTCCTATGATCACATAATGAGCTACACAGTACAGTCCCAGAACCGTTTTAGTAGCTCTACCTCCTCTGATAATTTCTGGTGTTCCCAATCCTCCGCCCGACTCCACACAGTCTAATTCTACCTCAGATCAGAAAGGAAAATCCCACGTGGACATTCAAGAGGTGGATTGATTGCTGGGTAGGACCTTTGATAAGAATCATTTGTATTTCATTTGTATTTTTTTGTATTACTTTTGTATTTCACTTGTACTTTTTTACCCCATGACATATATCTATGGTCTTGTTTTCTTTTCTCTATTTCTTATTTCCTCTGATATATTCTTTTCACCCTTCATTTTTTCTAATCACAAAGGGGGAGAATATGTATATAAAATGGGGAGAATATGTATATAAATGGGGAGAATATGTATATAAAAGAGGAGAATATGTATATAAAAGGAGAGAATATGTATATAAAAGGGGAGAATATGTATATAAAAGGGAGAATATAAAAGGGAAAAATATGAACATATAAACTTCATGCTATAACTCTACCTCTAATATAGAAGGGTAAATCTGTTCTACACAATGAGAAAAATATGAGCTTAATATCTTCCATTTCTATCTTACCTTTGATATATTTATTTTTTATTTTCCTTTGATACTTTTGGTTTGTAACTCTAGTACATTTGTTTTTTTATTTGCCTTTGATACAATTGTGTTTTAATTCTATATCCTCTGATACATGATGGATTTTGTTGGTTTATAATACCATGAGTTGTGATTATCAAAAAGGGGGAGATTTTTGACCTTACCTATTTTGATAATCCCAATAATGTTTCAATATGTTTTGATAATCTTGATGTGTGATTATAATTCTATATATATATATGATGAATATCAAAATAATCATTGGAATATATCAATCATTGTTTATCTATGTTTAATCATACTTTGACATAATTCTAACTCAATCTGGATATGTTTTGCATAGAAAAAATAAGTGTTAAGTCACTGATATACTCAAAGCTACTGATACCGACCTACCGGTACTAATTTTACCGATAGACATGGTCACCGATAAGGAAAGGTCACTAATACATAGATCTATCGATATAAAGTCCACCGATACAACATCCACCGATAGAGACAACTATTGATAAAAGCAGATCTATCGATAGAACAATTATACCAGTGTGCATAAGTCCACCGGTATTCACTTAATCACTGGTATAGAACAGAGCTACTGGTTTTCACATGCTACCAATACAAAGTCTACTGATATGAGCTACCGTTACACTAGATCTACTGTTAGACTATGTCTACCGGTATAAGAAAGTATACCACTATGAAGTTCTCCGATATAAAGAAGCTCACTGCTACTCAAGTCTACTAATAGAAGTTCAATGATACAATGAGCCACTGACTGATACAAGGATCTACCATTACAAGGATTAATAGTTACCAATACAGAGGAGATATTACTACAAGCTCACTATTATAAGGAGCTACCGATTGAAAACCAGTCACTATTTTCCTAAACTATATTTCTATTTTTTTTTATTTAGAAACAGTCATATTTGATGATTTTAATGCAATTAATGTTATTTAATGAGAGTTGTTGGAATGTCAAGGAACCGTATCTCGTACCTGTAAAAAGGTAATCATTCCCATTTCCGGAGTAGAAAGCTATAAAAGGAGGGACAAAGACCGGGCAAAAAGGAGTACTGAAGAGTGATGAAAAGTGGTGTATACACATAGAAAAGAAAGTCTACATCGATACTAGAAGAACACTGGACATACACAATGTCACAACCCATCCTCGGGGCCCGTTCCATGACTACCCCAAGCCCGCCTTCCATAGGCCAAGGGCTGGCGACTAGCACCAAAGGCATAAATACCAATAAAAAGGGAAGACATTGCCTTTACGAAACAAAAACATACACAATCAGAGTACAAGAAGAATCTACACTAAGTAAAGCAGTATAACAAACATGCTGAAAGTACAAGGGGCCATAAATACAAGCCCAAAAGAAAGGTACAACTACAACTGAAAGTAAAGTACAACTCAAAGGACAACAACTGAAAGGTGAAAAATATATCTTGGATTGTCCTCCTGGTTCCTACCTGAAGGGTAGGTACAGATTTCCTCCTCAGCACTCCATGTCTGTCTGTATCCTCCAGGTACCGACTCATCATGAGATCCACCTCCGGGTATCGACTCTTTGTGAGATCCACCTCCGGGTACCGTCTAGCTTCATAATCCTCAAGCACGATCAAAGATGTCTGTCGTCTGTAACCAAAACAATGAGGTGCGGGCATAGCCCATGCAGGGGAGAGTATATGATACTTAGTAGGGATCCCGAGACCATCAAGGTCTCACTAATTCCAACAAGGATAATCACAAAGAAAATTCTCAACAGATAACCCTGACTTAGGTATAAGCCCATACTTATACCTAAGCTATCAAGTAACCCATCTCAGCCACGAGGTATCACACAGATAAGAAGTCGATGGATAACCACTACTTAGGTATATTCCCATACATATAAATAAGTTATAAAGTAACCCATCTCAATCATGAGGAAAACACAAAGTTCAACGACTCAGCTCAAACCAGGATTTTCATTATCAATATTGAAACTGCAAATGATGAAGATCTCCCTCTCTATCAAGTACACTAATCTTATCACGACTCCGAGGTGCTGCTCAGTATCCTAAGACTGCTGAGGTACTCCTCCTGTCGATTACCGTGGGTCAACCACCCAAACATAGTAGTTCTCCCAACCGGGGTCTTCCACCCAAATACAGTAGTGCACACCCCCTAATAGCATGCAGAGGTACTTCTTCTATCGAGTACCGTGGGTCTGCCACCCAAACACAGTAGTGCTCCCCGCAGTGGGTCTTCCACCCAAACACAGTAGTGCTCACCACTGGGCTATACATGTCACTCCAACTCAAATCGGACAAGCAGTCTTTAGGTCTTAGCCAGCTACAAGGTCTCTGTACACCGTACACTCGTCTCCAGGAGGATCCTCTCCATGAGCTACTGGTCGATACTCCAAGTATAAAAAATTTCCACGAAGATGTTTATCAATAGGCTGCCTCCTAATAGGGGTCTCAACGCACCAGACTGCGTGTCAATCGGATGCCCGTTCTGTGAGTTATTTGCCTTTTCGTCCCGGGGGCTTGGTTGGTTTCGTGTACGAACCAACCCAGCCGTATCTCAACTATACCCCAAAATCTCATAGGGTATACTCATAGGGACCGTTTCTCAATGTGATTACCAATGCCGCTGATGGCTCTCCAAACGATCGTTCGGTCTGAAAGTTATCATCTTTTCCGTTCCAGGGGCCCTGTTGGATTTTGGGTATAATCCAACCTGGCCATACTCCAACTGCATCCAAAACTCAGGTAAAGTATACCAAAATATCCTTATTACAAAAAGGAATCCAACAAAGTCAACTACACGTCAATCGGACGTCCGGAACTCAAGTTATAACCGTTTCCGCTCCGAGGTCCCGGTTGGTTTCAGGTTTGAACCAACCCGGCCATACCCATAATTAGCCGAAACATCGATTGTAATATACCAAAATGACCATCTCGATCCAGCGATCGCTATGCAACTGACGGTTCATCAATCGGAGGACCGTAGCCCATGTTATGAGCGTTTGAACGGATTTATCCGAAAATAGGGGGTTCGGGCTCGGTCCGACACGGCCCGATACCCCCTGGGTCGGCCCGAACCGGGGGGACCCGACCCGGGTCCTGGTCCGGCCCAGTTGGGTGCGGCCCTGCCCGGCGCTGGTGGCCGGGCCTGCCCTAGGCGGTCTGGCCCGACGTGGGTGGTCCGGCCCGGCACGGGCGGTCCGGCCCAGCGCGGGCGGCTTGGCGCTGGCCGAGCGGGGCGCAAAGGGGGGCGCCGCTCCTTGTGTTGGCCGGGGGTTTCAACACCCAGCTTTTCTGGAAGTACAGACCATTACTGTCGGCCGTTTAATCCACGCGGGGCCCGCGAGGGGTCATGCCTCCAAGGTGTGTTGGCGGCCGGCTTGACCGGCCGCCTCCCGCTGTCCCGCCGCGGCCAAAGGCCGCGCCTCTTCCTTGATCGGTGCAGCGTGACAGAGCCGCGCCCTCCACTGCAGCCCTCTCTAGCTGCGGCCTTCCTCGGTTCCTCCAGCGCTGCGCAATGGCGCGGCGCACCACCACCGTGGCACGCTCCAACCACGGTTCCTTTGGCTTCACCAGCACGGCGCGACCACGCCGCGCACCTCCGCCGCGACCCGCTCCGAACTTGGTTCTCTCGTTCCCACGTGGTGCAACGACACCGCGCTGTCTTCGCCACAACGATCCACAAAGACCAAGAAAAAAGGGTATGAGGATCGGCCGTGTTTGTGCGGTCGAACCTCCTCCCGTTATTATGATAACATCTGGCCACATCTTAATTCCCGAAGATAATGAACAAAACTTGTTCGAAGAAAAACCCCTACCTCAACAAAAGTTGTCGAACGACGAGTGTTGTGGGAAATGATGTCGCGGGGTGAGGCTCTGTATACCTTGACAGAGAACGTTCGGGGAGGAAGCGGCGTCGTCCTTCCTTTGTCGCGGAGAGAAGATGTAACGGCTTGACGACGTTCTTCGTCGAAGTAGGGATGTTCTTCGTCGGAGAAGATGAAGTTACTTAAGAGAAGAAGAGCTCTTCCTCTCTCAATTCTCAACACAACCACTAACCCCAAAATAAAATAAGAGATGTCTTATTTTATTACTTCAATCCATGCATTTTAATTTTTAAAATTCAAACACAAATTTCACTTAATTGATTATGTGTGTTGGATTGAATAAAGAGGAGAGAGGGGAGAGTTACAAATTAATGGGAGTTGTCAAGTTAAAGAGGATTTAGAGGAATTTGAAGGGGTGGGGATCATGTGGGCCCCACCTCACTAATATCCTAACAAGAGAAGTTAGGATCAAGTGGGTTCCACTCCAACTCCCACACATGGTATTAAACCACTTAGAAGAGAAATAAAAATTATAACACATATTTTATTTCACTCTTCAATTAATCCATTTTTTAAACAACACCTCCTGAGAAAACACAACTCCAGATAAAGTCTTCTTAAGAAATTACCAGCGCTGCGTTTCATCGGTGCCCTCAGATTTTGATTCTGAGCAGTAGTTCAAAAGAATGAAAAACCCACTCGTTCATTCACTGAACGTACCTGAGAAAAACTTCGGAAATTGATTCCGGGCACACTGTGCCTCGAAATTAGGTTCCTTTAGAAACTACAGACTCGTCAAATTTCAAAGAAATTAAGAAAAAAATTTCCTTGAAATTTATGGGTCATTACATTACTCCCACCTCATCTATTTACGTCCCCGTAAAGCTTCAACACAGACTAGGGAAAACAAAGTGGTACTGAGCACGCATCTGCGCCTTTTTCTCCTATGTGCTCTCCTGGAGGTTCTTGTGCTACCAGTGAAAGCACACCTGAGGAATCGAATGTCCACGTAGGACTCGCTCCTGTCGATCCTCGATCTCTACTGGAACCTCCATGCATGTCGCGCTGTCATCAACGTCAAACTCCCTATAGTCGATGATGTGTGAAGGCTCAAGCACGTATCTTTTCAGCTGAGATACGTGAATGACATCATGCACCCGGTGCAACTGAGGTGGAAAGGTCAAGCGGTAAACCACCTCGCCTACCCTTCTGAGGACCTAGAAAGATCTGTTGATCCTTGGAGATAACATTCCGCCTCAGCCACATCTCTGTAAACCTCATCGAGGTGTGAACCGTATAAGGACGTGGTCTCCATCCTTGAACTCTAGAGGCCTCCCTTTCCTGATTAGAACTAAAACTCAAAACTCCTGCTACCACGTGGGTAAGGTTGATCGACTCAAGAGTGATTGACCGCACCCTCCTATGCAGGAGTTTATCCTGTGCTTCCTGGGGTTTCCTTTTCGCCGACCAAGGAAAACCCATCCCAACATTGTAGGAAAACCACAACCTTTTTGGATAATACAGTCAATATGAGTGTGAACTATGAATCCAATCCATACCCAGACCAACGTCGTAAGGCCTCGACGCTACCACCAAGAGATTCCAACCAAAACTCTCACATCGAGGGTCAGATGACACTGTTAGCATAAGTGTGATTATCGAGTCTCCACCCAAAGGTATCTCCAGACATGGGGGTCAAGTCAACGGATTACCGGAAACTCTAGGTCTGGGACAATATTTGTGGAAGAAAAGGAATGATTTGTAACAACATTTGTTGTAACGATAGCTATAAGTGGACACAGACTATCCCTAGAATCATTCTTAGAGGCATTAGGTCACACTCCTTGACCACATGCAGCTAATCTTTTTCCCTACCCTCCAGCTCCCTGATCCTGGAGGGGACAACAAAGGTGGGTGGTTACAACATGTCAAAATGTTCACAACCCCATGCTGCTCCCCTAGCTCTGCTTCCATGTCTGCTACCCTACAGATTCATCTATCCTTTTCAATTCCTCTTCTTGAAACATTATCATGCCCAGGTCCCCACTTCTAACATTCTCTAGCTGTATTCGTTCAGCCAAAGAACAATCAACCAGAAAGGTTCTCTCTAGCACCCTAACGTGAGTAGGAATGTATAGAGGAAAAAGTGTTGGCTGTGATATCCTTAAAAACACCACACATAGAGATCCGAGATCTATAGCACTGATCAAATCGTATTCATCGAGTACCTGGAATGATCGGTACGCCTCGTTCAATACTCAGCTATCGACACGTCGTCCTGCCAAAGCTGTATAAGCTCTAGGAAACTCTGAGCCACCTCCTCGAGCCAGTCCTTAACTGCCTGAGAGTCGGGATCGCCTCAGGACCTGAGGGTATCTAATTTTGGAACATGTGTATGGCAGTAATCTTACATGTGTCACCTACCGGTACCACCGGTTGTAACTGCTCGCAAACAGGTAGTGATGTATATCTAACACACTACCTGTAGGTACTATCTCAGGCATCGATCCACGTACCAAAGTCTCATCACTATGCGGACCATCCTCATGGTCACTCACTGGAAATAACTAGTATCCAAGTCCACCATACACTCTACTAGTGTCTCAACTAGGCGGAAAACTCTTGCAATCGCCTCTAGCCAGTCTTCTACTATCTGAGAATCTGTCTCGCCTCGTAACCTCGGAGGCCTCTACGACTGGAACTCGTGTAACACACTCTGTCAGCGTGCATCATCTGCTAGTATGGACAGTGGAATCCGCATCCCAACAGGTGGTGGTGCTGCTGGTACACCACCCGAGGGTGCCAATATAGTAAAAAGGGCCCTGCACCGAAGCCTCGTCGTTCGGTGGGACGTCATCATGTAATATCTCAGAACTCCAATTGACTTTCTGCGTGGAGACATCCTAAACCGATGTAACACGGTCAACGATTTTTACCTGGTGAGATGACCTGGTTTGAGATGAATTTAAAACTTTTGGAAACACACACGCAATCAGTGTTTTCGTGCACAAAGTCAAAAATCAGTAGTCAGGGTCCTGGTGTATGGATACGTCGGCCACCGCACCAACACTGGACTCCCTGAACTGAAGACCACACTCGGTATCCTTAACACTATTTCTTCATAGAAAGGAATGATCAGAGTCATATGTTCTACGATAGAACCTCCCATTGATACCAATTTGTCACGACCCGTCCTCGGGGCCCGTACCATGACTACCCCAAGCCCGCCTTCCACAGGCCAGGGGCTGGTGACTAGCACCAAAGGGGTAAATCCCAAAAAAAAGGGAAGGCATTGCCTTTACGAAATGAAAAAAATACACAATCAGAGTACAAGCAGAAGCTACACTAAGTAAAGTAGTATAAAAAATGTGCTGAAAGTACAAGGGGCCGGAAATACAAGCCCAAAGGAAAGATACAACTACAACTGAAAGTAAAGCACAACTCAAAGGACAACAGCTGAAAGGTGACAAAAAAGCTCGTGGATCGTCCTCCGGGTTCCTACCTGAAGGGAATGTACATATTTCATCCTCAGCACTCCACGTCCGTCCGTCTCCGCCAGGTACTAACTAGTCATGAGATCCACCTCCGGGTACTGACTCGTCGTGAGATCCACCTCTGGGTACAATCCAGCTCCACAAGCCTCAACCACGATCAATGATGTCTATCGTCTGCAACCAACACAATGAGATGCGGGCATATCCTGTGCAGGTGTGAGTATACGATACTCAATAGGGACCCCGAAACCCTCAAGGCCGCACTAAATCCAACATGGATAATCACAAAAAAAAGTTCTCAACAGATAACCCTTACTTAGGTATAAGCCCATACTTATACCCAAGCTATCAAGTAACCCATCTTAGCCATGAGGTATCACAACAGATATGAAGTCGACGAATAAAAACTACTTAGGTATATGCCCATACATATACATAAGTTATCATGTAACCCATCTCAATCATGAGGAAAACACAAAGGTCAACGACTCAGCTCAAACCAGGATTTTCATTATCGATATCGAAACCGAAACTGCTGAAGAGCTCCCTCTCTGTCGAGTACACCGATCCTTACACGACTCTGAGGCACTGCTCACTAACCTAAGACTGCTGAGGTACTCCTCCTGTCGAGTACTGCGGGTCAGCCACCCAAACACAGTAGTGCTGCCCACCGGGGTCTGCCACCTAAACACAGTAGTGCACGCCCCCTAATAGCTTGCAGAGGTACTCCTTCTATTGAGTACCGCGAGTCTACCACCCATACACAGTAGTTCTTCCCGTCGTGGGTCTAACACAAAAACACAGTAGTGGTGCCCACTGGGCTATACAAGTCACTCCAACTCGAATCGGACAAGCAGTCTTCAGGTCTCAGCTAGCTACAAGGTCTCCGTACTCCGTACGCTCATCTCCGGGAGGATCCGCTCCACAAGCTACTGGTCGATACTCCATGTATCACAAAGTCCCATGAACAAATATCTCAAAGGACCGCCTTGTCATAGGGGTCTCAATGCAACAGACGGCGCGTCAATCGGACACCCGGTCTATGAGTTATTTGCCTTTTCGTCCCTAGGGCCCGGTTGGTTTCGTGTACGAACCAACCTGGCCATATCTCAACTCTACTCCAAACTCTCATAAGTTATAATCATAGGGACCGTTTCTCAACGTGATTACCAACGCCGCTGACGGTTCGCCAAATGGTCGTTCGGTCTGAAAGTTATCAACTTTTCCGTTCCTGGGGCCCGGTTGGATTTCAGGTACAATCCAATCCGGCCACACTCCAACTGCATCCAAACCTCAGATGAAGTATATCAAAAGATCCATCTTACAAAAAGGAATCCAAAAAAGTCGATGGAACATCAATCGGACGTCCGGAACTCAAGTTATAATCATTTCCGCTCTGAGGGCCCGGTTGGTTTCAGGTTCAAACCAACTCGGTCATACCCATACTTCACCTAAACATCGAGTGTAATATAATGAAATGACCGTCTCGATCGAAGGATCGCTACGCAACTGACGGTGCATCAATCGGGGGTCCGTAGCCCAGGTTATGGTCATTTGAACGGATCTGTCCGAAAATTGGGGGTTCGGGCCCGGTCCGACCCTGCCCAATACCCACTGGGTTACCCCTAACCGGGTCGACCCGACCCGAATCTGGTTCGGGCCCAGTTGGGCGCGGTCCAGCCTGGCGCGGGCGGCCTGGCCCGACGCGAGTGGTCTAGCCCAGCACGGGCGGTCCGTCCTGGTGCGGGCGGTCCGGCCCAGCCCGGGCGGCTCAGCACAGGCCGAGCGGGGCGCAAAGGGGGGCGCTGCCCCTTGCGCTGGCCGGGGGTTTCAACCCCCGACTTTTTTGGAATGGTTGGCCATTAAGGCCGGCCTGTTGATCCACACGGGACCCACGGGGGGTCCCACCTCCAGGGTGTGCCAGCGGCCGGCTTGACGGGCCGCCTCCCGCTGTCCCGCCGCGGCCAAAGGTCGCGACTCTTCCCCAATTGGCGCAATGTGACGGTTCCACGCCCTCCGTCGCAGCCCGCTCCCACCGCGGCCTTCCTCGGGTCCTCCGGCGCGGCGCGATGGCCCTGGCCACCACCGCCGCGGCCCGCTCCGGCCGCGGTTCCTTCGGCTTCACCGGCGCGGCGCGACAGCGCCGCACAACTCTACAGCGACCCACTTTGACCGTGGTTCTCTCGTTCCCACACGGTGCAATGGCACCGCGCCGTCTTCAGCACAATGATCCACGAAAACCAAGAAAAAAGTGGAGGAGTATTGGCCGTGTTTGTGCGGTCCGACCTCCTCCCATTATTATGATAACAAGTGGTCATATCATAATTCACGAAGATAATGAACAAAACTTTTTCGAAAAAACCCCTACCTCAATAAAAGTTTTTGAACGACGAGCATCGCGGGAAACAATATCGCATGGTAAGGCTCCGTATACGTAGATGGAGAACATTCGAGGAGGAAGTGAAGTCGTGGGGTGAGGCTCTGTATACGTCGACGGAGAATGTTCCGGGAGGAAGCGGCGTCTCCCTTCATTTTTTGCGGAGAGAAGATGGAACAGCGTGACGACATTCTTCGTCGAAGTAGGGATGTTTTTCACCGGAGAAGATGAAGTTCCTCAAGAGAAGAAGAGATCTCCCTCTCTCAATTCTCAACACAACAACTGATCCCAAAATAAAATAACACTTGTCTTATTTTATTACTTCAAGCAATGCATTTTCATTTTTAAAATTCAAACACAAATCTCACTTAATTGATTATGTGTGTTGGTTTGAATAAATAGGAGAGATGGGAGAGTTAAAAATTAATGGGAGTTGTCAACTTAAAGAGGAGTTAGAGGAATTTGAAGGGGTGGGGCTCATGTGGTCCCCACCTCACTAATATTCTAACAAGATAAGTTAGTATCAAGTGGGTTCCACTCTAACTCCCACACATGGGATTAAACCACATAGAAGAGAAATAAAAATTGTAACCCATATTTTATTTCACTCTTCAATTAAACCATTTTTTAAACAACACCTCCCGAGAAAACACAACTCCAGAGAAAGTATTCTTAAGAAATTACCGGCGTTGCGATTTCATCGGTACCCTCAGATTTTGATTCCGAGCACCGGTTCAAATGATAGAAAATCCCACTCGTTCGTTCACTGAACGTACTCAAGACAAACTTCAAAAATTGATTCCAGGTACACTGGACATCGGAATTAGGTGCCGTCAGAAACTGCGAACTCAGAAAATTCCAAAGAAATTAAGAAAAAAATTTCCTTGAAATTTACAGGTCTTTACACACAAGACCATTCATATGAGAAGAGAAAACAAGCTGAACTCAAGACAAGGAGTGAAGATCTACAACGATCTCTTCCTGTACTCAAGCTGATCAAACTGAACCTGAAGAAAACGACCATCTGTTTTTCAGACAAAAATCAAAGAAGGACTAAGAAGCATTCCTGATTAATAAAATGAGTCCATAACTGCACTTCAAATCACTATAGCATTCTAAAATCATATATACTCTCTCAAGGATTCTATTATTTACATTTTGAGTAGTGTGTGTACTCTGTATATTCTATACTCACACTATCTCCTGTGCTAAACTGGAGGATTTATAAATCCTCACACAAACAATCTATGACTCTCTTGTATCCCACTGTGGATAGTGGTAGATGTCAAGTATGACCTGGAAATCTAGTGTGCTGTTGTTTTGTTTTCCCACGAAGAATTGTGGTAGAGGTCTTAGTACCTACACAGTATTTTTACTGTTGTTTACCCCGATCCAGGGTGTGGATCAAAATTTATATAAATTGTTTGAGAGGAATAAGTCTCAACATGAGACTAAAACTCTTGGTTATATCTTCTGTACAACTTAGATTAAGTCTAAAATATATTTTATATATTATATTCCGCTGCTAATTACATTGAAATCGAAAATTGTTTTAAAGTTACTTTTGTAGTTAATATAGCATGTTTTTGTAACTATTGTAAATCAGTAGGTTAGTTTCAAAATAAAATTTAATCCTCTAATTAAATTAACTGAGACCTAATCAATCTTTTGATAACCTAATTGAACCCTTACAGTTTTACAAATTCACTATAGTTTAACTCATTTTTTAATTGGGGGATTTTAATATAAAGATTTTGAACCGAATATTTTAATTGGAACTCAATTAACCCCCCTCTTGAGTATCCACTCCGACCTGCAATTTTTAACAATAATGGATGTTATCTTAGATGAGAAATAATTTTGAAATAAATTTTAAAAAAATCATTATGAAATTTCCCTCATGTATTGAAAAATTCTTTTCTAAATATAAAACACTTTGAAAACTGTTTCAAGGAAAATAGATTTTAAATATTATAACGGAAGAATATAAAACAATAAATTGTTTTTAATATCCTTTTTCTATGAAATATGGATTCAATGATCTTCTGAGAACATTTTTGAAAACAAGGTTTTTTTAGAAAATATATTTCTGAACAAAGATATAGATAGTAATATTTTATATAAGAAAATTAAATTAATTAAAAAATAGTGGAAAAATGTTACTAATACATGAGGATAACTTGATTAACCATAGTATAAGAAAAATAAAGAGTGTTTTTGATAGATGTATCATGTAATTTCATTAATTTAAGAATAATCATAAGTAGTCTCAAAAAGTGATGAGATTTATTCAATAAAAAATCCTTACTAGGTAAATTGGGATCATGCTATCAATTTAATAAAATGGAATTAAATTAATATTAAAATATCATCAAAATAAGTATATTCATGGTATAATACACCTTGAATACCAACATAGGTGAAAAACAAAACACGAGTCTCTAAGAATGTAAATTGTGATAAAATGATTTTATAGGTTTGGTAAATTTAGAAACACAAACCCCATGATAGAAAGATCATAAAATGAATATGGGAATACCAATTAAATTATCTATAATATAAATATAATAAATTCATGGTTAGTACATAGCCCACAAAAATGGAATGAGTGGTGAAAATAACATGTATCTTACGGAAATAAAAATTGAGATGAAATCCCCTTACATTGTGTCTTGACTCTAATAATAATCGTTCAAACCACCTATATAAAAAATATAACTTTATTATACGTATTTTACATAAAAATATTTGTATATAAATACAATATATGGTTTTATTGTGACTGTATATTACCCTCTTGTTAACAATCCTATGTTAGGATTCAATTTGTGTAATGACTTATTGGTTCCTCGCATGTCTCTTATTTTGTTACATTTGAAGTCCTTATACATATATAATTATTTATTGTATATAAAACATGATATATAAATCATTTATATTCGTTATATATGTATTATAATAATCTATAGAATATATAAATTTTAAATGGAATGCACCGTTCATGGAGATGGTAAGCCGTACGTACACATAAACGCTCTTTCTATTTTTATTATTGTATTGAATGAAATAAAAGAAAATTTCACACATATTTATATATATATAATATAATAAAAAAATAATTATATTGTTATATATATCATATAATATCACATAACCCATCTTAAATACATTCCATGTAGGTTGTGAATGAATCACGTCACTTTGATGGGGTAGTAGTCCACACATCCTCCAACGAAATTATTGTATTTACAAAAACTCAAATGTAATAAGATATGCAATAAAAAAGTAATAAATAATATTAAATACATAATTAATATAATATATGAAATTTTTATGTATTTTCCATCATAATATCCACCATGAGAGAAGGTAAAGGAAAAATTAACAATCATCTTTTAATGAGGCAGTAGTTCATCATACGTGTAATCAATATGCTCATTACCCCTTAGATGGAAGAGTGTGAATATGTTGGTCTATCCAATTGAATAAAATAATAATCTAATATTTATGATACTAGTGTTTTTATACAATAATGGAATAAATAGAGGGGGAATGGAGGTGAAATAAAATTAAATAAAGGAGATTGAGAGAAGACATTACATCTTCATTAGGGAAATCATTTTGGTTTATTCCAAAAGGCTTCCTAGGTTTGTTTTATATCAATAGAAGGATTCAAATAGGAAGGTAGGGATTTTTGGATGTGTATTGGGAAGATATTTTCCCATCCTAAGTGGTTTGAGTGGTGTGATGAAAAAGAAGCGGTGATGGCCATTTATAAGGATGAGAAAGAACACACTTGGCATTTTTAGTACAAGTTAGGTGTACCGAAGTTTTTTACCAAAAAATACATTACAAAATAACCCCCACCAATAATTTATGGTGAATGAAAAATTATTGGCCAAAAAATGTATATTGGAAAAGGTTATAGGTCGTATTAGGTCTTAAATTTGTGGTTTATTACCTTATTAACCCGATTTTACTCTTAATCATTTTCATTAATTTTAAACACATTCACTAATATTTTGGGTCAAAAACTAGGTTGACCTTATTAGAATAAATAAATTTTTATGATTTAAAATATGGAATCATTTTTTCTAAATTCTAATAACATAAGTGTAATAAATTAATTTAAAATTAATACTACAGTGGGTTCGAGAATGCGAGTTTTTAAAGTAAAAATGGTCAAAAGATTGCGATGTTTTTATATAAAATTTCAATGTAAAATTGGTTCCAATTACCAAAATTTTATTAACTGATAAAAACATAATCTAACTAAACTATTAAAATAATCTATAATATTATTTATCCTAATAAATTAATTATTCAAAAAAGATGTTTTGAATTGAAATCTTGTATTTTTTCATTATTCATCATAAAATGATGTTTCTTTAAAAAAATCCCTTAAATTCACCAAAATAAAAATTTGACATTAAAAATTTAAAAAATATGTTTATTTCATAAAATTAAAAATTTAAATGTATCTAAAATTAATTTTTTTATAAAGGGACATTAAAATTAGTTTACTTGAGAAAATGGTATTCTTAAACATATAATGACATTACACAAAATTATATAATTCATTTTCAATATGTTTTATTTATATAAAAAATTATAAAAAAACATTTGAGAATTAGTTGTTAATATTAATATAACTATGTTTAATGGCTAGGTTATAATTATTTAATTTAAATTAATATAATAGTAAAATAATGTTATGTAGAAACATCAGTGTGACATGTAACATAATCCACGTTAGTTTTCCATGAAACATTCGACAAGTCGATGTTAAGTGTAAAAAATTCCATGTAGATGTTCTGTGTAACATATTTTGATTCGATGATCCGTGTAATGTACACTGAGTTGATTCCATCTAAATAGAATGATTAACTCAAAGAATTATAATACATTAAATTAAATTAAATTTATTCGAATAAAGTCCATAAAAATTCATAGTGTTATGTTATTACCCACAGAAGTTGAATTTATCCATAAAAATTTTCCACTCAGGTAAAAAAAGGATTGTACTTCTACTTTATAATATCCTAAACTTTCCACATAGCTTCCTCTAACTAGTGGTTTCTCTACAAACATTGACCAGGTGAGTGGTCTAATTTTATAGAACATCCTCTGTTCGATCTAGAATTTCATATGGTTTCTCCTAATAAGAAAGATAATGTTCCTATGGTACGACCTCTATGTTTAGTACATGTGAAGGGCCAGGTAAGTACATCTTCAAGAGAGATACATGGAACACATCATTATATTGAGAGTGATTTTTATTAACCTTCATGTAATAAGATACCATTTGGATATGCTAATTAATATCAAAGAGACTGATATACTTGGGGATTAGTCTCCATTTCTTCCCAAATTTCATAACATTATTTTAGGTTGATATTCATAAAAACACTTTTTCTCTGACTTCAAATTCTATATCACATCATTGGTTATGAAAATAAATTTTATTCTAACTTTGAGCAGCCTTAATATGATGTTGAATGGTTCTAGCCTTCTCGATAATTTCATCAGTGATCTCAAATCTCAATATATTTCTTTCTCTAACCTCATGCCAACACATTAGAGCTCTATATTTCTTTCCATATATGGCTTTGTAAGAAAACACAAATATTGAAATTTGTTGATCCAAACCAGATTTGAAATACATATAACACGACTAAAACATATCCTCTTGGTTTTTAATTGTTCATTCAGACTAAAAATTTGTTTAAGGTTGATAAGAAATTCTAAAACTCTATTATTTATCTAGTGCTTGATTAATAAATTTCAAGAACATTATGTTGAAACTTTAATCCCAATCTGATATTATAGAACGTGGTGATCCATTCAACCTTACAAATTTAATAATTCATATCCTTCCAAGATTATTCATAGAGATGTATTCTATAATTGCGATGAAGTGTTCTTACTTAATAAGGTGATTGACTATAACCCATAGATAATTAATCCCTTTAGAGGGTTTGGGTAGTCCAAATACAAAATCCCTATTGAAATTCTCCCATTTCCATTCTAGTATGGGTAATGGATTCAACATCCCCTATGAGTTTTGTCTTTCAGCCTTAAAATATTAGAAAATGAGGCACCTATAAATAATCTATGTGATATCTCTCTTCATTCCATAACACAAGAAGTATTCTTTTATGTCACTATACATATTTATACATTAAGGTTGAATATAGAATTAAGAACATTAATAATTCTATAATAGATCCTTATTCAAATATTGTATGGATGGACCACATACAAGATTCCTCAACATTATCATTCTATTATGATCAATTTTAAACTTAGGAACATTTTAAACATTCTTTTTCATCTCTACATATTCTTTCCTCACCTATTTAATCTTGAATTGGATAGAGGGTTGTCCATTCATTTGATAAAGATAATATGTTTCCCCTTACTTCTAGATTTATAGATTCATCTCTTGAAAATAAAATAATTTTGGGTCTATTTGGATCCACATCAAGGATAATCGAGTATGATCATTCCAATTCAAAGCATCAACTACCTTGTTTTCTTTCCTAGTGTGGTAATGTATTGAGCATTCATAATCATTTATCAACTCTGACCATCTTATATGGTGTATGTTCAACTCCCTTTATGTGAATATATATTTAATAAATTTATTGTCAGTATATATATCACACTTTTCTATATAAATATAATGTCTCCTTAATTTTAATTCAAAAATTATTGATGCTGACTCCAGAACAAGATATGGTTAATTTTTCTCATGAATTCAAAACTATCATGATGAAAAAATGATAACAATGTTATTATATATAATAACCCATTCCAATCCCTTATTGTATGATTTACAAGAGATTAAAAATCCATATATAGTATAGTGAAATGTATGCGTAGGTACACTAACCAAACATCTCTTCAGTTCCTTGAATTGTTTCTCACATTCATCTATTGAGAGGAACTTTACACCCTTTTGAGGAAACATAGTCTGAGGATTAGATAGCCATGATAAATTGTCCATAAAAATTCAATAATATCCATATAAACCAAAAAAATATAAGGATATCATTCATTGTGGTTAGTAAAGTCCAACACTCAATAGCCTCATCATGGCTGGATCTAATTTTATACCATCTCTTGATATCACATGACCCAAAAATGAAAACATTTAAGTGAGTCATGGGAGAATAAAATTGGCACAAAATAAGGAATTTTTCTAATACAAATTATCATATAATGTCTTAGGTCAAGGGTAGACACCAAGAAATTCATAATTTTTTATTCTTGGTCTGACCACTGGTGTTACTACTATGAGCTTGGGTGACAATCTCTGTACCCTATAATTTTTGGGTTTGGTATAACAACATATATAACCTCTTTTTTTAAGAATTTTTTTACGATCTAGATAACATATTATTTTTTATCTTTTAATAACATCTTGGGTAAATTTTTCATTTCATGAATGTTATAACAACTAGTATACTATCTTTTTTCATTCATGGGATAACAACATGTGGAACCTCTTATATTCGAGCAAGGGATGACAAAATGCGTACACAATTTTTTGGGATTAGACTAACAACCTATGTAATATATTTTTTCTATCTTGGAATAATATTACATGTATCGTCTTTTTTTTTGGGATAATAACATGTGTACCATAAGAGCTCATATAATATTTATCATTACTCAATGCATTATAGGGTTATATTTTTCCCACCCAACACATATTGAAAACCTTTTATTATGTGTGCCAGATGATCATTAATATTAATAATATCATAACCCATTAAATTAAATGGGTATTTTACACAACTCAAAAAATCATAACATTTGGAAAATATGTAGGATTCATAAGAATTATAGAAAAACCCATTAAAATAAGAGGGATTTAGAAGATATTATTCTTGTTTAAACCCATAGAAAAAATGTGTTTTTAGAGATATCATGTCATCAAAACATAGACCATTCACAAAAATACATGAATGATATCCTTGAATCATGACCGTAGTAAGAAATATGTGACATCAATGAATGTCATCTTACATGAAAAATAATTTTGAAAAATAATTTTCATTTTTTTGGGGAAAATATTCTTTCCTCTTTAAAAATGATCTTTAAAGTAAAATACATTTTGAAAACAATTTTAATCAAAAAAACATGAAAAAATATTATGTATGATGTGAAAAAATTATAGTTATTATTAAATATAGGAAATAAAAATAATTTCTTATTGAATAAGTTAAAAATATCATTTAAAAACTTTTTTAAAATATTTTGATTTATCATTGTTTTGAAAGAACACATATTTTTTACAGAAGAGAAAATAATGTCATATATTATTAATAAATTTTTTTAAAAAAATTATGAAAAGAGTGGAAATGGTATAATTACATGGGGATATATTGAGTAATCTGTGTATAATAACATACATTAAAATTCATCAAATATAGAATATGATATTTCAAGAATGGAGACTTGATGATATAACAATCCAGATAAATGGTGAGGTTATGACATAAAACTATTACCACATTGGTAACATTGATTCTTATGACCCATCAAGAAATAACATAAAATAAAACAAATAATATAATTATTATGAATAAATTCATCATATTACATGTTAATGTGGTTTTATATACACATTTTGAAGGAATATAGGTGCATAACATAACATACATCTCAAATGAATAATTTTTTTAAAAAAAATACCTTACTAATTTGGTAAAATTGAAACTATAAACAAAATGAAAGAGAGATACTAAAATGTATATATAAGAAACCAATAATTAATGAAAAATAATCATAAAATACATTCATGGGAATCATATATACCACACAACAAAAATAAGGGTTGAATATGGAATGTATCTCATAGAAACAAATATGATCCGAGAAACAAACCCATAATACCATTTTAAACTTTTGAATCACAATATCTATAAATCAAAAAAATAAATTTAAAATTTTAATATCATGAAATAAATTAAATTCATGATATTGAATTTCATATTTATTTTTATAATCCACCCAAAATGAACGTGTTTTGAATATGGAATAAATCTTGTAGAAGTTATAGTGAGACTAGAAATCCCCTTACCATATGTGTTGACTTCCTTAATACATGTTTAACAATACATTATAATAAATATAAGTTTATTATAAATTTAACAAAAAAAACCATTCCATATATTATTTTATTTTGACATTATGATACCCATTTATAAAAAAGTCCATGGAAAATTTACGTTTTGAGTAATATTTTCTTTGTTTTTTCATATATGTTATCACTTGTAATTTTTAGTCCTATTAGATTGAAAATAGTTTCCTAATTTTCCAAATGAAAACCAAAATATAAATATATTATATATTATGTATATATTTTTTCAAAACAATATATAAAATATTGACAGATCAAATGAAATGCACAATTTATTCGGAGAGTATGTCATACCTATGAATGATCGTTAATTTATATTTTCATGTTATTTCGAAAGAATTAAATGTGAATTATATATATATAATAATTATATTAGAATTATTATTTAGTATATATTACATATTTCTATTAAATTAATCGTTAATAAATTCCAAATAAATCCTGACAGAATCACATTGCATCACAAGGTGGTAGTCCAGTGTACACACGAAAGACATTATTGTATCCCCAAAAAATTTGTAGAATAAATATTTGGGTAATATAATAATTATATAATGATAAATAATTATAATATTTATAATATATTATAAATTTATATTTATTTCTGATCATTAAAGGTGGTACTAGAAGAATGAACTACATCAGTTCACGGGGCGTTAGTACCTTGGACACACAATTGATAATTACATATACCGTTTGATGGAAGTGTGTGATGTTGAAGGTATTAACCATAACACATCAACATCTTAAAAAAACTAATATATTTATGATACTTTATAAGAATTATATATAAATAATTGATGGTGTTTTAGGAAGTGCAAAAGAAAAATTGTTATTTCAAAAAGTTACTTCTTATTAAAGAATCTCCTTTTGGTTTTCATCCAGTGACTTATTGGGTTGGATTTCTGGAAAATGGAATGATTATATAACTAGGGGAGTGAATTTAAGAGGTTATTTAAGTAGGGTGTGACCATCTTTAATGTCTTTAGTGTTTTGAAAATGGGGGAGCGTGAATGGAATTTTATAACGGTGGACTTGAGTTCTTGTAAATATTAAAAAGTAAATATTATTGGTAAGTATAACTAAAAAATGTGATTCAAATAATGAAATTTTTTGATAATATCAGGTATATGGTGAACATATTCCCATTAAATGGGTTTTTACAAGTTTCAAGGTTATATTTTCCCTTATGTTTAATATTTATTCTTTTACTAAACTAATCATTCTCTTAATCAATGTTATTAATTCTAACTATTTACAATAATATTTTTATTAAAAGATTAATTATTCCATATTAAAAAATTTAAATTAAAATCATTAAAAATAATTAATCCATTTTTAAAATTAAATTCAATGAAGTGGAATAAATTAATTTAAAATTAATCATGGAGATGATATGAAACAATGAGTTTTTAAACAGAAAAGTTAAAAAGATTGAAATCTTTGTAAATCCTATTTCAATTTAAAATTTATTAAAATAAAGTAAATTGGGATAAATGATGTATAATTTATCTAAATATAATTCTTAATAAATTTAAAATATAATTTTACTATATAAATAAATTATACCAAATGTATGTTTTCAATTAGAATTCAGTATTTTTCGATATTCATCAAAAAATAAAACTTCCCAAAAAAACAAAACAATTCACACTAATAAAATAATTTTATTAAAATATAAAAAATTTATTTATTTTTATCAAAATAATTTTTAAAAATTATAAACAATCAGTTTTAAAATGAGTTCCCCAACTAAAAACTGTAAAACTACATTTTTGACAAATGAATGTTTTGAAGTGAAAATAGGATTTATTGTTATCTCTTGTTTAGAAAAAATATTATATTTATGTTAAAGTATTTATTGAATATATAGTACATAAATTTCATTAAAATAATTATCCATGTGTGATTGGGTTTATTTATGGATATAAAACACCCTTTTAGGCATAAATTTTTTTTTCAACTAATGATTTCATTCTTTTTCAAAAGGGGTATATTATAATTTCTAATTAATCGGTGACTGAATAATTCATTATATAAAAATTTGTAAAACTTATTTTCATACTTTATTTAATCTGATTAATACAAACCATTAAAATTTTTAGTTGATAAAAATCATAATAAAAGTATGTCATGTTTGGTTTAAAGTCGTTATTATTTATAGATAAAGAAAAATTAAGAATTTTGAGAAACACAATATAAACTATATATTGCATGTAACTAAATATAAACTAAATATCATGTTTAGAGAAATACTAACTTGTTTTATCATATAATGAAATTTAACTCTATGTATGATGTAATTTATTTTATCAATGAATTTTAATAATTGGAAACAAATTAATTCCTAAAATCTAGGGGTGTTACATTATAACCCATTTAAAATGAAATTCTCCCCCAAATTTTTCTATGTCATTAAATGATTATTAAATTAATGTTCCATGCATATAAACCCACATTGTAAAAATTAAGACTAAAACATCCTTTTTTAGGTAATTATTGAAACATAATATTTACCCAAAGTAACTCATAACTAGGATCCACATAGGAAAACATATGTGGTATTTGAACACATAGACATGGAAGATAAAAATAACACTAAAATAAGACATAGATTTTTAAAAAACATTGTTATGTGAAAAATGAAAATAAAAAATTCATAAACAAAAGAGTATTGAAAATGTCAATACTATCATCAAAATTATTAAAACATGACAACATTTTATTTTAAAACTATAAAAAATGGATTCATAGTTTTCAAGAGAAGATATACTTATATTATTTCATTCTACTTCAAAAAAACAATGTCACCATTTAATTGTTACTCGATCAATTTCCAATTCATTTATTACACCATGAAATGAAGATAAATTTGTTGTGATTAAATCACTAATGGATCATAAGAACTACAAATAGACCAATTAGTTATCCTTTCTATCTTCATATATCATTTAAATCAAAATGTTTAGAATTAGTTATCCAATATGCATCGATATTTATATGTTATAGTAATATGGTAATATCAAAAACAAAATCCAAATATAAATTCAGACCATTCCAAAAATGGTTAACCTTTTAACCCTTACATCCATCCAATGGCCTGAAGGCCTTCGTTTTTTATTTATTTTGATAATCCACCTTTCAAGGGGTTAGGTGGAACCCTTACAAGGCCTTTAGGTGTAAGTATTACATGGCCTGTAGGCCTTAGAGGAATTCATTGCCCGCAGGCATCAGGAAATACATACAACCTAGACTAACTACTTGGAACTGCTCCTCCCCAAAATCTTCATCATGAAATCAGCTCTCCACCTTCACATGGATGTTCAGCTAGTCTATCCCATACATGCGCATTCTTTTCCCGATGGCTGGTGCCATACCTTCTCATTCTTGCAATCTGTGTAGCTTCTGCTGTGGTGAAAGATCCTTGATCATCCTCCTATAGAGCTAGTTCCTTGTAGGTTGTCTGGTTTGCATCTATACATAAGGGGTCATGAAGGCCTTGAGGTGGCTCGAAGTCCTTACTGGCGCAAAGGCTTAGGTGGCACGAAGGCCTTAAAGGACTCAGAGACCAAACCGGTGGTCCAAAGGCCCAAACGGGAGAAACTTTCCAGCTGCTACAGTTCCAAATAGTGACTGCTACTATACCTTCTATAGTACCTTCTACAGTACTGCACAGTCTCGCTACAGTACCTACTACATTACCTGCTACAGTCCCCCCCAGAAATTATGCCTCCACCTGGATTTGATCCCAGGTCGCCTGGATGTAGTTAAGATTCCTCACCAACCGGGTTGAGGCTGCTGTTCCCTTTTAACCATTACAAAATATAATTTACTAATTATTTGTTAAATAAATATTATCTTATACAAAAAAAATCATTGTAATCTTGGGTCCAACCTTGTATCAATAGAATATTGAATGTAATTTCGTTATTATAGAATCATTGTAAATAGAGATAATTTATTTTTATAATAATATGAATTTCCACTACAGAATGATGAAATATATTTTTATTGAGATTATTTTAAAAAATTCCAACATTAAATAACCCAATACTTAATTCTCTTATTATCATGATTCACTTCATCCAGTGTTATTCAACAAGATTTCCCTTTTTCATTTGTCTTCTGAGTCTGTTTTAATTGATTACCATTATTAACCCTCATATTTGGGAACTTTTTAAAATAATTACAACACTCCTTTAAATTGAAAAACTGATATGTGAGAGGTGCATTCTACTGGGATTTCTCGTTATTCACATCATTATATAACTTTTTCTAGTCACTTGAGAATTCATCATGTAACACCCTAAGTTTATTTGAACAATGTTTCAGATAAATGAATGGTATAAATTTTATAAAACATGAATTCAATATTTCATCATAATCTGAGCTAATATAATATTTATCTACATGACACACCGGCTTGACATGCATTAAACGCAACACTGAGTTTCTACGAGGAATAATTTTGTTGTTATAATTATTAAAATGAGATAGTTATTACCTATCCATCAAACATAGGAATATAAATAGTAATAAATATTTCTAAATATTATTTATAATATTTTTATACATGAAAACATATTTATAATAAAACATTTAATATTGATAATGTCTTTATCTTTTTGGAAATTCTATTTTCTCAAATGATCTTATTTTTGTGTCCTTATATGAAAAATAATGAAATTAATTATAAAAAATTATAAAAATTTAATTTTATAATTTTTTTAATTCATAATGTTGAAATTATATTAGGAAAATGTTTTTGGATTTTTTTTGAAAAACATCATTTATGGATGAATTGTGCAAAATATTCACTTTTAATTCCAAACATATTTTTCTTCTAAATTATTTGTATAATTATGTTATATTATATATTGGTTTTAAAGATTAATTAAATAAATTATAAATCAATTTATTAAATTAAGTTAATTAGGACCAATTTCAAAATGAAATTACATATAAAAATATCTCAAACTTTTATCCTTTTTTTTCTCTGCAAAAAACCTGCTAACATGACAGATCAACGAGATTAATTTTAAATTAATTTCTTCGACTTTTGTAAATAGAATTTATAAATATGATTTATATATCATGATTAAGAAAAATCTATAATTTCAAATGATTCAAAACATTTTTTTACCAAAAATATATGTGAATGTTTTTAAAATTAATTATAGAGATTACGAAAAAAAATTATATAGAAGGACTAAATTAAACATAAGGCCCAAAATGGTCTGGAAACTAGTTAAAAATACATTTGATGTTAATATTTCAAACCTATTCTACCTTTTAACGTATTTTAACCTTTATTGGACCCTCTTATCTTGGAAGACATGGTTGGAACTACCTATTCAAAAATATACAATAATGACGATATTCCTCCTCTATAAAATGCACTCACCCATCCAATTTATTCAAACATATCAAGACCTATGGACCTAAAAAATATTCTAAAATAATATCCCAATTAACCTCTAATATATATAGAGAAATTACATTGGGGATAAATCCTTCCAAGGAATCCATTTGGGGAAATCCAAAAGGAGTTACCCAATGAAGAGGTAACATATTTCCTAAAGATTTTCTGTCTTATTTTCATTCTCCACCATCTCAATTATTCCAATTACATACATACATAATAACCATATAATCCACATTACACTGTTATGTTTTTTATTATTAGGTTTTTAACTACACTCACACACACTTCTATCTAATAGGTAATGAATGTATTTTTCTTCTCCATAGCGAACAGTAGCCTCATGAAAATATGTTGTTTGTTTTTCAATTACACCATATAATTGTTGGATATTATGATGAAAAATATTTTTTCAGAAGATTTATTTTGTATTTATGATATATTTATACTTATTTAACTATTTTATAACACATACCTTCAATAGTTTCATTATTTGTAAATATGATCACTTTATTTGTGGGTGTGTGGACTACCGCCTACTCAAAGCGATGTCATTGGATCACATATTAGATGGAATATGTTGAGGATGGTTCTACTAATATTAAATGATTCGTATGACATAATAATGCTATTATAAAGATATTATATATATATATAAATATTTCATTTACTTACTTTCATTCAATACTATCATTAAATGGAAATATCATTCATTCATATGTATTTCCTACTGTCTCCTTGAACGGTGTATTCCATTTCACCATTCTATTTTTAATAGATTACTCTAAATACATATACATGGAATATATATTAAATTTATATAATGCATTAAATTCTTGAAATAATTAAATCTTCATCTACTTAAGATTATCTAAAATAATAATTTAAAAAACATATAATGAACAAAGAAGATACTACATGAAGTTAAACATTGACATGAAATTTTAAATAAGCATGTTATATGAAGTCATATTAAAACCATATTTTTTTACAGAACATAATATTGTTCTTTAACTGATCTATAATAAAAATATATATATTATACATGAGCTTTGTGTGAGTATGATGATATTCACCACAATAGGTAATGGAATTTGTAGTCCCACTTTTATTTCTCTGATATTTCTAAATTATTCACCACTTGTTTATTTTGTGTGGTGTGTATAATATAAATTAATCTTCTATGATTATTATCCTTAAATATATGGGTATTTACATATCCATTTTTTGATATATATTTCATGGAGTTTATGTTTAAAAAAGATCAAATTTGTAAAGTATTTTTGTCTCAAATTTTCTTCATTGAGACACATTCCATGAATTTCAATAAACCATTTTTTAAAAAACGTTTTAATTTTTTTTTCATATGATATTTTAATATTATTTTCAAGTTAAAAACTATTTTAATAGATATTTATGGTTTTTAAATTATTCTTTATATTTTTTCAATTATTTTTTAAAATAAGTGGTTTTCAAAATATTTTCAATCTTTCATTATAAGTTTTCAAATTGTTTTCAAAGAAATATTTTTGAAAACGATTTCAGTCATTGTTTATATGTTTTCAAGATTATTTTAAATGATAATTTATTTCAAAAGGTTTTATTTTTTAAATTTCATTTTTCAAAATAATAAATTGTATTTTCCTCGTAAAATGTTTTTAAAATTTCATCTCAAATTATTTCCCATATAAGATGACAGATGTTGGTATTACTTATTATTTTATAGGGAAATTATAAAATGGTTCCATTAATATTGTATATCTCAATGGTTTATGTATTTATGTATATATTTTTATGAATCCCATTTCACATTCAAAAATTATATACTTACAAAACCAACTTAATTTCCTTGGCTATGTTTTGATGAAATGATTATGAAACCTGTATCTTTTCCTCACGTTATGATATGATTAAATGTCCATGATACACATTTCATTTAATAGATTCTAACATAATTATTTTTTATAATCTTGTATAACTTGTATGTATGATTTTATTATGAGATAGGTGGGACCTATATCTCCCTCCAATCATTAGGTAATGATTTATATATGAATAGATAATGATGGAAACCAAGTCAAAATTTATACTCCTATGTAGAATATAGTGAAACCTGATACACTATGGGAAGATGGTGAAACTCGATCTTCTATAGGAAGATGGGGAAACCTAATCCACTATAGTAAGATAGTGAAACCTAATCCCTTACAAATAACATACTATGACCGAGGATTGTAGAGTGTTCATCTAAATAGTTTTAGTCTCCATGGAGTGACCTAATATGTTTTGGAAACTATCCATAACTTATATGAAAAGATATGACAAGTATATTTGTATTCCATAATTCCAAGTATTATTCTGATGTTATTCTTTCATGGATCCTAATCTTGATTCTTGTATGATTCTTTTCTTATGAACCGTCAATATTTACACAGTGTTTTATGTTTATGATTTTGGATATGGAGGGTATGGTCTTCTAATGTTCACATCATGTTATCATAACCTTTTTCTCATGTTACATATCCCCCTTACTTACCACTACTAATCATTTTAGGTCACACATTTTTATGTTTTTCTTTCCCCTAGGTTATGATTAAATGTATTTTTCATGATTTTTCTAAGAATGGTGCTAGTCATAGTGAACCCAATGGGTGATAGTATAGATCACTTATGAAGAAGAATTTATGTCTTACTGTTTCCAAATGATGTAAATAATTACAGTAATTAGACATCATCTTGTGTAATTTATTATTTATTCCACAAATATGATGAATTGTTAATTTGTGCAATTTTAGGGTCACTATAGTTGGTAATAAAGAAAAATTTTAGCAATCCTTTTGAAACTAGTATAATAAAACCATAGTGAGAACTATTATGAATTTTTTAAGGATATGTATATAGATACATTAATGTATAGGAAAATTTCATGGTGTTTTGGTAAGGGATAGAATGAGTGGTTTCTTATAAATACATAAATTTATGGATAATAAAATTTCATGTGGTTATGGAATAGAGTTTCCTAGGAGCATCAACTCAGACAAGGTGCATCCATCCTAACTTAATCATAACATATTACACAATAATAGGCCCTACTTATCACCTTGTTTTTTACTCCTGGGGGATAATCCTTGGGAATTCACAAAATCTTTATAAACCATCATGAAGGATTTAAAAATAAATTGGCTATGAATATCCTAGTATAAATTTAGCGTGACATAGATTATGGAAGGTGTCATAATTTTGATATCATGTATGTCATTTTTCATGATTGTATGGTTCCTAACTATGAAAATTATTTTTTAATATATGATTTATTTTTTAGTCAATGGATGGAATCTAAATGAACAAAATTAATAGTTATTGGAATAGACAATGCAATTATTTTCCTCCAAATTAACTGAATGCTATAGGGGCTTAAATCGAAAATCACATTTCAATTCCCATGTGAATTTCTCAATATATAAATCATGTTGAACATCCAAATTTGAAAATGAAAGAAAAACGTTTTGTTGAGTTAATAATGGGAAAAACCCACCTTCTTTCTATATGTTTTCCAATACACTTAATGTTGGAAAATGGTCATGTACCACTAAAAAATATTCTTCTTCCTATTGTCTTCGGAACATGACAGTTTCATTATGACTATTTATCATTTAGAAGGTGAAGCCAAATAGAGATGAAATCTAATCATGAGTATGTGTCCAAAATATGAAATCGAATCAATGGATTTGGATGAGTTCAATAAATTATTCATCAATAAATAATTCCCTCATGTTGAAGATATGAATATGGAAAATGAGTTCCTTTGGTTGAATAAAAAGTATGATTAATCCATCGGTACTATGAGGGTAAATTCACAGTGCTTGCATGGTATGTTTCTTGAAATGTAATCCTGAACGAATGTAAAATTGATAGTTTCTTTATTTTATTAATAAAATATCTCCTAATGTTGTTGTCCATAAGATACATTAGTATCTATGAAGATATTTTTAGTTGTGAAATCATAGATCAAATGGAGGTTGGAGTAACATATCGAGATCATGGTTTTAACAAGAAAAGTAATATAGAAATCAAAAGAAAATCTAAAAACCATTGATAGATGAATACGATCATTTCATTTTTCTATATGTGTTGAATGAATCATATAGTTTATTATATTATGGGGGTCTAATAAGTGTTTTTTTGTGATGAATGGAAGGCCATTAGGTGATTGATTGCCATACTGATGGGAAGAAGTCAGTTAATGATGCAAATAGAGGAATATATAAATGGAATAAACCTACCAAAATTCAGTTCATCAAGAGTAATGAGGATATTAATTTTTCTAAATAGTCCACCAACACAGTGGTTGGTTATGATGATTTATGTCAACAACCTATTTTACCATTACACAATGGTAAATATCATGTTATCACTACTTCAGATGATTGTTATAATAATGATGTGGTGAAGGGTACAAAACCCGTCGACTCAAAAAATAATTCCATCTTATTAGAATTTAGATCTACCCACTACTTCACATCTAGATAATTTTCTAAGGGTATTAATATTCTACCCAAATTATTTGATTTCGAATTATCAGTACAAACCCCTAATGGTAGGATGATTTCATCTGAAGTCTATGATTCCACTCTCGTTAAAATTTGTGAAATTATACTTCATAAAAGTTTTATAATCCACTCCCTAGTTTAATTTGATGTCATAATAGGCATTTATTGTCTTTTTCTTCATAAATACCACATAAAATTTGATGAAACATAAGTTACATTTGATATTTCTAACCAACCTATTATCATTAATCAAATTGATGATAATTATGAACATTCTATGAAGAATACATCCTGTTTAGTGGTGTCAATTCCAAATCATTAGAACTTTTTACTTAAATTTTATTTGAGAAAAATTACATTTATGGAATTTAAATTGTTTGAGAATATTTAGATGTGTTTGTGGATGTGTTTCTGATACTTCCACCAAAATATGATGTATCATTCTTGATTGAACTCCTAATTGGTTCCAAACAATTTTCAAACAGTCCTTATAGAATAAACAAAATTGAGTTGCATTAATTGTAGAGAAAACTATAAGAAATCATTGATAAGAGACTCATTCATCCAATTGCATCACCTTGGGATGAACCCATCTTTTTTTGAAATAAAATGATGTATTAATGGGACTCTGAATTGATAATTAGGAGTTAAACAAGATCACATTCAAGAACAACTATTATCTTCCTCATATTAGCGTCTTGTATAATTAAATAAGTGGATATCAACATGTTTACAAGGTTTAAATTCATTTTGGATATCAACAATTGAGGTTGAATAAAGATAATATACCCAAGACGACATTCTATACAATGTATGGACACTATGAATATATGGTGATGCCTTTGGGTCATACTAATTCACAAGATAACATCATGGATATGAAGAACAGAGTATTTAGAGATATCCTAGACTATTTTTTGGTAGTATTTATAAATGAAATCCTTATCTATTCAACGATGAAAGAAGATAATCATGACCACATGATAATTGTAATAAATACTATATGGAACGAGAATCTGTATTAAAAAAATCAATGTGTGAATTTTTCCAGAAAAAGTTTTTATTTTTGGGCCACATAATCTTAAGATAAGATTTAATAAGAAGATCCATCAATTATGGAAGCTATTGAATGATGGAAAATACAAACCAGGGTGAATGGGTTATGTATTTTTCTTATCATAGTTGGATATTATTGACGGTTTCTGAAGAATTTATAATGACTGTCTAATCTTATGAACAATTAACTCAGAAGGATGTCAAGTTCCTCATGACTGAATAATTTTAGAAAACTTTCAAGGAACTAAATAGAATATTGTTTAACACACATGTTCTTACATTACCCTATATTGGAGATGTGATTGTAATATATATTGGTGCATACATGAAGGAATTGGGATACGTTCTTATAAAAAATAAATTGGTTATTACTTATGCCTCACAATAGTTAATGATCCATGATCAAAATTACCCAACACATGAATTGGAGTTTGAATTAGTAATTTTTGAATTAAAGATATGGAAACAATATATTTATAGAGATAGTTTTGATAAATGTACCGATCCTAAATATGTGAAATATATATTCACAAATAATGAGTTGAAAATGGACAAGAGAAGATGTTTATAGCTGATAGCGGATTCTAATTTCTCAACACATTACCACAATGGGAAAGCAAATAAGGTAGTTGACACTTTTAGTCAAAATGACCATGCTATATTATCCAGGATGATTAAAAAAGATATAATTAATATATATTTTTTAAGGAAAGATATGGAAATATTGAAGGAAGGGGGAAAATATTGTCTTGCTCAATTGAATGTTCCGACCTCTATCCTAGTGAAGATCAAATAGGTGTAGAAGAAAGATGTAGAGTTTCAAAAGATGGTTATAAATTTCGTAGAGTTTAACCATGATCAGGATAGAATGATATGGTTTAGGAACTGTATATGTTTTCTATCCATACCATTTTTGAAGAATAATCTATTAGAGGAAACTCGTAGTTCTTCATTAACTATTCATCATTGATGTAATAAAATGTATAAATAATTGATAGAATTCTTCCAGTGGGATGACATGAAGAAGGATACGACTGAGTATGCATTTTAGTGCATGGTATTCTAGCAAGATAATAATGAAAGAAAAAAATCTATGGGGATGTTTCATCCATTACCCATACTATAATGGATTTGGGTGAACATCACTAATATTTTTTTTCATTAGAAACCCTAAAACCTATAAAGTGTTTAATTCTATATGGGCTATAGTCGATGACCTCACTATGTTAGTACACTTCATCACTATTAGAGAATAATTATTTCTATATCATATTTCTAGTATATAAATTTAGAAATTGGTACGGTTGCAAGGATTACAAAATTCTATTATATCTGATTGAGATTTGAGAATCACATCTAATTTATGGTGAAGTCTTCATCAGTAAAATGATACCGAATTATTTTTCAGCACTACATAAGGCCCTCATAATTTTTTTTATTCTAAAAGAAAAATGAAAACACAAGAGGATATGTTTAGACCTTGTTCGTTGGATTTTAAAGGAGGTTGGTATCAACAACTTCATCTAGTTGAGTTTTCATACAATAATAGATTTCAATCAATAATTTAGATGAAAACATATGAATCCCAATATTGGATGAAATGTTGATATCCAATATGCTAGGATTATGCTTTGTAAATAAAGATATATGGACACGAGATGGGTGATGAAATGGATAATAATGTTATAACCATTCAACAACATATCATGGAAGCACAATTTCAATAGAAATTTTATAATGATAATCATCAGTGTGAAAATGAATTTAAAGTTGGTTAGAATTATTTTCTTGGAATTTCATAATGTAATAATGTAATGATGTTTCCTAGATCTATTTTTATTGGTACCTAGGATATTGTTGATTGTATCTCAATGGTAACATGTCTTTTTTCACTTACTCCAAATATCTCTAAAGTTCATGATGTATTCAATGTATATATCCTAAGGAAGTACATACCATTCCTTTCTAATTTACAAAATTTATAGGTATTACCATTGGATAAGGATCATTTATATGGGGAATAAGCTGTTAAAATTTTAGATCATACATAGACCACTCTACCAAAGATGACCACATACCTAGTTAAAGTTTTTATTGGAGAAATCACTAATTAGATAAATCCATGTAGTAAAATTGGGATTTTTATGGTTGAAATATCCTCATTTGTTATTTTAGAATGATGAATTTTGAGGGAAAATTGATTTTATTAGGGTGGAATATAAAACCCTGAGTTTTTTGGATCTTTTTGAAAATAAATTATTTCAGTGAATTCGATGCTAAAACAATTAAAACATTCATTACACACTAAACAAATAAAATCTTGATCTACCTACAACAATGAATAGGTTTGTGTTACATGAAACATTGAGTTTCTACAGAAGATCATTTTACTGTAAAAATTATTCAAATTTGATAGTTATAAAATATCCATTAATTATAGTACCATGAATATAAATAACTAATTTTTAAATATTATTTATAATGGTTTTATATAAACGAATCATATTTATAATAAATAATGTAATATTGGTAATGTCTTTATGTTTTTGATTGTACTATTTTCTCAAGTTAGTATATTTTTATGTCCTTAAGTGATCAATAATTAAATTACAAATTGATACTTAGATAAATTGAATATTCTAAAATAAAATTTTTAGGAACTAGTTTTAAAAAAAGTGTTCTATCAAAAGTTCATATAACTAATTTTTGAAAACATAAAGTGTTTGTTAGTTAAACTGGATTAACTAATATATTATCTCTAGAAGAACATATTATTATTAATAAAAAATATATGTAATTTGGTATATATATTTAATTAATATAATCAATAAAATTTCATTTGTTTATATTATTTTTTTAAAATACACTTGTGTATATTTAAATAGTTTTCTAGAAAAATATTTTTATTTATTTTTAAATAGGGTTTTATATTCATTTATTATTAATTGGTCACTGAATAATTTATTATATATAAATATTTAAATTTTATTTTCATAATTTAGTGAATCATGTTCATACCCACCTTTCGAACTACTAGGTTATTACAGTAACATTTAAATAATGTTATTTAGCTATTCATTTATGCTTGATATGGTTTATCATATACATTATTGAAAATAATGATTCCATTTAAAAACATATAACCAAACATTCTACCACCCTTAAATAAATTTAATCCTCACAATTTGAACCTGGGCAAGGTAAATAAGGTTTGACTATTCAAATTACCATTATTTAAATCCCACATCGGAAAATGGATTAAGAAAACATCCACTTTAAAAGAAAGAAAGGAAAGTATGTTGGTCACTTATTATAACACATAAAATATTTCTATATAAGAAAACATGGATATGTAAGAGAAAAATAACCATCATTGAATGATAGTAATTGATATAGAACATGATCATGAGAAATATAACCATCCCAAAACCATAAATATGTGTTGGGAAATAAGGTTGTTGATAAAAGAGAACATATAACATAAAAAAAATCCTTATCATAGAGTTGGGAATTAGTTTTCTACATGGACTAAAAATATAATGAAACATACTGAAATGAAAATTATAGTTTAATACCTTAATAAATTTCCTCCACGAACTCATGTTTTTATTTAAATAATGTTTATTCAAGATGAATTTTTCATTCATGAAGCACTATAATCAACTCATAGAGAATAAAATAATCCAAACTAGAATAACAATCTATTTCACCAACTGCGAATCATTGACCAAATCTAAAATTGTTTTGACAATATAACTTAATTATCCAATAATAATTAACCCTTATATGATAAAAACTATTTTACTCTCCATAATTCTGCTGTAATACCCAGAGTTCAACATTGACCATTTTCTAAAAAATTACTTATAATTCCTCAAAAATATTAAAACTAAGATAAAAATAGAAAAAGTTTTTTAGGAAATTATATTACAATTTATCTTTTATATTCATATCCAAATATCATCTATAAAGACCGGAAAATTCTATGGAAATTTTTTCTTCTTCTTAAATACATGGAAATTTTACGAGTATGCGAAAATTTACGGTGCGTGATTCCGAGACCCAGTGTGACCAGAATCAATTTCTGAAGTATTGTTCGGGTACGCTCAGTAAACATACGAGAGGGATTTTATAACATCTGAATCAGCGCTCAGAACTGAAATCTGAGGGCATCATTGAACTCGCAGTGCCTGTATTCGCTGAAAAAGGCTTTCGCCTCGACGATAGATGGTCGAGAAAGGGAGTTAGATTTTGGGGTTTTTAATAAAGTTAAAAAAATATGTATTAACTTATTTTTATTTTTTAGGTGGTTAAAACCTCCAAGAGGTTCTTAGTGGTGGGGGCCACCACACCCTAACCTCCCATGGGAGGTTATGGTGGTGGGGCTTAGCCACACATTACCTCCCTTGGGAGGATATCCTTGGTGGGGACCACACGAGCTTTAATCCCCCTTTACTCCCCATCAAGGGGGAATCAACTCTTCACCTTACCCACCATTTAATTGAGCCAACTCCACCCAGTTAATTAAGTGATATAACTCATTTAATTAAAACACATTTTGAATTATTTTTAATATTTTGGCCAACAAATTAAATAATGGGTTAGCTTAACCCATTATTTTTGGATGACAATACATTTGGTTGAGCTTTGAGAAAGGGCTTGGAAGAACTTGGAGAACCATTGGAGAAACTAATTCTCCATTGAAGAACAATTTTCAACCATGCCAAAGGAGAAGGAGTCGACCGCGAAGAATGCCGGCTTCAACATCGTTCCCTCTGAACGCTCATCCACCAACGACGGATATACTCGTCCTTTTCTGACATTGATGAATCGACGCCGCCTTTCCGTAACTTTGTCAACGACCATCGTCATACGAGGTAGTGGATTTGAGTTGATTTTTTGTTTTCGTTCTATGTCATTAAAATTGTGGAATGTCAATTGCTGATTGATATCACCATAACAAGGAGGGCTCGGACCGCACGAACATGGCCCAACCCACCCCTTTATTGTTCTCATTTGTTGAAGATGGAGGGGGAGCAACGACGGTCGAAGTCAGGCCAACCACAAAGGAAACCATCCGTAAATACATCTGGACGCAAAAGAACTGGCGGCGTAAGGCCGCCGGGTCGCCGGAAGGGCGCGACACTGTCGTGTCGTGCGGAGGAGCTGGGGGTCGCGACCAGGTCGGGCCGTGGAGGAGGTGGCGCGGTTCCATCGCGCTGCGTGGAGAAGCTGGGGGCCGCAGCCAGGCCGGGCCGCGGCGGAGGGGGTGCGACGCCGTCGTGCCGCGCGGTGGAGGTGAGCCGCGACCATGGTGGGTCGTAGTGGAGGAGAAGGGGCGGACGACGTCGACCGGCCACCGGCGGTGCAGAACCGGCTCACCGCTCAGCCATTCGGAAAAGGCGGGACCCCCCGGGTCCTGCGAGATACTGAACCGGTGCCTATGGCCTTTTCTGTTCAGAAGTTAGGGGGAACGACACCCCCCCCCACTCGTGGCTAGGACGGGCCCTGCAGGGCACCGCCAGCCGCTGGCCGGCCAGCCCATGCTGGCTGCCAGTAGGCCATGCGGGCTGCATGCGTGGCCACACGGGCTACCCACTTGGGCCGAGCCGCCCTTGGGCTAGGCCGCCCCCTCGGGCTGGGTCGGACCCACAGACTGGGTCAAACCCCAGTCCAAAACTGTTTGACCCGAACACACCTTTTTTTCCCATAACTTGGTCTACAGGTGTCCGGTTAATGAACCATCTACGGAAACGGAAAGCTTAGAGCGAGATGGTTCTTTTGGAATACACCACATGAGGTTTGAACATAGTTGAGATACATTCTTTTTGGTTTTATCCTAAAACCAACTGGGCCCCTGGAAAGGAAATATCTATAACTCACAGACTGGGCGTCCGATTGACTCGCCATCTATTGCGTCGAGACCCATATGACGAGGAGTACCATTGAGATACTTCTACATGGTAGTTCGTGATAGTTGGAGTATCTAGTAGAATCTCATGGAGTGGTTCCTCCTGGAGACGAGCGAGCAGAGTAGAGAGACCTAGTCACTGGCTCAGACCTGACAAATGTGGTCCTTTCGACTTGGAGTGTTTTGACTACCCCAGTGGGAAGCGTCTCTTCGTGACATGGTAGACCCACAGTGGGGAGCTCCTCTGTTTGACATAGTAGACCCATGGTACTCGACAAATGGAGTACCTCATCAGGCTACAAGGGGGAGTGCCTCTGTGTGATGCGGCATACCTATAGTGGGGAGTGCCTCTGTGTGACACAGCAGACCCATGATACTTGATAGGAGGAGTACCACAGTAGTCCCAGATTGTGGGAATCACCTCTGTATGACACGACATACCGACAATACTCTATAGAGGAGGAGTACACTAGCAGTCATGGTTTCAACAGTTTGAATGGGAGTGTTACATGTTACCACCCTAGAATAAAATCCTAGTTTTGAGCTGAGTCAATGACATTAGTGTTTTCCTCATGATTGAGATGGGGTACTAGATAACTTAGGTATATGTATCAGCATATACCTAAGTAATGGTTATACATTCATTTCATACCTTGTGGTTTATCCTTGTTTGATTTTGTGAGACCTTGAGTGTCTTGGGGTCCCTACTGAGTATTGTTATACTCACCCCTACACGGGCTATGCCCACACCTTGTTGTGTTGGAAGAAGACAACAAACAACGCTGAATGAGGCAGAGAGTAGCAGGATTGGATGGTACTCGGAGGTGGACCACTCGGTGTGACAGTACTCAGAGGAGACGGACAGACGTGGATTGCTGAGGAGGCCATCTATACCTACCCATCAAGTAGGAACCCTAGAGGATGACCCAGTAGCTACTTTACTTTTCTTCAGTTGTACTTTCTTTCAGTTGTACTTTCTTGTTGGGCTTCTATTTCTGGCCCCTTTTCACTTTACATCACATCTTTTGTATATAGTTTTAATTAGTGATTTGCTTCCAGTTGTGTACTCTGATATGTTTGTTTACAGTTATAAATGAAATGCCTTCCCAGTTTAGGGATTTACACCTTTGGTGCTAGTCTCCAGCCCATGGTCTATGGAAGGAAGGCTTGGGGTAGTCACGATACGGGCCCTGGGGGACGGGTCAGGAGAAATTGGTATTAGAGGAGTCGGTTCTACCGCCGAACTTAGGAATCTGATATTTCTTTTCTGTGAAGAAATAGAGTTAAGGGTACTAATTGTGGTTCTCAGTTCATAGAGTCTAGTGTTGGTGTAGGCGACCGACCTATCCATACACCAGGACCCTGACATCTGATTTCTGACTAAGTGCACGAAAGCACTGATTGCGTGTGTGTATCCAAAGGTTTTTATTTATGTCATCTCAACCAGGTGAGCTCACCAGGTATAAATATTTTGACCGTGTCGCATATGTTTCTTTCTGGATGCCTCCCCATAGAGCCCCGAGAGTCGTACGCTCTGACAGCCCACTGAGTGAGGAGGCCTTGGTGCAGGGCCATTTACCAGCAGAGGAACCAGTATTACCACTTCCCATTGGGCCACCAATGCCATCAGACCTAGTAGCAGACGATGCACGCCGATTGAGCATGTTGCATGAGTTCCAGTGCTAGAGGCCAGCCATGTTCCAGGGAGAGACAGACCCACAGGCGCCTGAGGATTGGTTAGAGGCTGTGGTGAGAGTCTTCAGGCTAGTAGAAACACCAGCAGACTTCATGGTGATCCTTGCGGCCAGCCTCCATCAGGAAATGGCAGGCATATGGTGGAGCCTAATGCTCCAGGTCCACGATGAGGTGAAACTACTCTGGGCAGACTTTGAGAGCCTATTCTCGGCGGAGTTTGTTCCAGCGACCCTGCGAGTGGTGTAGCTACATGAGCTACTGCATCTATAGAAGGGTATCATGACAGTAGAACAGTACTCATCAAGGTTCACCGACCTCTCACGCTACTCCATGGATATGGTACGAGACCAATTCATCAGGGCCCGGACCGTCAAGCAGGGGATCGGGCGAGAGATTAGTGCATCTATGATCTCCATCAGCATCCTGACGCAAGTAGGGGTGTTAGAGAGAGCCCTCATAGTGGAGAGTTTACTTGTTGAGAAGTCTCTGGTAGCGAGACCCACCACTAGCCGACACACAACAGAGTCTTCTACAGCTTGCAGTAGACAGATGACACAGAGGTCTAAGAGGACCAGAACCATGGGTGGACAACCTCAGGACTCAGGATCTATCGTGTAGGGCACATGAGGTAGTGACTTACCTGCGAGGAGAAGGCAGTGTTACTCATGTGGCGGGCAGGGTCACACGGCTCGTGACTATCCAATCCACCATTCAAATGATCTGTATTCAATTGAGGGACCTCCCAGGCAGAGGCAGAGGTTCCATCAAGGTGGTCTGTAGGGTGGAGGCGGACGTGGAAGAGGAAATGGTCGAGCAGCTAGTGGTGGAAAACGATACAAGGTTCTACCGCCACCACCACCATGAGGACCACCTCAACCATATGGAGTAAGTGTACATGGGAGAGCGCAGCTTCAGGAAGCCGAGGCATATGACCATGGCACTCTAGAGATGATTCAAGGTACAATCTGTGTCTACTATACCTTAGATGCATTACTTATAGACATAGTTTCCAGTCATTATTTCATATCCCCTTCCCTTGTTCGGATCTCGGAGTTTCCGACGGAGCCATTGGCTCGATCCTTACGGGTAGAGACTCTTACGAGAGAAGAATAGATGATTACGCACTAGTGCTGGCAGTGTGAGCTTACTCTAAGAGGCGAGAGATTCGGCTGGGATCTCCTCGTAGTGGTGTCGAGGCCTTATGACGACATCTTGGGTATGGATTGGTTATCTATAGTCCATGCTCATATTGACGGTATTAGGGGAAAAGTGTGGTCTGTTTGCATGGATGGGACCGGGTTTACCTTCACCAGCGAGAAGAGAACCTTTGCAGCACATGATAGACTTTCTCAGAGGAGGGTGCAACCAATCCCTCGCCAGTTGGCTTGCCTTACCCTCGGAGGACTTGATGTGGAGAGTTCGACTTATCCTGTAGTGGTGGACCAATACACTGATGTTTTCCCTGACAATGTTCCAGGACTACCTCCTCATAGAGAGGTGGATTTCTACGTTGACCTATACCACAGTACGACACCGATATCTAATACAGAATATCGGATGGCTCCCGCTAATCTTCGTGAGCTGCGGGTACAACTGGAGGACTTGTAGGGGAAGGGATTCATCCGACCTATTGTTTCTCCCTGGACAACCCTAATTTTGTATGCCAAGAAGGAGGATGGGAGCTTGCGGCTTTGTGCTGACTACCGTCGCCTGAACCAGGTGACTGTGAAGAACAAGTACCCACTCCCGAGGATTTCTGACCTCTTTGATCAACTGAAGGGAGCACGGTGGTTCTTGAAGATAGACCTCAGGTTAGGATATCACCAACTCAGAGTTTGAGATGAGGATGTGCAGAAGACGACCTTCAATTGTCAGTACGACCACTATGAGTTCTTGGTTATTCCCTTTAGCATAACCAACTCTCCAGCAGTGTTCATGGGTCTCATGAATAGGATCTTCCATGCACACCTAGATCGCTTTGTTGTAGTCTTCATCGAAAACATTTTGATATACTCGATTACTGAGGAGGAGAATGCCTAACATTTTCAGGTAGTAGTGGAGACACTCCGAGAGAACCAGCTTTATGGTAATCTCTCTATGTGCCAGTTTTGGATTCGATAGGTTCACTTCTTGGAAAATGTTATCTCAGAGGTTGGAGTTGTAGTAGATCCAGGGAAGATTGAGGTGGTACTTACTTGGGATCCACCTAGGAGTGTGACAGAGGTATGGAGTTTCTTGGGCTAGGCTGGGTACTACCGGAGGTTCGTTCCAGACTTCTCCAAAGTTGCAGCACCACTATCAGCCTTAAAGAATAAGGGGACACCCTTCGTGTGGTCAGAGAGATGCCAGCAGTGCTTTTAGAATATGAGGTAGAGGCTAACTAGTGCCCTCACTTTGAGGCTTCCAAATGAGGGCATAGGGTACATAGTTTATTACGATGCATCAGGGACCACACTTGGGTGTGTCCTGATGCAGGAGCGAGTAATGATCACATATGGTTCTCGACAGCTGAGTCAGCATGAGCAGAACTATGCTACCCATGACCAAGAGCTAGGAGCAGTGGTCTTCGCCTTGAATATGTGGCGACACTATCTGATGGGCGAACGTTTTACCGTGTACTATGATCACTAGAGTCTCAGGAATATCTTCACATAGAAGGACCTAAACCTGAGATATTGGCGATGGCTTGAGTTATTCCAAGACTATGACTTTGAGATAGACTATACTCCAAGGGAGGGGAAAGTTGTTGAAGATGCTCCCAGTAGGAGATCTGGTATACAGCTGCTAGGAAAGAAAACAGAGAAGATGGCTACCTTAAATATATCCTTTGTGGATAGGGATGAATAAGCCTATATACAGTCTCTTACCGTCACTCCTCCACTTCATCAGTGCGTCAGGGAGACGCAGCATGGGGACATTGAATGTGAGACACGATGTGCTCAGATATCCATAGGGCAAGAACCTGAATGATTTTCAGAAGGTGGGGAGCATGTCATCCTTTTCAGAAAAAGTACCATTGTAATAGTAGAAATTTAGGAGGAATTGTTGAGAGAGTTCCACACATCCCCTCTAGTGGTACATCTAGGAGTGTAAAAGATGTATCAGAACCTCAGACGATAGCACTGGTGGCCAGGTATGAAGAAGGCAGTAGCTGTGTTTGTCTCACGATGCCTCACTTGTCAGCAAGTGAAGGTGGATCACCAGGTACGAGTTGGATTGGTACAACCCTTAGAGGTCCCAGAGTGGATGTGGGATGGGATATCCATGGAATTCATGATGGGTATTCCATCTACATCCAAGAGTCATGATTCGACATGGGTGGTCGTTGACCGACTCACCAAGTCGGCTCACTTCCTACTGATCAGAGAGAAGGGCTCAGTAGAGATCTTGGGACACCTATATGTGCTCGAGATTGTTAGTTTTCATGGAGTAACTTCTTCTATTATCTCTGACCATGACGCATGGTTTACTTCCCAGTAATGGAAGGTGTTGTAGGAGGCTTTCAGGACAAAACTTCTCTTGAGCACCGCCTTCTATCCTCAAACAGATGGTCAGACTGAGTGGACCATTCAGACCCTCGAAGATATGCTCTGAGCCTGTATCCTCGACTTTGGTCACGGCTAGAAGGATAAATTACCATTGGTAGATATTTCATACAACAACAGCTATCATTCCACCATCAGAATAGCACCTTTTGAGGCCTTGTATGGTTGACTTTGCAGATCACCACTTTGCTATAAAGACCAAGGGGAGTCAGTAATAGTGGGACCAGAGATGGTACGAGCTACCACGGAGAACGTGTAGATCATCCAGGAGCAGATGAAGACTGCATAAAGTAGGCAGAAGTCGTATGCCTATAGGAGACGGAGGCCTTTGGAGTTTGAGGATGGCGACCATGTCTTTCTATGGGTCTCCCCTCGACAAGGTCTATGGATATTTGGTCGAGGCAGCAAGTTATCTTCGAGATTAATCGGACCTTTCCAGGTCCGCAGCAGAGTAGTCGAGGTGGCTTAACGCTTAGCTCTTCTACCTCAGTTGCACCAGGTGCACACCATCTTCCATAAATCTCATCTGAGGAGATACATGCACGAACCCTCCCACATCCTCGACCACAAGGAGTTGGACATCGATGACGGGGTGACATTCATGGAGGTTCTAGTATAGATTGAGGATCAAAAGGATCAAGTCCTGTATAGATGGTCGATACCTCTAGTGCGTGTACGCTGGAAACACGGGAACCTCCAGGAGAGAACATGGGTGCGGGAGGCTTAGATGCGTCCCCAGTACCCCCATTTGTTTACTTAGTTCGAGTTGTAGCTTATGAGGATGTAATGACCTGTGGTGGGGAGAATGTAAAGACCTATAAATTCTGTGGAAAATTTTTCTTCTTCTTAAATACATGGGAATTTTACGATTCCATGAAAATTTACAGCGCATGATTCTGAGGCCTGGTGTGCTCGGAATCAATTTATTAAGTTTTGTTCGAGTACGTTCAGTAAACGTACGAGTGAGATTTTATAACTTTTGAACCGGTGCTCAGAACACAAATGCGAGGGCACTGTGGAACTCATAGCACCATTATTCGCTCAATAAGGATTTCTCCTTGACAGCAGATGGTCGAGAATTGAAGTAAGATTTTGGGGTTTTTTTAGTAAAGTTAAATAAAAATAAGTGTTAGCTTATTTTTATTTTTGAGATGGTTAAAACCTCCAAGAGGTGGTTAGTGGTGGGGGCCACCACACCCTAACCTCCCATGGGAGGTTATGGTGGTTTGGCCCACCCACACATAACCTCCCTTGGGAGGATATCCTTGTAGGGGACCACACGGGCTTTAAAACCCCCTAACTCCCCATAAAGGGGGAGAAAACTATTTACCTTACCCACCATTTAATTGAGCCAACCCCACCCATTTAATTAAGTGAGATAACTAATTTAATTAAAACACCTTTTGAATTATTTTCAATATTTTGGAAAACAAATTAAATAATGGGTTAGCTTAACCCATTATTTTTGGTTGGCAATACATTTGGTGGAGCTTTGAGAAAGGGCTTGGAAGAACATGAAAAACCATTGGAGAAACTAATTCTCCATTGAAGAACGATCTTCAACCACACCAAAAGAGAATGAGTTGAACACGAAGAACACCGTCTTCGACTTCGTCACCTCCAAACACTCATCCTCCAATGACAGATATATAGCATTCCGCCTTTTTATAACATAAACATTCATTACATTACACAAAACTGAGGATCTTTAAGGTTTAGTGTCTTGGAAACTAGGAACATAATACATGAAAACAATATAAAACATTCTTCTTAAACACTTGAAAATCCTTTTCTTAAGTTCATCCAAGGTTGATTACTGCATCTCCTATCCTGGGGACATACATCAAAAGAAAGGGTGAGCAGAAGGCCCAGTAAGGGAAACAAGCGAAACATTTTACATATGAACTTGAGATACATCAATAAAGTCATGAAAAGAACTTTAAGGAATGAGAATGAAATCATGAGGCATATCATAATAAAAATAACATTTTTCATAACTTGAATATGGGCCTACAACATTTAATATTGACAATCATTTTGTTTCACCAAGGTCCATCTCCAAGGTGTCATTAAAAATTACCAAGGTTATTCACCAATGTATCAGTCTAAAAGGTCATCTCTAGAGATTAGGTCTTTACCCAATGCATTGGAGCGCTATCTAGGCGCACCCTTGACATGTCTTTATTATCATGTGAGACACATATATAATCATCAATAATTTCATAAACAACCCATATAGCATAAAGGAAATGGGTTTCATTTCATAATCATAACGTTTTAAAAACTGCTTTAAAGACATGATCTTTATGTCACTTTAAACCCACGGAAAAGGGAAAGCCAGTTTCATGTATGTAAATCCCAGAATTTGAAATAGAAAATTTTGATATATATGTGAATACACCTGTATAAATAAGAGCATCGAGTATTCACTTAATAACATAAAATAATTTTGAGATAAAGAGGGAGGCATTTTGAGACGAAAACTATGCAGCGTAACGTATATGATACACGGTTTTAGAAAACATTGAAAAGAGAGGGGACATGAGTCACCCACTCAAAAATGATACATAAAACAGTAAGGGAACAGAATATAATGTGTTTGAGAACATTGTAATGAAATTTTAATGATATACCATATGAAACGAAGAACCTGAAAGGAAGACAAAAAAAATAAGATTTCTCTTATGAGAATTCGACAGCCTAACGGTGTAACTTAAAACTTCCAAAGATGGATTGATGAGATCAAATAGGGTCTCTAATAATATGAACATAAATGATCAGTATGATAGATATAGAGATCATACCCCAACATAATAAAAAGAACTTAAAATACTTGACATGAAAATAAATCTTGAAAACGAGAAAGGTGAAAGAACCCCTTAGGAATTCGGCAGCCTAACGACGTCACATAAACTTCAACAAAAATGAATTGATGAGATCAAATAGGGTCTCTCATAATATGAACATAAAAGATCAGTATGATATATTTAGAGGTCATACCCAAATATTATAAAAAGGAACTTCAAATACTTGATATGAAAGTAGATCTTGAAAACGAGAAGGGTGAAAGAATCCCTTAAATATTTGGCAGCCTAACAGCGCCACTTAAAACATCAAAATACTGAATTGAAGGGATCAAATAGGGTCTCTCATCATATGAACATAAAATATCAGTATGATAGATTTAGAGATCATAACCCAACATGATAAAAAGGAACTTTCAAGACATGACATGTAATTAGAACTTTGAAAAAGGAGAAAGGTGAAAGAACCACTTAAAAATTCGGCAGCCTAACAACGCCACTTAAAACTTCAAAATACTGAATTGAAGAGATAAAATGGGGTCTCACATAATATGACCATAAAAGATCAGTATGATAAATTTATGGATCATAACCCAACATAATAAAACGGAACATGAAATACTTGACATGAAAACAGATCTTGAAAAATGAGATGGGAGAAAGAATCCATTGCAAACATTTCGGTAGCTTAACGACGCCAATTAAAACTTCATAAAACGAAATAATGAGAGTAAGAGGGGATCTCTAATTATATGAACATGAAAAGGGATGTAATAGGAGTATAAAAGAACATACTTTAACATAATGAGATGGAGCATAAAAGAAATGACATAAAAGAGATTTCTTGAAAAGAAAGAGAGAGGTCGGATCCCTTACCTTAAAATTTAACTCTTAAAACTCAATGGTTTGGACCTTGAGGGATTGGGGGCACCTTGGGAGGACTCCTTGGGAGTTAAGGAGACCAGAACTTCGTTGATGATGGTTTTGGAGTCGAATGGATGAGAGGAGGGCTTGGTATTTATAGGGAAAGTGAGGGGACAAGGCATTAATGGCCAAGGGACACCTCAAAAGTGGTTTTCTCAAAACCATGTGCTCTCCCATGATATTTCCCATGATGTTCGGCCACATGGGGCCCCCAATACAATGAATCATCACCTTTTGTCAGCCAACCCTTAACATATCTCATGACATCATCATGACACGGTTATGATGTCATTAAACATACCAAAACCCTAAAACTGTATTTTTACTATTCACTGAAAATTCAACTTTCTCAGAAAAATCCCAAAATTTCACATTAACCAAATATCAATGCTCTGATTTCAAAAATGAAATCCATTTTATAAATATAATTATCTAAATATTTTTAATTTTATTTTTAAATAAATACACTATTCACTGAAAATTCATTTTTTCCAGAAAAAACCCCAAAAACTACCTTAACATAATATCGATGCCCTGAGTTCATAAATGAAATCCCTTTTATAAAAATATTTTTCTAAATATTTTTAATTTAATTTTTAATTAAAAAACACTATTCACCTGAAAAAACTAATACTTGAATAATAATTTATGAAACCGTTATTTAACCATTTTATTGAATCACATTACTTAATCAAGGGGCATATATTATTTTAATAGTTTCTTTAAGTGAGGTTACTAATATATTTGGTCACATTACTAATCCTAAGCATAAAATCACTATTCATAATTTACTATTAATCAAAAATCAAGTTGATCTTATTAGACTCTAAATTTCGTACTGAACATAATTGTAGAAGACCATTTTTTGAAAATCATTACACATTTTTAATTATTTAAGGTTTTCATAAACAATTTTTAAAATATCCTTTCTTTAAAATTCACCAAAAATATGCATACTATTTTTATCCGGACATTTGAAAAGTCATAAACATTATCATAAGAAGAAATCCCAATTTTTATTTAAAACAAAGGATTACACAAGGCAGTTACGCTCTCCTTAAATAGCCCCTTATCACGCCAGCATAGGACCTAAGTGTAAGGTGTGCTAAGGTGAGAGAATCTGAGGGAGGATCGGCCAATATCGCACGAGTAGTAATTTCTATCAGGTTGAACTTCTCGCGAAGGGGATTCTGTTCTAGCTTCACACGATGAAGTTCGGCTTGGGATTGGTCCAGAGCAAAGGCCAGTGGTGCTACCTCCTTCCCAAGTTCTGTTAGATAGGCTTTGATCAGTCCAAGACTACTAGGGGAGGCCATCGAATCTTCTTTCTATAATAATTAACCAAGATTACTTGTATTTAGAGACAAAAATCAAAACGTTTAGTTTCCAACGGTCATATTGACCAATGGTCATATAATAGTGAAAACCCAACGGTCTCATTTTAATTATAATAATGTTATCAAATGAAACATTTTTGTTGAGTATAAAAATAAAATAAAATAACACATAAAATTAGGAAACAAGATTTATTCAAAATATCAGGTCGTTACAATCTTCCCCCCTTAAAAAACTGTGTCCTCGCAATTTTTAAAAAATTGGGTTTTGAAATTTCATTGAAAGTCCCACATCGGAAAATGAGTCAGTAAAACTATTACTTTAAAAGAAATAAAGGGAAGTACAAAGGTCACCCGAGTTAACCCACACTAGGATTCCATATAAGAAAACATGGACATGGAGAAGAAAACAAAGGGTCAAGTTCTGAGGGATTGTGATAGAAAACATGATTAGGAGAAAGTTAACCATAATAAAATCCCAAACTTATGATGTGTGTAAATGGACTTTGATTACCTAGTAGGAAACGTAAACCAACCACATTTTTGTTTTACGTTCCTTTTCATAATTTTGAGGAATTCATTTACTACATAGAACAGAAACATAAGAAAATATACCTACCTTCAAGTAGAGTTTCATCCTTTAATAAGTCTTTACCAAAACTAATCTTTTCTCCAAATGATGAGAATTAAGAAACACTTGGTCTCATCAAAATAACATGAATCATCTTCTAGAGAATCACATAATCCACAAAAGATTAACTATCTATTTATTCTATCTTTAAACATTATCCCAAAAACAGAAAGGGTAAGGTAAAATAACTCTTCAAAAAGAAATAATCCCATAGGAATGGAAAATAGTTTTAAATCTTCAAAGTTCCATGGCACTACCCAAAGTTCATCATAGAACATTCCATAAAAAACTATTCTTAAAATTCCTCAATATAAACCAAACTAAGATTGAAACCCAAATACAAGAATAATTTGATAACATAGTCTTCCAAAATAAACTTCACTCTTCATCTCAAAAACACATCAACCAATCCTAACATCTTATAACAAAAGTAGCTAACCTAAACATATTTTACCCAAGATAGGTTAATCATTTCCATAAGTATCCTAAATTACTATAAGTCCACCTTAAATTCATTAATCTTATAAGTCAACCATACTACTCAATGAAAATACCATAGTAATCTATTTACCTCGATCATATAGGGTCCCCAAAATAGTGAACGTCTTCCAAAATAATAATCATCTTTTAATATCCTAATCATCTCTGTCATATTAATACGTAAATCGTCATATTTCCTATCACATTAGTTGTTGGGACATGTTCTTCCATTTCCCACCATTAACTAAGAAGAGAAAGTATAATTAGAGGCTTAAATACTTAACCAATAATCATAATAAGGAGCTTAAAGCGTATAAGGATAACATGTAGAAGAAAAGTATACCCTAACTTTTGATCCCCTAGGTTTCAAACTAGGTTATCCATGATCATATATTCTTATGTGAATCATTTTTTTTGTTTTATCCTTGTTCCTTTAATAATGGTTCATACTAAGCTTATGAATTTACCAAAGCATATCCCTCGGGAGTGTCGTAACCAAGAGTGCAGCAAGACCCGTTGTCGTGTACCAGTTCCCATTCGAGTCTATCTCAAAGCGGTGTTTTCAGGTTTTACCCCTATGTACATCTGTGCCAGAGCCACCTCTACCTTCTCATATCCAGACAGGGATGTATTTGCTTGAAACCCCTTTCTCAATACTCACCAAAGTACCAGGAATATTTCCTATATTTAAACTTTTCTATAGGGTTCTTCCTAGAGTTTTCATATCCTAATTTCCACAAATAACTAAACCATCCTTTGATACCAAATATAGCATCCCGCCTTTTTATAACATAAACTTTCATTACATTATTCAAAACTAAGGATCTTTAAGGTTTAGTGTCTTGGAAACCATGAACATAATACATGAAAACAACATAAAACATTCTTCTTAAACACTTGAAAGTCTTCTCCTTAAGTTCATCCTAGGTTCATTAATGCATCTCATAACCTGGGGACATACATCAAAAGAAATGGTGAACAGAAGGCCTAGTAAGGGAAACAAGGGAAACATTTTACATATGAACTTGAGATACATCAATAAAGTCATGAAAAGAACTTCAAGGAATGAGAATGAAATCATGAGGCATATCATAATAAAAATAAATTTTTTAATAACTCAAATATGTGGATACAAAATTTAATATTGAAAATCATTTCGTTTCACCAAGGTCCATCCCCAAGTTGTCATTAAAAATTACCAAGGTTATTCACCAAGGTATCAATCTAAATGGTCATCTCTAGAGATTAAGTCTTTACCCAATGCATTGGAGCGCTATCTGGGCACACCCTTGACATGCCTTTATTATCCTATGAGCCACATATATCATCATCAATCATTTCATAAACAACCCATATAGAATAAAGGAAATGGGTTTCATTTCATAATCATAATGTTTTAAAAACTGATTTGAAGATATGATCTTTATGTCACTTTAAACCGACGGAAAAGGGAAAGCGGGTTTCATGTATGTAAATACCAGAATTTAAAATAGAACATTTTGATATATATGTGAATACCCCTGTATAAATAAGATCATTTAGTATTCACTTAATAACATAAAATAATTTTGAGATAAAGAGGGATGCATTTTGAGACGAAAACTATGCAGCATAACATCTATGATACACGGTTTTAGAAAACATTGAAAAGGGAGGGGACATGGGTCACCCACTAAAAAATGATACATAAAACAGTAAGGGAACAAAATATAATGTATTTGAGAACATTTTAATGAAATTTGAATGATATACCATATGAAACGAAGAACTTGAAAGGAAGACAAAAAAAATAAGTTTTCTCTTATGGGAATTCGGCAGCCTAACAACGTTACTTAAAACTTCTAAAGATTGATTGAAGAGATCAAATAGGGTATCTCATCATATGAACATAAATGATCAGTATGATATATATATAGATCATACCCCAACATAATAAAATGAACTTGAAATACTTGACATGAAAATAGATCATGAAAATGAGAAGGGTGAAAGAACCCCTTAGGAATTCGGCAGCCTAACGGCGTCACTTAAACATCAAAAAAAATGAATTGATGAGATCAAATAGGGTCTCTCATCATATGAACATAAAATATAAGTATGATATATTTAGATATCATACCCCAATATAATAAAAAGGAACTTTAAATAATTGACATGAAAGTAGATCTTGAAAACGAGAAGGGTGAAAGAATCCCTTAAAAATTTGGCAGCCTAACGGCGCCACTTAAAACATCAAAATACTGAATTGAAGGGATCAAATAGGGTCTCTCATCATATGAACATAAAATATTAGTATGATAGATTTAGATATCATACCCCAAAATGATAAAAAGGAAATTTCAAGACTTGACATGGAATTAGAACTTTGAAAAAGGAGAAAGGTGAAATAACCACTTAAAAATTCGGCAGTCTAACGGCTCCACTTAAAACATTAAAATACTGAATTGAAGAGATCAAATGGGGTCTCTCATCATATGATCATAAACGATCAGTATGATAAATTTATAGATCATACCCCAACATAATAAAATGGAACTTGAAATACTTGACATCAAAATAGATCTTGAAAAATGAGAAGGGAGAAAGAATCTGTTGAAACAATTTCGGCAGCCTAACGGCGCCACTTAAAACCTCATAAAACAAAATAATGAGGATAAGAGGGGATCTATCATTATATGAACATAAAAAGGGAATTAAGAGGAGTATAAAATAACATCCTTTAACATAAGAACATGGATCATAAAATAAATGACATAAAAGAGATTTCTTGAAAAGAAAGAGAGAGGTTAGATCCCTTACCTTAAAATGTAACTCTTAAAACTCAAAGGTTTGGACCTTGAGGGCTTGGGGGCACCTTGGGAGGACTCTTTGGGAGGTAAGGAGACCAGAACGTAGTTGAGGATGGTTTTGGAGTCGAATGGATGAGAGGAGGGCTTGGTATTTATAGGGAAAGTGAGGGGACAAGGCATTAATGGCCAAGGGACACCTCAAAAGTGGTTTTCTCAAAACCATGTGCTCTCCCATGATATTTCCCATGATGTTAGGAAACATGGGGCCCCCAATACAATAATTCATCACCTTTGGTCGGCCAAACCTTAAAATATCTCATGACATCATCATGACATAGTTATGATGTCATTAAACATACTGAAACCCTAAAACTGTATTTTTACTATTCACTGAAAATTCAACTTTCTCAGAAAAATCCCAAAATTTCACATTACCCAAATATAAATGCTCTGATTTCAAAAATGAACTCCATTTTATAAAACTAATTTTCTAAATATTTTTAATTTAATTTTTAATTAAAAAACACTATTCACCTGAAAAAACTAATACTTGAATAATAATTTATGAAACCATTATTTAACCATTTTATTGAATCACATTAATTAATCAAGGTGCCTATATTATTTTAATACTTTCTTTAAGTGAGGTTACGAATCTATTTGTCACATTACTAATCCTAATCTTAAAATCACTATTCATAATTTACTATTCATCAACAATCAAGTTGATCTTATTAGACTCTAAATTTCAAACTGAACATAATTGTAGAAGACCATTTTTTGAAAATCATTACACATTTTTAATTATTTAAGGTTTACATAAATAGTTTTTAAAATATCCTTTGTCTAAAATTCACCAAAAATATGCATACTATATTTATACAGACATTTGAAAAGTCATAAACATTATCATAAGAAGAAATCCAAATTTTTATTTAAAACAAAGGATTATACAAGGCAGTTACGGTCTCCTTAAATAGCCCCTTATCACGCCAGCATATGACCTAAGTGTAAGGTGTGCTAAGGTGAGAGAATCTGAGGGAGGATCGACCAACATCACACGAGTAGTAATTTCTATCAGGTTGAACTTCTCACGAAGGTGATTCTGTTCTAGCTCCACACGATGAAGTTCAGCTTTGGTTTGGTCCAGAGCAAAGCATAGTGGTGCTACCTCCTCCCAAGTTCTGTTAGATGGGCTTCGATCGGTCCAAGACTACTGGGCGAGGCCACCGAATCTTCTTTCTATAATAATTAACCATGATTACTTGTATTTAGAGACAAAAATCAAAACTTTTAGTTTCCAATGGTCATATTGACCAATGGTCATATAATAGTAAAAACCCAACAATCTCATTTTAATTATAATCATGTTATCATATGAAACATTTTTGTTGAGTAGAAAAATAAAATAAAATAACACATAAAATTAGGAAACAAGATTTATTCAAAATTTCGGGTCGTTACAAGATATCCTCTTAATTTTACGACATTGACGAATCGATGCCACCTTTCCGTGACTTCATGAATGATCATCATTATACGAGGTAGAGGATTTTAGTTGAATTTTTGTTTCCGTTCTATGTCATTCAAATTATGGAATGTTAATTGACGATTGATATCACCATAATGAGGAGGGATCGGACCACACAAACATGGACCGAACCTCCCCCTTATAGTTCTCATTTGTTGACGACGGAGACAAAGCAATGATGGCCGGCGTCGGGCCAACCGCAATGAAAACTGACCGCGATGAAATCCAGCTGCGAAGGAACCAGCGTCTCATGGCCGCCGGGTTGCCGGAAGGGCACAACACCGTAATGACGCTTGGAGTAGCAGGGAGCCGCAGCCGGGCCGGGCTGCGGTGGAGGAGAAGGGGAGGCCGACCGCCAGTGGTACGGAACCGGCTGGCCGCTCGGCCAGCCGGACACGGTGGGACCCCCTGGGTCTCGCGAGATACTGAAACAACACCTAGCACCGATTTTGTTTGGATGTCTGGGGGAGCGGAACCCCCCCCCCCACTCGCGGTTTAGGCGGGCCCTGCTGAGCGCCACCAACCGCTGGCCGTCCAGGCCACGTGGGCCGCCAACTGCCCCGCGGGCCGCCAACCGGGCCACGCGGGCCGCCCTTAGGTCGGGCTTCCCTCAGGTCGTGCCGCCCTCGTGCCGGGCCGACCTCTCAAGCCGGGAGGCCCTCAGGCCCGGCCGCTCCCTCAGGCCCCCCCCTTGGGTTGGGTCAGACCCACGGACCGGGTCGGACCCACAGATCGGGTCGGACCCTAGTCCAAAACCATTTGACCCGAACACACCTTTTCTCCCATAACTTGGGATACAGGTGTCCTATCGACGAACCGTCTATAGAAACTGAAATCTTAGAGAGAGACTGTTCTTTTGGAATTCCTCACCTATGGTTTGGAAGTAGTTGGGATACAGTCGGGTCGGTTTGAACCTAAAAACCAACCGGGCCCCTGGAATTGAAATACCCACAGACCGGGTGTCCGATTGACGCGTCGTCTATTGCTTTGAGACCCCTATGATGAGGCGGACCTTTTAGATACTTCTACATGGGACATCGTGACATTTGGAGTATCGACCAGTAGCTCATGGAGTGGATCTTACTGGAGATGAGCGAGCAGAGTATGGAAACCTAGTAGCTAGCTGAGAGCTGACGACTGCTGACCTTTCGACTCAGAGTGTTTCGACTAGCCCAATGGGAAGCGCCTCTGTGTGATGCGACAGACCCATAGTGGGGAGCACCTCTTTGTGACGAAGTAGACCCATGGTACTCAATAGGAGGAGTACCTCAGTAGGCTATGAGGGGGAGTTCCTATGTCTGATGCTGCAGACCCACAATGGGGAGCGCCTCTGTGTGACGCAACAGACCCACGGAACTCGACAGGAGAAGTACCAGAGCAGTCCAGGATGGTGATAAGTGCGTCTGTGTGACACGACAGACCCACAGTTCTCTATAGAGGAGGAGTACAACAGCAGCCGTAGTCTCGACAGTTTTATTGGGAGTGTTACATGTTTCCACCCTAGAATAAAATCATGGTTTTGAGCTGAGTCAATGGCATTAGTGTTTTCCTCATGATTTAGATGGGTTACTAGATAACTTAGGTATATTAATGGGCATATACCTATGTAATGGTTATACATTTATTTTATACCTTGTGGTTTATCATTTTTGGATTTTGTGAGAGCTTGATGGTTTCTGGGTCCCTACTGAGTGTCGTTATACTCACCCCTACATGGGCTATGCCTGCACCTTGTTGTATTAAATGCAAACGATAGACAATGCTGACTGAGGCAGAGAGTAGTAGGAATGGATGGTACCCGGAGGTGGACCACTCGGTGTGACGGTACTCGGGGGAGATGGAGAGATGTGGAGTGCTGTAGAGGCCATATGTACCTACCCTTCAGGTAGGAACCCTAGAGGACGAACCAGTAGCTGCTTTACTTTTCTTCAGTTGTATTTGCTTTTAATTGTACTTTGCTATTGGGCTTGTATTTCCGACCCCTTTGTACTTTCCAGAACATCTTTTCTATATAGTTTTACTTAGTGATTTGCTTCCAACTGTGTACTCTGATATGTTTTCTTACAGTTATAAAGGCAATTTCTTCCCAGTTAAAGGATTTACACCTTTGGTGCTAGTCTCTAGCCCCTGTCCTATAGAAGGCGAGCTTGGGGTAGTCACAATACGAGCCCCAGGGGACGGGTCATGACATCATCAATCACTCTTAATGTATCAATCCAAAAAAGTTATTTCCTAAATCACATAATATCCATGTATGTTATCTATTTACATAAATAACCCAAATAAAAATAAAATATTATTTACCTCTGAAATAAATTTGAATCATTACTAATCCAATAAAATTTCAAAATATTATATTTTCCTTAATTATATAATGTTCCCATAATATCAAACTTCTACTGAAATAATAATAATAAATTAATCACCCAATCATTTTCCAATCACAAGGATATCTATAAGGACCCATCCTTAAAAATTATAAACAATAAATTTTTGAACTACAATTCAAATTCATGTGTCTCTTTAGTTGATTGATTTAGTGTATTAGTACAAACTCTTAAAAGGTAAAACCCATATATTAAAAGTCGTCCCTTATACTTAGTGTCCATTTTGTCTAGAATCTAAAACTATTTTAAATAAAACATGATTATTATTTTTTATAAATCACCATAGTTATCCCCTTGGTCTCATACATATCTATATCCCCCCTTAAAACTTGTGAACTTTATTTTAACATCATGTTATCATAACACATTCTCAGTGAGGGATATAAAAATGAATAAAAACATTAGTTTAGTAAATAAAATGAAAAATCATATTAATTTTATCTTTATATTTAATGTGCATTAAGAATAAGAAATAAAAAAATTTCACATGAAAAAACACACATTGTTCTAAAAAACATAATTAATACCCCACGAAAGAAATTAAAACTCATTTAGGTGACTTAGATCATAATATATATAAAAATCTTCGTTGATCCCTTCAAAATATGTTCAATTGAATTAACCATATCATCAACATTCAATTAATCTTTTATGATCTTACCTAGATCAATCTTGGCCACCCCATGTTATGATGTAATGGGCTTACCCAGTGCTCTCTGGGTAACCCCATGTTAAACTCTAACGAGCTTCCCCGATGCTATCATAGAAACCCCATGTTATGTTGTAACAGGATTAACCAGTGCTATCAATTCCCCCCCCATGTTGGAGTTAAATTGGGATAACCTATTTCTATTAATTATCAATTACCATACCATTCATAAAACACATTCATCATAAATTTCATTGAAGAACTGTTTTAATCCCATATGAAAAACACATTCGTATAAAATACATTTTTCATTAAAAAATCATTTTTAATAAAAAAATAGTGAAAAATATTATAATAGGGTTATTCATTTATGATAATATATAATAATGAAATGGAATCTGTAAATTAAATAATATTCATAGATGTATGATAGTTGTTGTCGTAGTGTACATTAGGAATAGAATATTCTTTTTGTTGTTTTTCAAAAAAATCCATATAGAACACATAAAATGGTTCCTTTTGAAAACCATTGAATAAAACAAATAATAGGCTTAAAATTTCATTTATAATAATTTTATATCCATTCAAATAGATATGTGAAATAATATCCAGAATATTGAAATTGAGAAAATTATTTAATAATTAAATTATTAAACAATCAAGGTGTCTCATGCCCCTATGAACATTTAAATCAGAATACCCATGAAATAATAAAATTAAACAAAATAATAAATAAAATGATAAAATATAAATTAATGATATAATATTATAGAGGTGGTTTTATATACAGCTCATAAAATATTGTTTTTATAACATCATTATATACCTCATTGAAATAAGACTGAAACGAAGTCCCTTACATTGAGACCAACTCATCACACACAATATGTATATTCTTGAATAATAAAAAAGGTTAATTATATAGTTTATTGAGATCCTCTTCAAGTTTGTTATTCTTTTTATGTCACTCATTATCGTGTTTTAACCATTACATAATTATTTAATTTAAATCAGCTGTTTTGATGATATTCGGTACATAAGTCCAAAAGGACTTTAGTATGATGTTTATAGTGAAAAGTGTTAAAACATCTATCTTTAAACAAATAATGTACATGTAATCATAATAATTCTTAAAAAAAATTATACCTTTTAATCATACCATTATGTATGGATATAGATAATGATCTACGTTCTAATCATAGTAATTGTAGGTCCCATATATGCATGAGTAACGTTTCTATTTTTTCATGATTATTATGAAAAGAAGGTAAGTATCATTATATATTTCTAGAAAAATAATAATATAATTAATATCATATTAATCATTTAAATTTTATAATATACACAATCCATGTGACGTGGTTATGAAAATAGAATCACATTACTTCGTGGAGGTGAGAGTTTATATGTTCACACGAATAACATTATCATTTTTAAGTACAAAGAAAGGTAATAACATAAAAAATAAAATAGTCATTAATAATTATAAATATGTTTTTAATATCTTATATAAAATCTATTTCCATCATTATGAAAACTTTTTATTTATGGTGGTGGAAAATAATTTATATCAGTTAGCGATTTGGTCATCTTTTATAAACACGAATGATTAATTATTTTAACATTTGAAGAAATTTGAGATAGATTTAAGTGGTTATATTAATGTAATGACATATCATTATATTTTTTATAATATAATTATTATTACATAATTCTTTAATAATATTTTAAGTTGTTGGAAGAAGAAACAAATCAAAAAAACATGATAAAAATGATACTTGTTCATTACATAATCTTCATTGCATAACACCTTAACACCACTCAAGATGGTGTTCTTCCTAAAATAAGAGATGAATAATGTGTGTAGGGATTATTTAAAAGGATTTCGACAAATATTTGTGATAAAAATCGGTTTTCATGTGTGAAAAAAGAAAATAAGAGGTTCTCTTTTATAAGAGAGGGGAGGGGCACTCACAGAATTCGTCAAAATATTCAATTAATATAAATTATTTTTCTAATAAACATGGATGAAAATGAATTATTTAAAATATAAGAGAATTTTGGTTCTACACACATTCATCCAATTAATATTAATTTTGTTTTGACTATTTTTTAATCATTATCTTTTGTCTTTAACCCTTATTTGACTTCTTTGACTATTATAATGATAATATATTTTTTACTTATTAAGGGATAATATAGTTACTATAAAATTTCAAAATAACCATAAATAGATCATTGATAACAATTAAATAACCTTCCAAATAAATTTTATTAATTTTATATTTTTTATGAATTTTATATCATTTAAAAAACACTATTTATCTTAAAATATCATTAATGTAAATTTTGGTATTATTCATTAGATGATATTTTAAAAATATCATAAAAACATGGTAAATTAGAAAAAAATTAATATAAAAAATAAAAATCAACTAGATATAATATGTAAAATTCATTCATGTCATAAATTATTTCAAATTATGTCTATTTTAATAATTTTAGAATAATTTATTCCATATTTTCATTAATTAAACAATTAATACATCATCATTGTGAAATCCTATATGTTAATTATTTATTTCTTAAAAACTAAAATAAATTTCCAAGATTAAGATAATAATTTTATCATTTTAAATAAAATTTAGAGTAAAATAAATCTTCTAAATAACCTTATATAAAACATGTTATATCTAGTAAAACATAAGTATGCCATCTTTGACTTTTATTTGAAATAAAATACTATAAATAGATTAAAATCATACGAGTTTCCCAATGATGTCACAAATCTTGTAAATTATTAATCTTGTAAATAATCACTCATCCAATAAAATTGGGAAAATATTTAGTCTAATATTTTAATTTTTATTATATTATTTTTACTCTTATTTACCAAATTTACCCTACATTGTGGTAATAAGAAAATTAAAAAAGATACAATTAATATTGTAAAAAATAAAAAAGGCCTATTTAATAAAATTGTACATCATTATTAAAAATATTTAGTTATTTTTTCCAAATTCTAGACATGAATTGGGTAAAAATAATTTAAACTTAGTCATGCTAATAGAACAATAATACATGTTTTTAAAGTGAAAATTTTCAAAAGATTGATTTTTTTGTATTAAAAATCAATGGGAAATTGATTATAATGACTTAGATTAGATTAAATTTTATAAATTTTATCTCATTATACTATAAAAAAAATATAATATTATAAATTATTAAAATGAAATAGTTGTTTCTAATTTTAATTCATAATTTTTTCACAATTCATCAAAACGTGAAACTTATCCAAAAAATACCAAAAAATAAACCAATATAAATTTTCATAATAATATTTCATAAGAGAAGTTTATTTTATCTAACATAATTTATAAATATTTCAAAACTACATTTAATATAAGTGTTACATCAGAAGGCGGTAAAATAACAATGTAAAAAAATATTGTTTTTAAGTATAAAAGTGTATTTATTATTATATCATGTTCAGAAAACGCATAGGATGAATGTTAAAAATTATATTGAATTTACTATAAATATATTATTAATATAACCAAAAATGTTTTTCTTTTTTATTTTATTATCATAAATGAAACATCTTCTCATTTTAATAATTTTCCTGAAAAAGTTTCCTTTTATTTTCAAAGAGGGTTTTATTTTCAATTATAATTAATTGGTCATCAAAAAATTCATTATATATATATTCATAAAATAAATTTTAATAATTCAGTTACTAATATTCATACCCAACATTCTAGCTTCTATTTTATAATGATAGTATTAAAATAATAATATTTATTTATTTGTTTAAGCTCAATATGGTGTATCATGTATGCTATCATGCATAGTGTTTCCATTAAAAAATTGGGATGTTGCAATTTTTGTTCTTAATAGTTATGTAATTCAATCCTCTATAATCTGTTAAAAGTCTAATTTAAGCATATTTTTTAACAAAATTATATGATCACACCATGGTGAAGTGTTGGGTCAAATGAAACCGCAATATTATTACTCATGGAACTTATTTCTCAATTATAAAATTTATACATGAGGCATTAAATAAGGGTTTTTTAAAATAGTATTTTCATCATGAACTAATTCAATATTAAATTAAACTTCCATATCTAGAATAAAATAAGGAATACAAAAAACAAACACACCCATAAAAACATTTACTACTGGGACATCACTAATCTAAATAGTTTTTTCTTTCAATAATAAAATATTATTCATTTTTATTACTATCTATATCAATTTATAATCTTCTCGGTAGGTTATAAGAGCTATTAAACCATATAATGAAACTTTCATGCATCTTCACTCTATATTATCATGATAAACAAAATTATAATTCATACCCAAATGATACTAAAAAATATTATTGGTAGTTCAACATGATTTTTTAGAAACTCCAATCGATAAATAATAACATGATGATTCCTATAAATCATGATTGATTTAATACATCCTCCCAATATTTTTACTAAATTATATATCATACTTTCATGATTTAATATACCCAATTTACAACAAAATTTCTTCAAAATGAAATAATTTAATGATATAGAGTCAAATTGTTTATTGGAATAATTTGAATAAACTGATAACATACCATTAACCATATCATTTAATTACACAACATCATCTATATTAGTAGAAAATTACTTAAAACTACCGTTTTATTTCTTAATCATCATAATTTCTACAATTTTAACTAAATTCAGACATACGTTTTCTTAATAACCACACTCATTTCAACTAAAACATATCACTATTGGCGGGTTATATATTACCCCATTCATGGAATCTTTAGGATTATTTTCCTTAAAACCTAACGACATATGACCAAACGTTCCCCATAAATAACAAATAATTAATTTTAAAATAAATTTTTAAAATTTTCATTTAACCACACTTATCACAATATGGGAACTTCATTCACTTACATCTATATTCTATTAGTGAATGATTTTCCATTTTATCCAATCCAAACAATTTTTTTCTAAATGTGTTAATAGAATATAATATCATAATAAAACTCAATTGAAACCTTTGGTAATACTAAAAAAGTTTTATAAAAATAATTATTTATTGGGAGGATAATGAACATTGGAATATATTTTTATGCATGAGTAAAAATATTTAATATTACAGTCATTAACATGGATAAAATCTAGTACATACTTGGACACCCTTTTAATATTTTCTTCACATGTGGTGGAAAATATTACTCTATTTTCATCAATTACATAAATTATTTCTCTATTATTTTTCAATCATATTTATGGAAATATTTCTCATGTAAAATTTCCTCAACTATTTCCTATTCAAATGAATCAAGATCATTATTTTCCTTGGAATTATTATATAGAGACAACCATATATCAACTTCACTATCAAAAATATTAATGAAATGTGTTACTTTTTGATGTTCTAAATATCCCAAGACATAAAATATTATTTCAATGAATTTATCAGTATTTCATCTACCGGTGGATCGAATGTTCTACCAAAATATAGATGGTTTTGTCTCATGAAATGACCAACTATAAAATGTTTCTATAGGGAAAATTTGGTTTTTCTCTATAATTGATGATACCAAAATTAATATACTTACTCAAATGAGTCATCAAAGAAACAATATAATCATTTTTAATTCAAATCACTATGTGCTACAAATTTTGATGGATATAATCCTCTCAGTTTGTTATTAATAAAATTTATGTGTTTCTTATATAGAAAACCATTCAAAAAATATATAGTTCAGATGAAGAAACATGGTAATATTCAAAATTTATATCAATTTAACTTTACCAAAAGGTAAAATCATTCAATGTCATTCTATTAACGTTATACTAGCCTCTACAGTATCTTAACATTTCCTTTTAAACAACCTATAAGTTGATTGGATTCAAAATTACATATTAATTAGTTTTATGTCATGATTTAATTATCTTAAATTTAAGGATCTTTCCATGTCTAGTGTTCTTGAAAATTAGCACATAAATCATACCTACCAAAACCATATAATAAAATTTGGAAACATCTTATCAAAACCAAATTTTCATAGATTATAATGTTTTTTAAAAACAATATTTTTTTTCATAAAAAATCACCACATATTGAAAATTGAATTTCTAATTTCCCTTACTAATCATTAAACCCTATGAAAAATAAATTTTAAAATATGGGATGATAAAAATAAACATTGAAATGAACTTAAAAAGAATAAAACATGTAGTCTAGTGAAAATCAAGGGAACCCTATTTTTTAAAATTTATACATTATTATGTGAAATGGGAGTCATAATTATTTTCAAAATATCATTACAATAACTTTTCAATAAAATGATTTCCATGAAAGATCATTACAATGAATAGGAAATTTATGTATGTGACCTGGGAAATATTCGCATATAACCCTTACAAAAACCATACAATGAACCTTAAAAATCATAATGGTTATATGACTTACTTCTAATATAATTAATCAGATAATACGATCATTACCCAATGAATTAAAATTTTATCTTGGTATACCCATCTTTAAATATATATTTGTATCACTGAAGATCTATAATGGGTTCATCCATTTATAAAAAATGTATACGGACCAGAAAATAGATAAGAAAATCAATCTTGAATATTTTCATCATAAAAACCTTAAAATAACTTTGAAAAATTTATATAAAACTCTTTCAGATATCTAAATTATTTAAAAAAAACCAATTTTAAATATCAATACACCAAAAAAATTAAAATTGGGATTTTCATTGAATAATGAATAAATTCTTATAAATGGTTCCGAGCATTAAATAACAGTTATAGTTGCAGGAGAATCAGTTTTCATCATATATGTTAAAATAAAATATTCTTTTTATATATTTTTTCAAAACATTTGGTATAAAAAACATAAAAATACTATTTTTGAAAATAATTGACCTAAAATGAAAAAATGATTATAGATTCCCTTATAAATCCATCATTTACATAAATACTATTTATAGAATAATATTAAAACATGGACATGAAAGAAAAATAGATGATAAATAAACCAATAAAAATTATTTTTTAAAAGAAAATCGCTTATCTTGAGTCTGACATGGAATGAATGTTCGTTATATAACGAAATAATAAATATATTTTAATTATATTCATTCATAAAAACAATTTTAAAATTTATTATTCTCATTATATCTCATATTAGAATGTTTTATATGATTAATTAATCAATTAAATGTTCTTTTCATGTTTTCATGATATTCAGATTATGTGCTAAAAATGAGTTCAATATGTTGACTATTGCCGAAGAGGTTATTTATAAATAATATATAGAAGAATAATAATGATATAATAATAATTTATATATATAAATTAAACCTTCAAAACAATTCATGATATATTATTATGAAAAGGAACTATGTTACAATCATCGATATGGTAGGAAGTACATACGTATGAGTAACATTTCCATTTTCAACAATCAATATGGAAAAAGAAAAGGTAAAAGTAAAATGATATACATCATATTATAATAATGATAAATATTAAATGAATAGAATATTGAGTTATTATATATCATATATATTAGTTATCATTATTGTTATTACCTTCCATGAAAGTCATTATTGAAAAGAAAATCACATCGCATTGCGAGGCAATAGTCTGTTGTACACACAAACAATGTTATCATCTTCCTCATGGAATAGAAAGTAAGAAGATATATGTGATATATTAATTAAATAACCATAATTATGTTATCAATACCATAAAAATATACATATATATTTATATAATTCAAACACATAATTATTAAAATTTCATTTGTGGCAATAATGAAAAACAAACCAAAACTATTCAGGAGGCTATATTCTGTTGTACAGATGAATATTGATTTCTTTTCCCATTTTATAGAATTAAATATTTATTTATATGATGAAATTAACATTTTAAAAAATTAGTATATGGGTGATAATTTTTCTATTATATTATAATAATTGTATAAGGCTTGAAAAAGGTGGATGGAGAATTAAAATAAAACCCCTCATTTATGCACGATGCCGATTATTTGGGAAACCTGATTAGGTTATAACAAGAATCCTTCATAGGATGGAATTTTGATCAAACCATAGAATCTAGGTTCTGGGGAGGGATGTAATGAATGAATATTTGTAGTATATGGCTAATATTATAGGTTTTTAGGTTGTGAAATGGAGAGGAGAGAGGGTGTCCTTTAATAAGGGAGGTGGGTCTGACACTTTTATTTTTTAAAATAAAAAATATATTTCTAAGATATTAACCCTCAATAGGGATCCATAATGAAACAATATAGATATTTATATATTTTCCACTTCAAATATGTCCATAAAATATATGCCTGACAACATTTTATGTCATATTAGACTTTATCATTTTAGTTTAACAATGAGTAAAACACCTTTTACCTTTATCTAAGATAATGATTTTTACCTTTTCCCTTTTCAATATTAAAAAAAATTAATTTTAGATTATTAGATAATATAAATTATTCTAATTCATAATATATAATACATTATATAATATTCATTATATGTAATTGATATAATTTAATTTAAAATTAAGGGCTCAAATGTATTTGAAATTCTATTTATCAAGAAGTGTATTTTTTTTTCAGAATAAGATGATTTTATATTGACTCCATGACTAGTAATAACAATTTTATAAATATAAATTAGTATTTATTCCCATATAAACTAAAAAGTTCATTAAAATCGTTCCACATAAGTGTTTTTTAATTAATCAATTTATCATCCCAACTTTTTTTAAAAAGAAATTTTATTTTTGATAGCGTACATGATACGCCAAATCGAACTTAAACGAATAGATAAATATTATTATTTTAATGTGTCCATTAAACTAGTTGTTATAATGGTGGGAATAAATAGTAATAAATGAATAATTAAAATATGGTTTACACATGCATATATATAAAATTATTTGGTGACAAATAAATTATAAATGAATTAAATCAATTTTTAAAATAAAAGCATTTTTTTTCAAAGAAATCTATCAGAAAGTGAACAAATATGTTTTATACCAATAAATAATAAAATCACTATTGTTAGATTATATGAACTTAATATATATAATAATTATATTTAATATTACGAGTTTTTTGGACATGATATATGAACTAATCCAATTTTAGGCATAAAACAAGTATTTTACTAAAAAGGCATATTTTTAGCCTTTTAATGGTGCAACTAATTTAAAAATACTTTTTGAAACTTTTATAAATAATATATTTCAAAATAAAAATACTATATTAACACATAGTATCAAAATTAAATTTTGTTTATTTTTTTGGTATTTTTCTGATAAGTTTTATTTTTTTGATTAGTAATGGAAAACAGTGAATTTTAATTAAAAATTTCGATTTAATTAATTAATTAATATAAATAAATTATTTTTTATTTGTTTTATAGTAGATTTAGTTAAATTATTAAGTATTAAAACCAAATTAGGTCAGTTTAGTAAATTTTTACATGAAAATAGATATAAAATCCTATCAAACTTTTTAACATTTATCTTTTAAACCCTCTTTTTCGTTTTGTCTACGAGATTAATTTTAAAACTAATTATACCAATTAATTAAATTGAATTAGTTAAAATGGATTATATATTTTTAATTATAGGTTACAAATTTTTTTTAAGGACAATTTTATTTTTAGGTAAAAAAGGATTCCAATGTAAGAAAAATTATTTGTTATGGTGTAGGTAAAAAAAACATATTGAAGCTAAAAAGTGTAAAGGCTTAAGATTCCTAAAATATAAAAAAAATTAAACATTGTATGAGGGTTTTATTGGCCCTATAAATCCTCAAAAATATTAATTTATAGGCCATGTATTTTTATTTAATTAAATCTAAAAATGGTTGGATTTAAATATAAAATATTCCTTATATAATTACTTTAACCCACCTGTCCTCAAGTGTAAATATCACCCCTCACCACCACATATAAACCCAATTGTCCTTGTAAATCCTAAAGTATATTACAAAACCTATCATTAAAACTCTTCCCACATCCATGTGCATCTAGGATCACCAAAATAATGAATATAAGATCATCATGAGTCTCTCTAGGAGGTGGTATTGAAGAGTTAATTTTCCCAAAGAACATCTTTTAATTTCTTTTCAATTTCTACATTCTCCTCATACCATTAATACAAAAAACCATGGAAAAAACAGAACAATGAATATAATTTTATTTATGTTTATAATTGAATATATCATATAAATTTCATTTCTCATCACCTTTAACATAATGAAATTAAATTTTTGTCCAAGTTATGCGGGTTCATCGCCTCCGTGAATAATGTTTTTGTTCTATTTTCATTGCCTACTTCATTTCTAGAATTAAAACTATTTTTTTGTTATGTAGAATTTTAATATTGATATTAAAACATATTTAATAATATGTAACTAATATATACACATTATATTAAATGAAATGAAACTTGTTCATGATGTTTTTAAAACCCCACCAAATAAGCTAAACCTTTATTATGAAGGTTTTATCTGATGAATTTTCCTCATGTAAGACTTAGAAATGATATATGGGAACATTACTACATATTTAATTACATTAATACAATTTATTTCCACTTATTTAGTTTTAATATCATTTAAAATAACATCCACAATTTTATGGAAAATGAATCGATCACGAAAATATGAAACAAACGCTCTTGAAACCATGAAAATAACAAAATAATTTTAAATAATGTGTGATAATATATTATAAAATCATTATATAATGTAATATAAATATTAATATAATTATTGAATTATTTAATAACCATATTGAAACTATTATACATAATTTTTGAAAATGTTTGAAGGAAGTCGAACATGGGGTAGGGGAATTTCTTAACTCAATTTCCATTGTTTTTTCCAAACTTCTACTAATTGATTATTTCATGCAAATATTATGTGTGAAACTAATTGCTAATATATTATGTTTTATTTAAATTTTTATGTGTAGTTACATAAGATACAAATATTTGATTCATTTGATTAATTTACACTTCCATGATATCATATTTATAAGGTATTTTTTCTTAATCTCCTTTTATTGAGGCATTTCAGGATTCTATGCACCATTATTCATTCACAAGATTTATATAAAAATAATATGACTTTTAATATCCATAAATTTTTTATTTAATTTTTTAAAATTTATTTATTTTTGGATAATATGATTTAATTTTTTAATGTTTAATGGGACACTTGGAATGTTTAAAGATTTAATTATTAATTTGTTCCCCATGTCAATATAAATGATAATATTTTACATATTTATATGGTTATAAAGTTATTATAAACCAATTTTAATGTCAATTTTTTAATTTCACACAATTAATTTCAAAAAATAATTTTTTATGTGTTTTTATAGGGAATATTTCTAAAAAATGACAAAAATAATGTTATATTCTAAATATATATGAAGCCAATAATTTTTTTATGTTGTTTATATTATTATATTTTAATATTACTATGAAATATTTCATGATTACATAAACTAAATACCATATTTACCTTTTTTAGGATTTTTTGTATTGAAAATGGTTTTTCAATGAAAACGGTGTTGTTTTATTGAAAATTTGTTCATGAAGGAAAAACATATTTTTAGCTAGAAGTGTTTGTACTTTTGGTTTCAAAGGTTTATTAAATTTTTTTCAAGATGAAATAATTTTATTATTGACATGGTAATTAATAATTATATGAAAGTGGTTCACTCAATACAACTTATATAAAGGGTTGAGCCCCATTATAGCTTATAGTTGATCTCAATACAACTTATACGAATGGTTAAGCAACATTATAGTTTTCGGGTGAGTCCAATATAGATTATATGAATGGATGATCCCAATTATAGCTCCCAAATTAACCCAATATATCTTATATGAAGTTTTATCTCCCTTATAGATCAATGATTCATTGGATAATAAAAATATTAGAAGTTGGACATATGGTTATTCCAATTTAAAGGGTTTTGAAAGGATTTTATGTACATGATGTTCTAAGTCACCTAAATGAGTTTTAATTACATTACAATGGCTTTAACTATTTTGTTTTAGAAAAACATATTATTTTTATTCATGTGAAAATGTTTTTTCTACTAAACAAATAAAAAATAACTTTTCATATTTTTCACTAGACTAATGGTTTTTTATGTCCTTTACTGAGATTTTTATGCTCTTCCCAAGTTTTGATTTTTTTTCATAAGGATAAAGTATATGTAGGGAAATGGATGAGTTAAATATGATAATTATAATGGTATATAAATAAACCATGATTTATTTTAAAAAACATTGTTTGGTAAAAAATGGATATTGTTTATAAGTGTCCACCTGTAATATATGGGTTTAAATTATAAAATTTAGTCCAAATTATTTACAACTCTAAACTGAAAAGACTGTATAATGTTAATTTGAGTTTAGTAACACTATAATATGTAATGTTTATGGTTTGGAGCTTACAATTAAAATGTAATAACATTATGCAGTTTAGAATAGTTTTAAAAAAACCAGTTTTTAAAACCAAAAACAAACTTATCATAAAATATAATATTAATTTGATTCAAGTATAATAAATGGTATTAATTATTAATAATTAATAATTATATAATATTAAATTGTAAATTAAGAATAATGTGGTTCACTGAAAAAAATGCAATTTTTATTAAAATCATTATTTTTCACTATTCACCAAAAAATTAATATTTTATGGTAAAATCCAAAACATTCAACATAATTAATTTTATTTTATTAATATAAAATATTTTAATTTTTAAAAAATCAATATTTCTTAATTTTTAAATTAAAAATTTAAATAGATCTTTATAATAAAAGTGTTTATTTAATTTTATTTTCTTTATTATTTAAAAATTACATTATATTTTTATAATGAATACAACAATCTAATTCATAATAGAAAACATAAAAACTAAATATTCTACCATTACATGGTTTGTTAAAATAAATTTGAATTATAAATGTAATAAATTGTTATATATCAGATGTATTTTAAATTTTTCTCATGTGGACTATTAAATGAAAAGAAGTTACATTTTTAACACTAAAGCATTGGTAAACTAAAAATAATATATATAAATAAATATTATGAACATTTTAAGCTTAATTTTTTTGTGAAATTATATTTTAATGTGATTGATTATATATATGATATAGGGCTTATAAGAGTAATATATCAGCATCAATCTCAATAGTAATTTATAGGGAATATGAAGAAAAAGCGGTCAAATGTTACAAATTTATACTCCTAAAAAAGTTTATTTTTTATATTTTTATATGAAAATATTAAAATCATTTATTGACTTAGAATAACAATAAAATTATAGGATACATTTTTTATACTTGTCTAAATTTTAATAAGGTTCATTTTCATGAAATTAGGTTACAAATATTCTATAGATTATTTGACATTATCATTAACTACGTGTGAATTAAAAACATATAAAAAAATTTCATGAAGAAAAGATGAATTCAAAGTGTTATATTATTAATTTAAAAATAAAAAATTTTATATAGATAACTAATGTTTTACATTTTTAAAACATAACTAATCTTTTATCCTAAATTTTTTTCCATAGTAACCTTTTAATTATGTTTTCTCATGGTGGAATTCATTTTTTGATGAGTTGTAATGTCACATAACTTCAATTTTTTAGTAAAAACTATTTAATTTTACTAGACTCGAAAACATTGTTAATTATATCTTAAAAATAAAATTTATGCTTAAAAATACACATTTTCTAATTTTTTTACATGTTATATATGGTAACTTTAAAATTAATATTTATCACCCTTATAAATTTTATATGATTCAATTTATTTCATTTTTCAAATAATTATTTCTAAACTCTTTAGTAAGGAAATTTTATCTTTTTCTTTCAAGTTAAATTACATATGTAAAAATGTTTTTCCTAGCTAAAAACAATAAATGGTAAATGTAAAAAATCTATGAATAAATGGCTTAAAAAATTATTGCAAACATTTGAGATTTTTTTGACTATTTTTAAAACATAACACATACACATATCCACTGTGGTCCACTTTTTATCCACATTCCTAGAGAAACATCTTCACTATTTATATTAAGAATTTATATATAAAAAATATCATTCTCTTAGATTATAAAAGGATTTTTCCAACAATAACCCTAAGATGACTATAAAATTATAATTTATCTAGAATACTTTAAATATATACTAAAACTATATGTATCCCCCATGTTCCAAATCTACTAGTCACATGATGTTTTCAAATATCCTCTATTTCCATGATGTCCTCCAAGGGAATGATCATGTTCTCAAAATGAGGACTAATCACACTCTAATTAATTTTCCTCATTATAATTTTCTCCAAAATTTATTTTTCCCATTATATTATAATTACAAAAATATTATTTGTTTAATTAATTTTATTATTTAGAGGAAATTATAATTATTTTTCCACCATGTTCTTTACAAAAAATAAAACACCAACATGTGTACTTGTGGACCGTTGATTCCTTGAATGACGTGTGTGATTTTTCAATACCACCATGCATGGATTGTTAGAAATGGTTATTCAATAGATTGATATGATATTTTTAAAATTATTAATATTACTAAAATTTATACCGTTCTCTATATTCCTTCTTTTATTTGTAATTGAACGTGGAGATCGTGAGTACGTGGGGACTATCACCTGGTCAAAAGAAAAGTATTTTGTTTGTCATCAAATACTTAATATTTATAAAAATATAAAAATATATTTATATAAACATATTATAATCAGATAAATTAAATAATTATTTATTTTTATGTATTAAATTAATCTAAAAGTATAACTTTCGTAACTATAATCACCCATATATTATAGTTTATTTTATTTTTGCATGTTTTACCATCATAATAAATAATTTAATAAATTTATAACATGGGTGACCATGGAAACAAAAATATATTTTATATTATTAATAAATGATAAAATTATGTTTTTTTATGGTTACTAAAATTCAATATTAATATTTTATTTTATAATTACCATAAAACTCTGTTTCTTCACAGAAATCAGCAAAACAAACTGGCAATTAACTTCATCATCACAAATAATAATAAAAAAATTTATAGAATAAAATAAGAAAATTATGAGTCATTAAAAAATATATATATTATAGTAATGATATAAATCTTCTATTCATTAACTATGACTCTAAAAACAATAATTGTCACTTCCATTACAAAACTATTACAAAAAAAAATAAAAACTAATAAAATATGATGATGATAAGAAAAATTAAAAAATATTATATTTCTAATAATATGTGGAAATGGAATATTATAAAATGTTATATGTAGAAATAGGTATTGAATTTTTTTATTAAGATAGTCATTATTTTTTATATAGGATGTTAGATATATTTCATAGAATTCGAGAACTAATATAAAAAGGTTTATTGACTCAATATCCTCTCTTTGAGTTATAATGTTTATTCAATAACATCATTATTATATTTTTCATATATTCTTCCATGTGATTTTATTGTATTTTATTTCCCAACATATTTTAGGTTAATTTCTTTTCAATCTTATAAAATTCCATGATAATGATTATTGCATAAAAAATATGATGTTTGTAAAAGTTTTAATCTTGATTTCATTTCTTAAAGGGGTGTGTTCAAACAGTGAACCTATTCATATTTCTTATGGTGTACCTACTACCGAATAAATTCTATTAGATTTTTCAATTAGTAAATCATGGTATTTAAAATTTATTTCAGGAATACTTCCTTCCAATTAATGTGATTCCATTGTTCCCATATTTGTTTGGGATTCAATTCCAAATTTACATTTGATAAGACATATTCTTGACTCACCTAATGTTCAATTTTTGGGTGGTGTATAAAACTTCTCAATTTTTAGTATTATATTTTTATTTTAGCAAGTAAAGTTATATATAAACACATATCATGTTCAACATTTAAAGGGTTATTTATTGAAAAGATTATATGGTTTTAAGTGATTTTTTTAACTCAAACGCACTTTCAATGAGTTTTAATTATTAATGATTAATATCTTACATTTATTCTAGGTTTCTTCAACTTAAATATATTATATTTAAGTTTATGTTTATCTATTAGAAAATTGAATCTTTTTATTTAAATATTCCTAATTGATTAATTTCATCTCTATAAAAGTATTACATTGTTAAGGATAATTGTCATTACCTTTAAAAATGTTTTTTCATTCATTTCCATATTTTATCTTCCTTCCAATGCTCTTCTTATTATTTTGAATCCCAATAATGTTTATTCCATGTCACATTTTATTTCATATTTTTCTTATTTTTATAATGATTTTTGATACCTATTTTCTTCATTTTCAATAAAAATTTTCTAAATTATTAAAAAGGGGTTTACATTAATAATTTTTTGTTTTTTATTCTAGTCGATATTTCCTCTAAAAATCCATTATGTGTTATCCAGGATATAATTATTCATTATTATTTTAAAAAATAAAGTTGTCAAAAATGTTTCACATTACATTTTCAAAAATGACTATTTAATGTTACCTGTAACATCTTATTTTTATGATAATGTATTCAAAAATTAAAAAATATCTTTTTATGTTGTTCTATTTCAACATATTACCTATCTATTAAAACCAATATTAAAAAAAGTAAATATTTATAATGTTATAAAAGTTTTAAAAATTAAATTTAATTCTTAAGGATTGAAAAAACAACCATTTACATTTAATTTTTAATTAATTTATTAAATTTTCATAAAAAGGTATTTTTTAAAAATTTAATTATCCACAATAATATATAAATTAAATTGGGGATGATATTTAATTTACCATCCATCATCGGTCTCAATATTCATAATATAACATTCTATAAATTATTTTCGGGAAAATAATCTATTTTACATGTGTCAGTTTAGTGATTTAAAATGTATGAATGATTCCATTTTAAGATAGAAAACATAAGTATGGATTATTATTATTATGAAGGTCATAGTACTTTGTTACTATTTAATTCAATGGATAATGTTTGATATATCCTGATATAATTATCTTTTGTTTAAATTTAATTAAAAAGAAAATATCAGAATTAGATCATGTTTGTAACACTCTGAAAATTTAGTTTAAAAATAAAACAATGCTCAATATCATCCCTAAGATGCAACACATATCTTCAAGAAAACTATAATACATAATTATAATATTATTTTAATATTAACATTATAAACTAGATGTTAAATTATAATTATCCAAAGTAATTAATACATAATCTAAAATATGTATACATGATTTTTATAATGAAAATATATTAATTTACGTATCATAAATTAGATATCAGTTTTTATTAAATGTTTTTATGATTCAAAAAATGTTTTTATTTCATTTTTTGGGAGAAAATTATGATTATATTCTATATTTTTTGGAAATGTTATTTTAGAAAATAAATATTTTATTTAATAATAATTTGAATATTTACTAGAGTGATTTTTTGGTTTTCTAAATAAAGATTTATTTTTACGTTAAGTTTAAAATATACAATTTTTTTAAATTATTAAATTTTTTTATTGAAAAAATAAATTTAAAAGTAAATTTATATTTTTAATTTATTTTAAAATTATAAATTGTATCATGTAACTGAAAATAATATAATTATTTTAATTAGAATAAGCATTACACCTGATTTTGAGAGTCATTAAAATTTGGTCTTAAAACACATTTTTACTAAAAAATAGCTTCCATTTATTTCAATTTGTTTATATTTAAATCGATTTAATAAAATATATTGTAATAGACTATGTCCACCCAGTGCATTAATTTGTAGTTTTTGTTGGGTAGAAGTGTTCGGAGGCGACTCAGATGGAGTTTAAATTGGTTCAGTTGATAAAAGATGGAAATATGGAGATTATATGTCGCGTAATCATGTTACACAATGTTAAACTATGTTTTATAGATTTTCATTGAGTTTTCATGATGTCAATTTTTTTTACATTGAATGATGAAGAGTTTCATGATATGTAATATTTTTGGGATTGAAAAATGAAATAAAATCGAGAGGAGACAACATTTTTCATTGGAAACTGATCCTTCGGTATAACTTGATGTGATGGGGTATTGCATGTCATGTAATACCTTGATCATATATAGTTTTAATATTTTTTATGATCAAAAAACTATTCATTCAGTACTGGTTTTCATTTCCTATTGATCTAGATGACCCTAATCACCCTAAGGATTTGTTCAACCCCAACTCCTCGCTCCTTGATCTATAAATCCAGATGGGGTTTTGTTAGAAATATATGAATGATCCCTAGTGATTTTTATCATGTTTCTATTATATTTCCTATTTTTCTTTACTTGAGATTCACTTCCATTGTATAATTTATCATGATTTGGAATTTTTAGAAGCATTTTGATAATCTTATATTTTATAATATTTTGATCCTGATTCATATTGGTGTGGTTGTCTCCAGTGGGAATTATTCTTCACCATGTGGTGCATGGACGAGTTGAAAAGCTTCTTCTTGGTAGGTTTATCCTTCATTTATAATTGATTCTGCTCCATGTGGGATACATTTACTTTTGTTTTCCTATGGATCATAGTTTTTCTACACTAATCAAAGATAAGAACAGGGTAGATGAATTTATAAGGGGTAGATGGATCTGATGAGCATTTTTTCTAGCATTGAGGTTATTGTGATGTTTTGAATTATATGGGATAAATTCCCCACTGAACGTATTTTCAATTTCTTGTATTTAAATGAACACTAAACAAGTTCTATGTTAGTATATTACTTTTTAATAATTGTTTATGAAAATTTATAAATCACATACAATTGGTTAATAAACGGATGCCCCATGATTACCTAGTTTCTAAGAAAACCCCTCAATTAACAATTGGAATTAAATAATGGATTCCTAATTAATTCTATAATTGTGTAATGATTTTGAAGGTGGTTTTATTTTTCATGTGGGATATTGTGGTTGTGTACGTGGGATAGAGGGTATGTGAAGTGGCTATGTTGTGATATATGGATATGCCCTAGTTTGGGTTGGGATATGTTTGTGAAGAACGTGTCTATATAATAAGTTTTTTTGTAAAATGTGGTGTATGAACATGTATAAAATACATTAGGTTGACCATTTAATTGAATATTAAGTTGAGAGATTGATTTATTGTTGATTATATGTGAAGTGTTTCACAATGGGGCTGCGATCGGGTTGTGTGGTGATGTGTTGCTGCGTAACTTGTTATGTGTTGTGCTTGTAAGTTTCCCTGATAATAGTGGAATAAATTAATAAATATTTGGTTAATAATGTTTGGAACTGGATTGGGTTGTTTTGGTTAACGGAACGAATAAATGGGTTGTTCATAAATAATGGTAATGTTTAATTACTTTTGATTGAAATTGAAAGGAGGATGTGGTTTTATGTGTGGTGTTGGGAATTTAGGTGTAGAAACAAAGTTGTAAGTGTCATGATATTGTCATTTTTTTTATAACCCATATGATGCGATTGGGTGTTTGGAATCATATTGGTATATTCTTATATTTTTCCATGTAATTTCTATACACACACCACCATAGTTGAGCACTACATGCTAGAATCCCCCATCATTATGGGGGTGGTTGTCTTTCCCAAACAACCAATTTGTATGGATGGATGGCCACCCTATTTTCCTTGCTACCTCTTCAAGGTAGTGATATCCCATCATTCATTATATAGGTTTTGTTTTTTCAGGCCTAGGAGTGTGCAATAACTCTTTTCTTTCCAAGCCGTCTTCAAGATGAGATGGGTTTTGTTTTCTTAGGTATCTTCAGGATGATCCGAGTAGTGCTTTCCTAGATATGTTTAAGATGATATTGGTTTTGTTTTTTCATGGTGTCTTCATGATGAGATGGGTTGTTCTTTCCCAAGATTCTTCAGAATGAGATGTGATGTGGCTCATGGCCAAGGTGATGGGAAGAGGTGTGGTTGTGAGTCCTAGGTGTGTGGTGGTGTGAAGTTATGTGATTTGTGTCCTATGGGTTTACTGGGGGATATGATGTGGCTTATGGACCATGTGATAGGAAGAGGTGTGGTTTTGGGGCCTAAGTGTGTTAAGGTGGGTTGGTACTTGGTTCATTTAGAAGATGTGGATATTGAGGATGTTTGTTTTGTAGGGAAGAGCGACTAAAACAGTGGGAAGTTGAGTGAGGTACCAAAATTATAGATGTGATTAATATATAACAGCACCTAACTTGCATTATTTGGTGAGAGTGGCTTGGTGAGGACTAGGATGGTTATCAAACCTGTTAGGTGCTGTTTGTTCAAAAGATTTCTCATAGGGGCATTAGTATTCTCACCTTCACTTGTCCATGAGATACTGATTTTCTTCCTACCTCCAAGAGGATTACATTGACTGAGCTAGGCATTACTTTCTCACACTTTAGTATAGTTACTTATTCATTTTTTTAGATTTATTTTGTTACATACTTTGGCGTTTTATTTCACTTGTAACAATTTTATTTTAATCATTCATGTACGATGTCTTTTTAGTTTTCTTGTATATATATATATATATCATAGAGTTATTTTGGGATGAACCATCTATTCGCTCAACTATATTTTCCCAAAATGTAAATTCCCCCCATTTTAGTGAGATTGTATACCCTTGGTTCTATTTATCACCATGGGGCCTACTAGAGGAAGGACTCAGGGGTCATTATCTCACTATATTAATTGTTATCCCTATAGGGGTATCTTTGGAAGAAGGAGCTCATGATAAAATGATATTTGAGGAGATGTATGAGAAATAAGATAGAGTTGGGGGTTAGGAGTGGTGATTATTGCATGGGTTGGTAGGGAAATAGTATTTGGGGATCCTAATGAGTGATATAGGCTAGGGAATATGGACAAGGACAAGGGATTTTAGGGACCCCATGATCTGAATCAAAGAATCTTATCCTACCAAATGACCAATTGAGGCTATAGTAGATGTAGGGTGGAGACACTATGAGAGGTATATAAATAATAATAACTTTTTTTCTTGTAGGAATTGGATGATTTTGGAAATTTGGATTGAATAACAATAAATGAGTTGAAATTATTTTTAAATTTAATTCCATAATTTTATTGATTAGTAATTCCTTTTTTATCTTCTAGCTATGAAACTCAACCATCATATGGGTGTGGCTTGGGTGGATGAGGCTCAGTAGTATGATCCATTTGATCATCATAGGTTTGATCCAATGGAGGAGGATGACTAGTGGTAGAGAATGTTATATTCTTTCCAAAGGTCGGATTTAGGAAAGTACAAGGGAAATGTTTCGGATTGGAGGTAGATAGATGGAGTAAAGATCTTGATATCAACTTTAGCTCGATCCAGACCCTGATGAAATTATGGTTTCCTTCTTTAGTTAGTTAGATGTGGGGAGAATCACATAAGTCGTGGACAGTGTTCTTGGGGGAGAGGAAGGAGGCTGACGTTCTCTGGCTCAATTTTGAGAAGGATTTCAAAGAAGAATTAATCCATCAACCATAAAGGAAGATAATAAAAAAGAAAAACGGTTCCTCTAGTGGGGGAGTATGTTAGTATGAGAGTTGTGGATCATGTTTAAGGATAACCTCTATTTTCTCCCTGAACTCTTCCTAGAAGTAGAGTCTCATGATAGATGTCTATAGGAGGCACTTCGTCCTACGTTCCAGTGTGCAGGTACACTGTTCACAATTTTGACATATCGGGAGGTCCATAAAAATGCATAGGTGATAGAATGGATTCACTCATATGAAGGTTTACCATGAGGGGGTATCCTGAAGGGCTCTTCGAGAGGTAGGGTTACAAGTCATAGGAATATGGTGTCATTCCAATCGAGGTCTTGACTGGAAAATAGTAGACCCCTACAGCTTCCTTTTCAATCATTTGGTCAACGTTCATTTTATGTGGTCATGGGGATGATGTGTTTCTTCTATGGAGTTTTCAATTATTTTTAGAATATTTGTCCATTAGAAATTTAGACTCATTATTATGGAGGTGGGAAGGTTCAATTCCTGCCTCACTCTTAGTTTCTAGTTAGGTGTTTTCAGAAATAGAGATAACAAGATCACGCTCCACTAAGGGAATATGGAGCATGAATGGTCGACCTTGGGATGCACCTTAGGGAAAATGACCCAAGTGTGGTCATAGAGGTTGTCTTTAGTAGTGTTTTAGAGGATCTAGGTTAGGTAAGTTATATCAAGATGAGGTATCAATTCCAGCAGGACCATAAATCATTAGAGGTACAATCAGTTTGTTTAGTACCCTTTCATGTGCTTTGTTTCATTTTGGGGATTTACACTCCTTTTTTGGACACACACTAGCCCATGATCTGAGGATAGACATAGTGATGCTTCTTATTCCCCTAGTTTTTCATACTCATATTAGAGGTTAGAACAACAAATTTAATTTGTCTTGGGGATGTAGACTCATGATGTGACCACATCAGTTCCATAAGGTTATTTTCCAGATACAGATGCATCAATATGATGTCATTCTCATCATATACTAGTTATATAATGTGTATTATATTATTGACTACTTCTATAAGAGAGTCATGTTTTTAGATATGGATAATTATCATGTGGTTTTTTTGGAGTTCGGGGTTGTCAGGTGGGAAACAGACAGGTGGAGCCCCTTTTCAAAATGATGTTTGATATTTCAATGGAATCAATAGATGATGGGATGATGGAGGCTCCCAAAGATGTTGGGGGAGTTCATGGATGTTTTTTTTGAAGATCTGTTGACGCTACCCCCTCACTGTGATGTTGAGATTATAATTGACCTAAAACATATTTCTTCCCCGATTTTGATTCCTTTTTATCATTTTGATCATTTTGAGTTGCGGGATTTGTGGATTCAGTTAAATGATCTGATGAAGAAAGGATTTATTCGTACCAATGTGTCACTGTGGGGTGCCCCAATATTGTTTCCAAATATGGCAGATGGTGGTCGGAGGATGTGAATATACTACCAGAGTTTGAATCAGGTGACGGTTAAGAACTATAACCCTCTTCCATGGATATATGATCCTTCCATCTAGATGAGAGAGGAATGTTGGTTATATAAGATTATTCTATGATCATGATACCACCTATTGAGGGTGAAATAGGGAGATATTCTGAAGACATCTTTCTCATGAAGGAATGGGAACATTGAGTTTTTAGTCATATCATTAGGTGTTATAAACACATAAGACATATTAATGGGTCTTGCAAACTCCGTTTTATATGAGATCCTAGGAAAGTTCATTATTGTGTTCATCAATGACATCTTGATCTACTCAACGTCATAGGTGGAACTTGTTTAGCATCTCAGGACTATCATGTATGTTCTAGAACACTGGTATCTCAATTGAAAGTTGTCAATGTGTATGTTCTATACATGAGAGGTGCATTTTTTTTGGGAATTTTGTGTCACAGCAGGGTGTGGTAGGAGACCTATTGAAGATTAATGTAGTTTATTCTAGCGTAGATCCCATTAATGTGGTGAAATTTTAGATTTTTCATGGTCTCTTAGGCTATTATCTATGGTTTGTCCCCGATCTCTCTCATTTTTTAGATTATTTAACATCTCTAAATATGAATGATATAGCATATGTGTGGTGTGAGTAGTTCTAGGCAGTGTTCGAATATCTAATGGGGGTTTTGGTTAGTGCAACAGTGCTCCAATTACCAGAGGAAGGGGTAATGTTTGAGTTGTTTTGGGATGCTTACCGTCTAGGATTGGGGTGTGTCTTGATGAATTGATGAGTAGTAATCTCCTATGGTTCCATAAAGTTATGTCCCCATGAGTGCAACTATGTCACCCATGATCTGGAGATATTAACAGTTCTGTTTTCACCGATGTTTGATGGTATTACCTAATTGGGGAGCTCTCTATGGTCTTCATAGATCATAAGAGTTTGACATATATCTTTTCATAGTGAGGTATGAACTTGTGGAATTAAAGTTGGTTGGAGTTTCTTCAGTACAATGATTTTGAGATCTCCCTATCAGTAGGAAAGAGAAATGATTAGGCTGATTCATTGAGCATAATTTCACATTAAGAGGTTCAAAAATCTTCAGATGATTGTATTGCGATGGAGGAGTTGGTAGCCCTGCACATAGATATAGGAATTAATGATTGTAGAGGTTGTTTATTTCAGAATATAGTGCAGTATTATCTAATGTAGAAGGTGGGATATTCTCAGTGGGGAGACTTAGAGGAAGATGTGTTGAGTGATCATGTCGTCCATGGTAATGCTCCTGATGGATGGTCAAAGAATGGTCAGAACTAGAGTTATTTCATGGAATGCTGTTTGTTTCAGTAAGAGTGTGTGATGGGGTCCTTCGTGAGTTTCATAGCACAAATCTAGTGGTATACTCATGATTTTTTAATATGTACTATGTCTCGAGGACATAGTTATTTTTTTATTGGGATCAAAAATGTAGTTGCAGTGGTTGTGGAAGGGTGATTAGTTTTCCAAAAGATGAAGGTTGAACACTGTGTTCCTAGTAGGTTATTGTAGACATTGGATATCCTTGGGTGGAAGTGGGATGACATCTCAATGGATTTATTCACAAGGTCTCCTAAAGGTTAGAGAGGCTATGATGCTATGTAGGCTATAGTGTATTGTTGGATGAACTCAACTCACTTTATAGTGATTAATGGGTTATGAGAAGTGGATGATAAGGATCAAAGGTTTTTGGATGAGGTTGTGTGGTTACATGGTGTTCTGATATCCATTTTCTCAAATCGATACTCACATTTTACCTTGTGATCCCAGTGGGGATTACATCATGCATTTGGAACCCAATTACATATCAGCACTACCTTCTACCCTTAGACATATGAGAAGAAATAGCTGACTATCCAGATGACAGAACATATGTTGTGAGCATGTCTCTTAGACTTTCTTAGATTTGGGTGTGACACATACCCTAAGTAGAGTATTCTTATAATAACATAAAACACTCTTATATCAGCATTTCTATGTCTGCAGATTTATATGGAAGACTGTGTCATTCTCCATTATGATGGATGGAGGTTGGGTAGACAATTTTTCTTGGTCCCCATGTAGTGTAGAGAATAAAAAAAGGTTCATCTCATTTGTGAAAGGATGAAAGTAGTGAAGGACCATCAAAAGTCATAATCCAATCAAATAAGTAGGCCCTTGGAGTTTGGTGTTAGGGGCCACATATTTTTAAGATTTCCCCTTAACATGGGATGTGTATGTTCAGAAGAGGGAGTAAATATTCTCTTAGGTTCATTGGACCCTTTTATGTGTTAGGGTGAGTTGGTGAGGTGTCATACCAGTTTCCATTTCCACCGTAGTTGGAGAGGATCCATGCCATCTTCCACATCTCTCAAGTACGTCTGTATCATCATGGTGACTCCAATGTCTGTGACATGATATATTTGGATATTAAGGATAAAACCACATACATGGATAGACCATACAATATATATGATCATTAGTAGAAGGTGTTGTGTGGATGTACCATTCATTTAGTTCATGTGTTGTGGTGGCATGGTGGCTTGGAGGAGAGTACTTATGAGATGGAAACTCAATTGTGTGTCCAGTTTCTAGAGTTTTTTTGAGTATTAACCTGTTCTTATTTTGTTTTGAATAGTAAAATATAAACCTTGTTTTATGAACTGAGTTTTTTTCCTTAGGTTGAGATGTGTGTGCTTCAGTGTGTGATAACATCCTGACATGGGAAAATGGGAAGAAATGATTTCTAATTGAGATACATTAACTATGATGTTATTATACATACAAGGGAGAGTCGGTTCTATACATAGCAGATAGTATCTTGACATGAAGTATGGAATTTGATGATTCAAATGCTCAGACAATGGGGCTGTTGTGTTTGTGTGGTGTTCCTTGATGTTAGTAGGTAGTATGTCTCGAAGGATGTGTTCTTTGATATGGGGGGTTTCCACTCTATATTTTGAAAAATAGATGGTTGTTTATTATTGAATGTTAATGTGTTAGGTTGTTAGTGGTGCATCAAGCATAGAAATATCCTTGATAGGTATCTCAAAGATTGGTTGTTCGAACCCCTCTAAATTAAGGGATTGATTTTTTATTATTGAGGGTGAGAATAATTTGACAGGTAAATAATGTAATGGTTCGTGTCCTCCCTATCCATTACATTGTGAGTATTGGTGGTTGGAAGTGTTTAGGGGAGGCTTAGAAGAAGTTTGTAGTTCTTCGATCGCTATAGTATCGAAGTATGCTGATTACATATCATGTAATCATGTTTCTCGATATGAAACTATATTTTATTTCTTGTCTTAGATTTTCATTACATGTAGATTTTTTACATGGAGTGAAGAGGAGTTTCATGAATTGTAAAATTTTGGGGTATGAAAAATAAAATATAATAGAGAGGCGATGTGTTTTTTGGAGGAAACTAAACCCCAAGTATTACATGAAGTTACGGGGTATTAGACATCATGTAATACTAAGATCATTATCAATTTTAATAATTCTTTTTGGATGAACCCTTTTTCATTTGGTTGTGATTTTCTTTTCCACTCATACCAAACTAACCATAGGTTCCCTGATGTGTCCTTCTAGCCCTACTCCTCCCTCCATGATCTATCAATCCCAGTGGTTGTTCATTGGTGATCTGTGATCAATCCCTTGTGAGTTTTAACTTTTTTATCATTTAATTCCTATTGTCCCTTTCCTAAGAATCACTGTCATTTGTAGGGTTGGATTGATTTGTATTTTTGGTTTTCATTTAGATAATATTGTAATGTAGAATTGGTTGATCTTCTTTCTTTGTGGTGAAATTGTCTCTTGTAGATATTCTTCTTTTCCCAGTAGTGCACAAATGAGTTGAAAAGATTCTTCGAGGTAGTGGTTTCCTTTATTTCTATTTGATTATGAATCATGTGGCTGGGATCTAATTTCTTTCCTTCAAATCATATTTTTCCACACTTTTCAATGATAATAACTGAGTAAATTAATTAAAAAGGAGAATATGGGTCTGATGCTCATGTTTTTCTTGATTTGATGTTATTGTGATGTTGTGAGTTATACTAGATAAATTCCCCACAAACAATAATGGGCATTGGGGGTCCTTTGTTGTGCACTAAACAAGTTTTATGTTTAATTTTCCTTTTTGAACATTTTCAAAAGGAAATTTGTAAATCACATATACTGGGATAGTAAATAAATTCCCATGTATCATTAAATTTCTTTGAAAACCCATGAATTAACAAGTGGAATTAAATAACTGAGTCCTCATTAAATCCCTAATTGTGTTATGCTTTGGTATGTGGGGTCATGTGTTTTGGGGAATAATGTTATTGTGTGTGAATGATAGTTAGATTGTGAATTTGATATGTATTTATGTGTGGATACACTCTAAATCATTTTGTGGTAGGTTTGTGAAGCCCATGTGTTTGATGCGGTTTTGTTTAGTCATTTTAGTGGATGAAATTGTAGATGATACATCAACCTAAGCATGTAATAGAATATCAGGTTGAGAGATTGACCAATTTTGGAATAGACATTAATTGATGCATAGAGGGGATTTGATCGGGCGGTGCGATGATGTGTAGTTGTATTGATTATTGTCTATTGTTCTTGGTAGTTTTCAGGATGGTAATAGAATAAACCAATAAGTAAATTTTTAATAATTTTGGAATTAGTTTCAGTTTTTTTGGTTTTCAGAATGATTAAATGAGTTAGGATTAAATAATAGTAATGGATAATTAAGTTGGATGGAAATTGAAAGGATGTTGTGGTTTGACGTGTATTGTTGTGCATTTAGGGGAAGATGCAATGTTGGATGTGTCATGTGTTATTTTATTGAGAACACCTAGGTTGGGATTTTGTGTTTTCTATCATATATGTATATACATTTATTTTCCCTTGTAACTTTTATACGAACCAAAACATAGTTGAGCACTACATGCCGAACATCCCCATCTTCACAGGGGAGGGTGTATTTCCCAAACATCTTGGTGGTACGATGGATGGATGGACACCATCTCTTCCATGACACATCTTACAAAAAATGATAGAACATGATTCTTTGGGAAAGTTGTGTTTTGTGAGGCCCATGCTTTTGCGGGTGTATTTTTCTTTCCCTTGTGTCTTTGGAATGATATGGGTTGTGTATTCATAGGTTTATTCAGGATGAGGTGAGGTTTTCATTCCCTGAGCCATTTAGGATAATATGGATTGTTTTATCCCATGTGTCTTCAGGGTGATATGATTTGTGCTTTCCCAGGTATCTTTAGGATACGATGTGTTGTGGCTCATGGCCCAATTGATGGGACAAGTTGTGTTTGTGGGTACCATGTGTCTGGGGGAAGGATGTGATATGGTTTGTGGACCAAGTGTCTATGGGTGGGATTTGATGTTTCTCATTGAACAGGTGATGGGATTATCTGTTCTTGGGGGGACAAGGTGTGTTTGGACGAGTTGCGATGTGGTTCTTTTAGAAGAGGTTCGAGTACGATGACATTTGTTGTTAGGAAAGGGTTTCTAAAATAGTGGGAAGTTGTACGGGGTACCAAAATCTTCTATTTTATTATTATATTACTTCACAATACTTGACTTTTTTAGTGATAATGCCTTTGTGAGGAATTGGATGGAAGGTATACCGATTAGGTGTTCTGGTTTCTACTATTTTCTCATAGAGGAATTGGTATGCTCCATTTCACATGTTCATGAGATATATGTTTTTCTTACTAAGTGTATCTGTATACTCACCTTATATTTATAGAACAATTTCCAGGTTTCCGAGAGGATTATTTGGATGGTTCTGGGAATTACTAGCTCAGGCATTGGGAATGTTGATGAGTTTCTACTTTATCATTCTTTTGGTATATTCATTAGAGTTATTTCATTAGTATCATTTTTATTTTAAATATACATGTTGGATGGATTTTGGGTTTCTTATATATATATATGTGTGTGTGTGTGTGTGTCTTGGAGTGTTTTTGGGTTGAACTATCTTATCTCTTGATATTTTATCCTAAATAGGTAATGACCTCCCACTGTTTTGTGATTTTATACCCTTGGTGATAGTCTCCACTGCATGGCCTACTCAAGGTCGGACATGGGGGGGGCATTTTCTCCCTTTATTCATTTCAATCTCACGAGGGGTATCTTTAGAGGGAGGGGGTTGTGACATATATAAATTGAATAATGAATATTGAATTCAATAATAGGAATCATGTGTTTTATGATTGTTATATTTGACCCTTTAATTTTTATTCATTTTAAATACTATCCCACTTAATGTTTTTTTACCTTGATAAGGTAAAAACTGGTAAAACTATATTAAAATGATGGGTTAAGGCCTCAAAATCACACCAAAACAATCTAATATTCATATTTTATGTGTTTAAAAAAATATATATAATATATTAGAATATATGTAAATTTATTTCAACATGAATTTGAATGAATCATTTATATTATCTGAATAAAATAATATATACAAACTATCACTCTCTTGATTATATTTTCTGTTATATGCTTTCATAGGGATTAAAATAATTCATAAATATATCTAAAAATTTATTATAAAAGTAAATAAATAATTTTTGTTGTGGTGAATTATTTTAAATTTATATGGATTTTATAATTACCTTAAATTATTACACAATTCTTAAATAGTGTTTTTGTAAATAGTAAGGAAAATATTGTAATTGTTTTTTAAATAAAATTAATATATTTCAGATTAATTATGTTGTTATATGAATTTTATGTTTAAAAATAATATATAATTTATTCTAAAAAAACTTTATATGCAAAATCTATTCTTATATTTACGTATTTATAGTGAAATTATAAAAATCATCCCAAAAATGAATTTAATGATATTATATAGTATATAGTATTTGGTTAAATGATTTAAAAATAAAATAATATTTAAGAGTGATATGTGGAATTGTGAATTGTTAAAAAATTAGATCTTCATTCCAATTTCTAGCCATATATAAATCAATAATTAAATTTCTGAACCTAAAATGCAAAAAAATGGGTTACCATGTTTAATCTTAAAAAAGGTTAACTAATGTGCTAAAGAAAAAGAGAGGGTATAAAATTACAAAAAAAAACAATATATGTTTTAGTTTATAATGATATTTTATCGCTAAAATATTTTTATTCAAATAAATTTTCATTCTGTAGAATTACTCTTAAGAAAAAATTAATATATTTAAATTCTTTTTCTAATTGAAAGTGTTTCATCTACTAACATGAAAAAGAAAACTTATTATCCCCCATTATTCATAATTATTTAATATTTATATGTAAATACTACCAAACAAATTACATTTCTATCTACCCACCTTTATTTCTTTATCTTCTGGTCTTTCCCTAAGACCATTCTATGATAAAATAAAGTGTGATCAAATGGTGGTATCTCAATGGACAGTTAATCATCCTTCTAGGATCTTTAAATTTTTATTTCTTCTTTTAATTCCTCTAAATTAAAAATCCCCATAAAAAATTAATAATGTAAAATAAATTTACTGATATTTTGATATAATTATGGGGCAACCATTTTCAACCCCATTTTCGTAAAATGTGAAAGAAAAGTATCGCTTTTACATACATGTGGAATACCACATCCATGAAGTTATGTAATTGATTTTCAATCACCACCTCACATGGTTGTTAATAATAATGTATTTAACAAATATATATTATATTAATGATTTAATAATTATTATTTAATGATAATATATTATATACTTTCTTTTCCTTTTTCTCATTATAATATTGCAGTATTGTTCATGTGTATATATGGACTACCTTCTCTGTGAGAGATATATTTCGTTTTTACTATGATACATTTATATATAGTATTAAATTATATATAATTAATATATATCATAAATATTACATTAATAAGATTCTATCAATTTTATATGAATCTGATACCCAAGCATGTTCTTACTCACTCTCTCTCTCTCTCTATAACACGCTATTTTTCAGATTTACCACATATATGACAAATTTTATAATTCTTACGACATCATTGATTAAGGAGTGATTAATTCCAAGGATATTATGTAACAATATGATAAAAAAATTAGGATAAAATTATGGATAGTTTTTATCCATGGTCATTATGAAAGGAATACATGCACTACAATGAATCATTAATGAAAAATTTTACCTTTGACACAATATCAAGATGATTGTTATATGGATGTATTAATAAAATATAGTTAAAATGTAATAAAATAATAATTTGTGATGTAATAAAAATTTAATATGTTTTTTATATAATTATAGTAAATTAAATTTATTATACTAGAGGATAGAGAGGTTATGAATTATGTCAGACATAATGTAATGGTTTCTAGTCTCACTTATAATTCTAAGAGATATATGAAAATTTTAAAATATATTTCTTATAAGTTGTGTATATAGTTTCCATACTATATATTATACCATGAATCTCTTTATTTAAATATAATTAGATTCTTTTTTCTTTCATTGAGGTTATGATTCAAAACATACCAAAGTTGTATGGTTTTGATATTACAGCCACAATTTTTACTAAGAATATAATTTTTTTTAAATTTAGAAGAATTAAATTTTATGATCTATCTCTCAAAAGTTATATATTTTGTCTTCTTTACTTTTTATTTCTTCATATTATATTTTTTTCTCTCATTTTCCTCTCTCTAATTACTCAATTTTTGAAGTGAACGTTTTTTTATAAAAAACAATATTACATCCATATTTGGTCAGAAAATATTTGTCCCATATCCATTTATTATAAAGAATTTTATTAAATTTATTTAGTATTAAACATTAACTATATCAAGTAATATTAAAACATGTATGAATTTCTATGAAAATGTCTAAATTTTTTTTTATTTGAATGAGTTTCATTTGACATATTACAAATATGCTAAAAGTACATTTTTTATTTTAATGTATACCATATAAATGGATTTCCCCACTATCATGACCACAATTTTCTATGAATAAACATTTACTAGTTTCGAAGATTAATTTCAAATAAATTATTTCTCATAATATTTGGAATATTTTAAAATTTCAAGTTAGTGAATTCTCTATAAAAATTTTGTTTTCCTCCTGAAATAATTATATTATTTTTTAATGTTATATTCACCTTTGAGAATATCTATTGTTGATACATTTTGGTCAATTATGATATGATACCATAGTAATTTCTTTATTTAATCTCTTGGTGGTTATTTATTATGATGAAGAAATCATGATAAATCCCAATTTATTTTCTCTGAGTTAATCTATGTTGAAATGTTAAATATTTTCATGATCATGTAAAATATGTATGAATGGATTAATATTATTTGGTTGGTGGGAAAAATATATTCCTAGAATTAATTTTGAAATGATTAATATTTATAATATTATAGGGTGTAATTAATGTTAACAAAAGAATAAAAGATAGTATACGGGAGGTTATCCCAATCCCAAGTGAGTTACACGTGTTGTTATCTTAAGGACAACATGTGAGGAGTATTATAGTTTCTAGATATGGACTATGATTTTATGATTATTATTATGAATAATTTTATGTAACTCTAAATTACATATTCATATGATTATGTTATTATCTCATGTATTGTGATATCTGAATAGTTTATGATTCAACTCTAATGATCTGACAAATCCTTATTTAAATAATATAAATAGTGAATTATTATATATGATATTGAAATGATAATCTATTCATCCCAAAATATTATTATCAAGTTATTAATAAATATGATCATTGACTTATATCTCCCATTTTTACCCTTACAGAGCATCAATGTTCACCCTTTCTCATGTTTCATTTTTCCCATGATGCTTAAGAATGTTATTCTTAAGCAGGATTCGATTTTGGAATATCTTAAGACCAGGGATTATTAATATTTTTTATACTATTTTTTATATATCCATTTTCCATTGAAACTAATCATTTATATTTCTAGGGTGTGGATTTTTATGAGATAAATAGTTA